>JAIFZK010000024.1:9877500-9972500 GCA_027481765.1 Tenualosa thibaudeaui
ATTAGGTGATATGTGGGAGCACTGAACTTTACTCATCAGTGTTTGATCTTGAAGCTGATACATGGCATTTTAGGTTAAAATACCAAAAACGGACTTAGAAATAGAAATACAATATGAAGAAACAACTGTCAACCATTGACGTAATGTAAAAAATGTCTGTGCTCTCTGTAGAGACATCCTCTAAAGTTACTGTAACAAGTAAACCAAGCAAAGAAATAGTTACTAATCACCTGTCGATTTTCAGTGAATATCACCATTGCTAAATATGTCAAATTAGGCCACAAAGTCATGAATATTGACTTTACCGAGACTTCAAGGGCTGGTTGAGGAAGGAAGGAAGGGGCAACAGATGCTGTTTATGTGTAGGTCCCAGAGTTGTGTGCTGCGCTGCTGTGTTTGATTTGTATTTACCGAGGACCTGGGCCCGCGCCTGGTGCGGACTCAGCGGCTGGACCTGCGGCATGTGCTGGGTGATGAGACTGAGCCAGTGCTGGGGCCGCTGCTCCGTGAAGAGGGGCTGGGGGATGTAGTCCTGCACCTCGTGGCTGACATGGAGGGAGACAGAGAGTGTGGAGTGATAGTACATAAAGATAGTGTGGCCTTCCGTCAATAAATGACTGTGACATTACGGTGGTAAATATAGACAGAGGAAGTGGAGTGAGCTTTATCATCATACTGTATGTGTGTGTTTGTGTGTGTTTGTCTGTTTGTCTGATTGACAGTCTGTGTATGTATGTTTGTGTGTGTGTGTGTGTGTGTGTGTGTGTGTGCGTGTGTGTGCAGGTGTGTATTGGCATGACATTATTGATATCTAAAGGTCCTGGTAAGGATAGAATTTAAAAAAAAGTCTTTTTCTAAAAGGTTTCACCTCAAAAAAGAGTGATCATTCCTACATCTAATCAACAAAAATCTAAAATTGATTCTTCAACTGCCTTCCTGGACATCAAATTTCTTGACTTAAGGAAAACCTCCACTGACTAGGAAACTGGATATTTGGTTGTTCTTCTATATTTATGCCATAATTTGCATTTCTTTTTCCTATAAATGCATGGTCCATGTACATCTTACTAACAGCAGTGGTGTACCATTTCCAGCAACCAAAGCCATGGCCATGTTTAAGCTGAAGATATGTTGCTGACTTACACAGTAGGGAGATAGGCTGACTCCTTGGCCCGATGCTGAAGTGCGGCCAATTTTGCCACCTGCTGAAGCTGTTGATCACTAAGCCTCCCTTGTGGCACAGTGTTGAGCAGGCCTTTTAAGTAGTCGGGGCATATCTGCAGTGATTAAAAACGACCACATGGGTGAGCCTATGCATGTTTCTTGGAATCACTGGTTTAATGCATGAGTAGTCATTAATGAGGGTGCTCCCAAGATGGCTACCTGATTATAATGCATGGAAACGCTAAGTTCGTTGTCGAACTTGAGTGGCTGGGTCCAGATTACCCTCCTGAACCAGAGGCTGTAGTTGCTGTCAATGGGCTCGGCTTCTGTGGTGATGTCCAGAATGTACTCACGTTTGTTTAGAGGGCGAACGTTCTGGCCTACATGAAATATGAAATAGAAAAAGACTCATCTGTCTGAGTAAAATGTCTTGTTTAGAAAGCATTGAGAATTTAGCAGCCAGGCATCACACCTCTGTTGACAACCACAAATATGGCGTATTCATCCATGGCCTCAAGCTTGTTCAGACCCATCTCATAACACAGCTCTTCAATGGCATCCAAAGCAACCTGGTTGTGAAAAGAAAATGCAAGTGTTTAGATATAGTCAGTTAACTTGTTTGTTTGTTTGTTTCTTTCTTTCCACTGCATAAAAGATGCTTACTGAACATGTCTTTATTTTCAGGTGTCTCTCAATTCCGCCAGGTAATAGAAACAGCTGCCTTTTAGAGCTCCTTCCAGCCTTTGAAAACAAAAGAAACATACAATACAACAGATGGACTGGATGGACTATTCATACAGTCACTCACAGAGATGTGCAAAAGAAACAAGATTACAACAGATGGACTGGATAGACTATCCATACAGTCACTCACAGAGATGTGCAAAAGAAACAAGATTACAACAGATGGACTGGATAGACTATCCATACAGTCACTCACAGAGATGTGCAAAAGAAACAAGATTACAACAGATGGACTGGATAGACTATCCATACAGTCACTCACAGAGATGTTCAAAAGAAACATGATTACAACAGATGGACTGGATGGACTATCCATAGTCACTCACAGAGATGTGCAAAAGAAACAAGATTACAACAGATGGACTATTCATACATACTATTCATTCATACTCACAGAGATGTGCAAATTAAAGAAACATGATTACAACAGATGGACTGGATGGACTATTTATACAGTCACTCACAGAGATGTGCATGTAGGACAAAGTTATTATCTACTGACCAGCATAGCCTTCAGTTCCATGCTGTTTGGAGGCTCAATTCGCCCACCATACTGGAAGGTTTTCCTCAGATTCTGCTCACATGCTTTAGCAATCCCTAATATTGAAAAATAATAATTATTATTTTGCAGAACTCTACCAACATAAACTTACACATTGTCTATTCCTTATATAAACATCGATTTACACAACAACCAATTAAATCCAACTGCAACATAATAACTTGCAAAATTAGCCAGGTGTAGACACAGCTGACATGAACTCCCTCTGACCTTGGAAGTGTATGCTCTGACTGGCAGTGGTGTCAATCAGGTACTTGAGCAGGTAGGGCTTGAGGACCTCGGAGCAGCGGAAGAAGGCTGTGAGGATGTACAGGAGTCTCCATCCCCTCTGGCAGCTGTCTCTGCCATCATTCAGCAAGAAAGAAAACACCCAGATCAGCTAAAAACACCAGTGCACTCGGCCTGCCTGCCCTGCAAATCGCAATGGGGGTAAAGCCTTGTGTTGACGCAGACAAGAAAGGGTCAACCCTGCTTCCTGGTGAGCACTCATGCACTGAATTATTGAAGTCTGCCCCAGCATCTGATTAAGGGAATGTGCCGATTTAAAGGCATAAAATGGTTTTATGTTATGTTAAAGATTTTGGAACGCAAACTGCATTTCCAATGTACTCCCTGTCCATTCTATGCATAGTGTTAGCCTTTTTAAAGTGTTTCATATTATATGCCTGAGCAAATATATAATGTATTAAAAAAAAAAAAAAACATCAAAAGACAGACGGGTGAGGAAAAGAGACGTACGTTTTGGAGCTGGTGTTTCCTGTGATCTGCTTCAGGACTTGGCAGTAAGCTTCATCCCGCATCAGTACAAACTCTCCACTCAGCTGTGAGGGAGACAGTAAATATCAGTGGGTCGACTTCTCGCTGAACACACAACAAGACAAGAAGACTTACACAACTTCAGTGCTATGTCTTAAGGAATTTGATCTGGGACCTCTGATGTCTAACTTGTCATGTCTGTTATGAGTTTGGTCCGAGCTTAGTCCTTGCTGTTTTCTGCTTATTGCTATGGGTTTTGGTCTGCCTGCTGGTGAGGGTCTTTAAATGTGCATGTGTACGCAGTGTTTACTTATCATCTGTTTTTGTGGGTGTGTGTTCTGTGCAGCACTTTGGTCACTCTAAGCTCTGTTTACATGTGCTTTATGAATATGTCTTTACCGATAAAACCTTTCTTACACCGATTTGAAGTGTGTGATCTTCATTTAATGACTGTTTGAAGAATGCTTTCTACTTGAGTAAAATATATATTTCAGGCATTTTGAAGGCATATTGTACCTTCAGAATGATGCTGACAACCTCTTGCTCTGATTGTCCCTTCATTGGATAGTCCCCCATAAACTTCATAATTGCTGACAAAACAAAATCAAAACAAACATCGAGATGTTTGAATTAATCAACACAAGTGGTTCCCTCACAAGCAGTGAAGTGTTCCTTAAAGTATTTGTTAAAAATAGCACTTTTTTTGATTGTTGAAACAGACTGATGGAAAATTTGTGCTGCTTTTTGCAGTTTACAAGAGCTAACTTATTACTATTTACAAGTGTTTCTTTATTCTGTTAATTGCTACCACATTCAAATAAAACATTTCAATAGGCTCCGCCAATGAAAATACAAAAAGGCTCTTTGCTTACCCAGGAAAACGTCAGCTGCCACTTTATTCATATTTACATCTGTAAAATCGATTAAAGATTCCTGGATGGGGTACTGTGGAGAACACAATAAACAGATCAAATGAACGCTCAATACCAGATGTCTAACGTAGCTACGGAGGAATTACACCTTCAAAAGGAAATATGTGAATGTTAAGTACTGAATATGAAGATCAAACTGTTGGCATTGGCATATGGTTTTTAAATATGAGAGAGAGGTTTGAATCAGAGGGACATATTTGTAATATTTTAAACATTCTATTTATGAATATGTTACTTCTACCTGTGTGATATCAGTAAACAGTGTAGTGTTATGTTATGATAGTATATAACTCGTAGCACCTTGGAAAATTTCACCATCTCTGCAGGCTCCCTGGGATCTTTCCCTTTTTTTGTTTTCTGTTTGTAGGAATCACTATAAAACACATGTGGATATTCTCAAAGGTCTTTTCCAGTTTTATTATGAAACTTTTATCAACCATATCCCATGCAGAGACAAACTGACCTGCTCCTTCTCTGGGCCTCCCTGAAGTACTTCTTTGCAAACTCCACCATGTTGTACTGGCTGTCATGCAGTATCCTTTCATCAACCTCCATGCCATCATAACCATGGTAGGCTTCTGTTTGCTGACTTGCTGGTGCAGCCACCTAATGGTAAAAAGCAGTACTGCACATGTGACCAACTGCCGTTATACCACCCCAGCCCGGCCAGTCCTGGCTAAGACACATTTTCCAGCCTGTTGAAAGATCTTGATGAGCAACAAGGTGCTTGTTGTGTGTGACATGTGTCTGTGTCTGTTTGTGTGTGTGTGTCTTTAACTGATGACCTGTTACCTCTATGGAACGGTCCAGCTCGTGGGCTGCAGCAGCGGATGCCACGGCAACAGCCACGGCAGCGGATGCGGCCACTCGTCCCTGTTTGTTCTTCGGTTCCTCTTTCTTGTCCACAGGAAGGTTGATGAAGTCCGGCGCAGCCACCGGCTGCACAAACTCCAGGGGGAAGACTCCGGCACGGCCGTGTACCGCGCCAAACTTCCAGCCTTTTGGGCATGCCAGAGGAGAGAGAGAAAGAGTTAAGAGTGGGAAAAAGTCGTTGAGTCATGGGGAAAATATATGGCTGTCAAGCCACAGCTCCTCAGCCTGTAATAACTTACTTGACGGGAGGGAAGAAGCATTTTTTGGTGGTTAGAGTGCCAAGAGTTAAAAAAAAAAATCACTGCAATATGCACATATGCACACACACAAACACACATACATGCATGTGCCACGCCACATACACTGGTACACAGTAAGGAACTGTGTGTATACACACAAATACACACACACACACACACACACACACACACACACACACACAAACTCATGCAGACACATACGCAGTATGCACATGCAAGTCTTCCCACACCAAACCACACCAGGAAATAAAAGATAAGAGGAGGGTAACACAACACAGGCACAGCATGCGCTAGACTAGAGCACACTGACCCACCAAAGTCAGTGGTGTCTCTCTTTAGCTCCTCCAGGAGCATCACCTTCTTTTTCACTATGCACCCATAGCACTGGCCTGTGGGATAGCCACTATGCATTAGACCCACACAGATGTGAGCATGTGCGCACACACAGACACAGACACATACACACACACACACACACACAAATAAACAAACAAACATACACACATACACACACACACACACAAATACACAAACAAACATACACACATATACGCTGAAAGATGAGTATCAAATAAATCGCATGGCAGACTCCACCAAGAAAGAGGGCGATAGAAAGAGTGGATCACACGATTGGGTGCCATTTTGAAAAAGATGATCTCACCTTCGTCCAGGCCCTCCATAGTCTGCAGACGGATGATGTCTCCCTTATGGAAACTCAGCAGGGTCCTGTCATCCGTAATGAAATTTCGCACTGCAACTACATACTGTGAATCCTGTGAAATGGAAAAGGAGGGTGATGGGATTATTTTCCCTCCTTGGCTTCTTGTGTGCAATTTGTGGGCAATAAAACCCAAAAAAATGATGACCGATTGTGTTCCACCTTCTTCAGTTCTGTGATGAAGTGGTCAATCATGGTCTTGACCTGTGGTGCCTTGGCAGAGAATAGGATGAGTTTCTCATTGGTCAGGTTGAACTCCAGCATGTTCTTAGACGGGATGGTGACAAACATGATGTCGGTATAACTGGGGGGATAATATCAAACACAAGCAAAAACAAAAACAACAAAAAGGGAGATTGTGAATGGTTCATGGAGCCACTGGGGAACAGAGTGAGATGAGAGAGAATGCTTAGGCGGGCACTCAGGGTATACCTGTAAGGTCGCAGCACTCGGAAGTAATCTGGAGCCGATTCACTGCTTCGCACCATCTTTAGGAGTTTAATGCCTTTGTGTGATACTGAGAGGACCTGAACTCCTGTGCCCACACTACCCTGATAACAAACATGGGGACACACACACAAGTACACACAGATATGCCATATGAATATTAGACATATTTAGAATTAAGGGAATTAAAATGCTCATTGTGCTCATTTTAACATGGGACAGCTTCAACAGAAAAAAAAAACTAAAGACAAAAATGAAAATCGATTGACACTCACAGAGGCGGGAAAAAGCCTTGAGAAATAAATCTCCCACGTATCCCTTGCTGCCGTCACAACCTGTTTCTTCAAGTTGTCCTCCTGATCACTCGAGCCTAAAGTAATGTTGTTCTCATCTATAAACAATCAAATAACAAACAAAGCACTGTCATCTACTAAATGATTCAATAAACTGACAAATGACACTTTGACAAAAAAGGTGTTGTTCTCTTGTAGCTACCAAACAGTGATTTCATCTTCTGTCTCTCCTCTTTAGTGATACGGATGCACGCCTCAGAAAATGTGTCATGGACAATCTGAAATAAAACAGAGTACAATCAAAGAGAACTGAATACTGACCAAGATGGGGCAACAGAATGCATGACAAAGGGAGCAACTATGAATAATTTCGGTCTGCATAAGTGGGAGTGTCACATTATGTCACAATATAAACTTTTCAGTGATCTTCTGTATCAGCGTATGAGGGTTTGACTCTGGTCTGCATAAAGGGGGATTTTCCCCCCTCCCCCTTGCGAAAATAGAACACAGAATTTAAAGAACACGGAATTTATGTTTGTGCCTCTCGCTCCACTTTTACCCTCTGGTGCAATTGCCACAAAATACAGTTTAAGGCAGTAAATAATGCCACTATTACATGTGTATGGGATTTTATGGGAACTACAGTATGTACATTTGAATCCACACCTGTTTGAAAAGGAGATCCAACACCAAGGGGTTGTTAAAATTGTCTTTGGGGTAGAAAACCTAGTGAGATGAAGATTCTGTTAGCGACACATAGATAAAACATAGATAATAAGAACACAACAAAGCTGTAAACTTAAGATTCATAAAACTTGGAGTCTGAATCAAAGAAACAAGATGGCAATTCTTGTTGGCCTTTTCGTTGGGTTAAATGAATTTATTTGTTTATCTGTCTGTGTCTTGACCCTTCACCTCTTTCCTGAGGTAAATTTTCCAGGGCACGTTGGTGTAGGTGTAGTGCTCTTCGCTGCTTCTTTTGTGCAGCTGGGTCTTGATGGTCTCGGTTTCAACGGGCAGCTCTCTGGACACTGTAGCATAATAACACAAACGTGGCAATCAATGGTAAATGGACTGCATTTATATAGCGCATTTCTACTCCTACGAGCATTCAAAGTGCTTTACAATGTATGCCTCACATTCACCCATTCACACACATGCAAAGTGGGGCTCAAAGCTGTAACCCTCTGGTTGCCAAAGGTCACCTCTACCACCTGCGCCACCGCTGCCCCAATCAATCACAACCACACCAAGTGTGCCAAGTGTGTCCTGTGTGTCCTGCACACAACCAGGCTCGAACCTGAAGCTTGCAGCATCATGGACAGGGGAGTTGAGTGTGCTAATGAGTGAGTTAAAACCCTAAGGTGCTAGTTTCAATCTCTAGCACGTCCCTTAATGTGTCAGGAGGCAGGTTTACTAATGTACTTACTGTGCGGCTATCAACTTGCTGGCAGAGGGCAGCTCTCTGAACACTGCGGCATTATACCACAAACCTGACAATCGATCACAAATTCTGCAGCTCACACACAGACCACCCTTCTGGAGCACAGGCAGGCCTGTCAGTAACAACCAGAAGTCAGATTCTATTGGACAGACCTGGTGCTGGGGGTGGGTGTCTTTGGCTGACAGCAGGCACTGGAGGATAGGACCTCCTCACTGTCTTCGGTATTCGGCTGTCATCATATGTGGAGTCGCGTACTGACGTACCGGTCGAAGGCGGAGGGCCATAAGTCTTCTTTCTCTGTTTGGAGAATTAGTGTGGTGGAGTCAATGTTCGGCTGCAGAACAGAAATGTTTCTTTTTGATAGGGACATTAAACTGAGTTATTTTCTCAATGTATTGTGCCTGATTTGTGATTTATGATGCTGCGCCCAACCTGTTGGGGAGGAGCACTGATCTGGTCTTTCAGAATCAGCAAGGCTTCATCGTGTGGGTCTGGCTTCTTCACAAACACCTTCGCCTCCCTTCTGCAAGAGGCAAGTGGAAAATGGAGTCAACCAATTTTTACAAAGAAAGAATTTTTGGCAGCATGTGGTTAACAAAAAAAATAAATAAAAACCCTGTGCTGTTAAGTACATGTTTGGTCCCTAATCTGATTGCAATTAACTTGTTAATGCTGACTCTCTGACAAATGATTTGCTATTCTGGCTGTACATCCACAGCTGCAAATGAAGAAGAGTTCAGAGGCAAAACCTCTAACTCCATTTGCGATGAATTTACAGATATATATATTTATCTGATTTTGATAGAGTTTATTATCAGTCCAACTGATGGTTGGATTGCTTGGGCTTAATTTGTTTTTACTTGATAATATCATTCAAATTGTATTTTGATTATAAAACATTTTTGCATAGTTCTGAAGATAGAGTTAAAGTTTTGCATCTGAACTCTTAGCCTACATGTCATATCCTGGTCTTATACACATGTTGCACTTTATTACCGTTTGCCACACAGAACACATCACATTCTGAAGCCTACTCTGGGGGATATTTTAGACTTGACTCACCTGGGCATCACTACTGGTTTAGGGATGTTACTGGGCTGGTACTGCTTGATGATGTCCTTAATGTTGTGGCTGGGCTCTATGTGCTCAGAGTTGGAGATTGTTGCCCGAACCACATCATCTGTGTACACAGGCCTTGTTGGGCCTCAAAGAAGGGCAAAAAAACACGACTAGACTTTCTATTTGTATCCATAGCACTGTTTAGATTTATTAAGTTCATATTTATAAAAGTTGACTTAAAGAACATATAAGATACACATTATATACACCACACTCCTGGCATCCTCTTAGTTTCAATAGAGGCACATCCAACTAACATCATGTTTCCAAATATGTTATTGAATATTTCACTTCAACCCTACATCAAAGGAGTGCAAACTGTTTTTGAATTGTGAATGAATTGAAGTTCATAATTAAGCAATTATTTCAGGCCTACTGCAGTAGATCCAACTCAGCTGAAGGCTGAAGTGGTAGACGAAAACCAATAATTTGTGTGCAAGGCATCACATGGCAGACTTACTTGCATTACGTGGCGCAGACCTCTCCTTGTTAGCGAGCGGCACAGGAGATGGCTTGTAAAGAACCTCCCCTCGCTCAGGCTTAGTCTGCAAGGATAAAATAAGCAGCTATGCATTTAATAAGAACATTCCTCGAGCTTGACTTCTGAGAATTCAGTAAGCGGCGTGGCAGAGAGGGTAACCTTCTTCAAACAGCCTTTATGAGAAGAGAGGGGTTGGGGTTAGGGTGGGGAGAGAACGCACGCTAAGCAGAACAGAATAAGGTGATCATTCCAATGCATGGCAATACAAGAATGCTGCCTTTCACTCAGGTCTCCATCTGAAAACAGCGACCTTTATTTTCTTTAGGACATTAAGTAGAGATTTGTTTTTATCTTATTTATGTTAAATTACACCATGCACAGACTACATATATCAATCACTTTTCACTATACACACACAGAAAGACTGAAAAAAAATGAACCTGTCAGGCACTGCATAGGAAAGAATGTAACATCTGAATCTTGTACAGTTAAATGGCTTATTTAAACAATGCTCTTATTTAATGTACACTGTCCCTATTAGATAAATAACATAATGCAGGACTCACTGGGCTGGGTGTCCTGGCGGGAGATGTATGGTTCTGTAGTGCATGCGTGTGCTGTGGGGTCGCACTGGGGGTCGAGGTGGGGCCTCCCAGAGAACTGTACATCTGCTGGTGGAGGGCCATGGCCTGCATTGTCATTTGCTGGGCCTGCCAGACATACATACACACACACACGCACACACACACACACACACACACACGTACACACACAAAGGTTATTCCAGTTTGTTAATAAGTCCAACCTACAATGTTTTGCTGACTGTGTGGTTCAGTCCTGCACCTGCCTAAACCCAGGAACATGAGCAGTACCTCGGACAGAGGAGGTGACATGCTAACAAGGAGGCGAATACCAATAGGTTTCAGTCAACAGCACATCTCTTAAGGCAAGAGCTACACATACTACAGCGTTACTGTACTGTACTATTCTATTAGCAATGGTTGCAATGCCATCCATGACAACAGTAGCTATTTCCATTTAGCATAGGGATATAATTACACAGGCTAGGATTACACCTAAAATTATAAGAACACAGAAATGTCCTCATTTTTAAAGCAAATTGATTTGACTCACCATTATAATTGCTTGTTGATTGATAATAGCTTGTTGTTGCTGTGTCACGACTGATTGGTCTACCCCTTTTAGGAGGAAAAAAAGGCATTTCTCATTGCTATAGATACTGCAAGGGAGAAAAAATACATTTTATTTGGGAGGGAGGTCATCAGGATTAAAAGCAGAGCATCCCCCAGCAAAAATTCAATTACTTGTCTGGCACAACCTCCATACCTGGCACATTAGGTATCGCTGGCACATTAGGCATAGCTGGCATAGCGGGTAAAGCTGGCATAGAGGGCATAGCTGGCATAGAGGGGGCAGCTGGCACAAAGGGAGTAGCAGGGGCGGGCATAGAGTGCATGGCTGGCATGGGGATGGGTGGCATCATTCCGCCCATGATGGGGAGAACGGGTACCGCTGAGAAAAGCAAGCGCAGCACAATGAGGCGGGATAACGTTTCACTTCTCCACACAATGCCACACAGGGAGAGCAGGCCAAGTTGAGCTCACTGCCTTTTGTTCTTTGGCTGAGATATAGAATTGATGAATACTGACTGGGTCTTAGAGTTGGAATTATATAAATTAAATTAGTTTCTTTTTTAGCATGCAAAGTGCTTTAAATTATTCAATAATTGAAAGTGTCAAAAAACTGTATAGACTGTTTCAAGAGAGTTTGATTACTAGTGTATATGCATGGACTTCTATGCACACTCATGTCCATATGCCCCTTTCAGATCAAATGCTGCAATACAGCTGAAATCTGAAACAATAACAAGGGGTTATGATATGGACTTCCCCTGATTACATAATATATTTAGTTTTAAATTTTTAATTGTATGCTATTATATTATGTTTGAAAAGTTAGAACATTTTAAGAGTATGCAGATAAATCTATAGTTCTATAATAAATAAAATGTAAGATAAAATGACATTACACAATTACTAAAAATGTTTTTCTAAATTTGGTGCCAGGAATATGCTAATCAACTTATGAGCACAATACTAGACCTTCAGAAAAATATATTTCCTACAGATGCTGCATAATTTCAGCAAATGCATAAATTGAGGGGTCACCATTCTTTGTGAAAACAGTCTATATTTAAATTGATTCTGTTTTTAACACTCCCATTGATACTAAGTAGGTTCTGCATAATTCATGTGCTTGTAAGCAGAGAGCCACCAGAGAAATAAAGCGGGGGAGACAAACGGGAAAATTGCAGCAGTGGTACACACACACACACACACTCACACTGTCACGAAAAAAAACACACATACACTCACTCACTCTCTCGCTCACACACACATACACTATTATATACAAACACACAAGAACACACACACTCTCTTTCTTTCTCTCACATACTCACACAGACTCACGCACACTCACCTCCAGGCTGCAGTCCTGGAGGATAGGGCCTGCTAGTTGGCGGCTTCTCCCCTTCTCCCTCCTCTGTCCCGAGTCCCCCTGCTCCCATCATACGGTTAGACATGCTGGCGGCCTTCTCCAAGTCCTGGAGCACAGGTGAGGCAGAGGAGACTGAGCCTCAGTCTAGCCAGGACCCCTCAGGGCTCTGGCCCAGGGGAACTCAATCTCCCCTGGGGAGTACCTTATACCCTCTAAAGAGGCGCAGATCTTGTTTAAACTCGCTGGCCACAGATGAATTACTACAAAGAGCTCAGGGGGTTAACTTTCTAAATGGACAGATTACTTCCGTCAACTGAAGATAGCAGATGTTGCTGATTTACAGTATTTTTTAAAAAATAAAAAAGTATTTTTTACAGTATTTTTTAAAAAATCAATATTTTCAAAGTCAATCAGACAAGACAAACTCTTGAAGTTATTATTTAATTCAGGATAAAAACATACTCCTGTGTGTATTAAAGTATTATAAATAACATATAGAGTGTATTCCTAAAACACTGTGTGGAAATTGGCATCAACAAGTCTAAAAATTTAAGTGGTGCTTTATACATCAAGAAGTACGGTAATCTGGTAACCTAATCACCCCCCCATTGACTGGGAAGTAGGTCTGATCAAGAACATTTGATACATTCCGACACTCAAACAAACAGAAGTGTTTATTTTGGCTGTAAAGAGACTCTTAAACTGATAACGTTATCCTATTTTTATTTTTATAGTCATAAGCTATTCAATATAACCTCTAGATCATACTCAGTGGTGGGTGAACAACACAATAAGGATCATTAACTCGTTGAGACAGGGTTCACTGCACTAACTAGTGTTACTAGGGATGATACAGCATTGATGATGTGACTCAAGACAGGTGCAACACAACACTTGCATGAAACTGTGGTGGTTAAAATGCGTACAAAAACTACAATACACAGAACTGAGTGCTCTGCACAGCTGAATAGGTTTTTCAGCTAATCAGAGAGCAAAACTGTCATGGAAGGGAGAGTGAGAGAGGTGAACCTGCTGCTTACCCCACTGCCATCAGAAAGCACCGGATCAAACAGACTATCCAGGTACCGATCCATGCCTCTCTGTGTGGGAGGCTCACTGAACGTGTCCGACTCTACTATAAATAAAGGAAAGGCAGTCAAAATGTACACTGTGAAAGAAAAGATATCCCATGAATCCCATGTATAGGTTTAGATTTACTGTACACTACAAAACTACATAGTAGAGTAAGCGTGTCTGTTTACATTAGTTTCTTTGTACATTTGTAAACAGACAAATACGGCAGTTGATTTAAAGAAATGACTATGATTCAAACGGCAGCCTCGATGATGGCTCAGGGCCATGTTCCACTACCCGGTGAGTTTACGCACTAAGTGTGACACACTGACCATGACTGTAGTATCCATCTGAGTCTGGGAAGCTGGGCATCGAATGGTAAGTCATGCCAAGAGGGCTTTCATCATCTGAGTCAAACCCACTTCCAAAAAGGGCCCTGTAATGATAAACAGACATGACTATACAGAGGGCTAAGACTTTCATTTAATTTTTAATTAGTTTAGTTAAGGATATTAAGGATAAGGAAGAATTTAGGTTATTTCATAGCACTGCATTAATTTGCAATGAAATGGCATAGGATATCACAAATTATTGTATTCCATTATCTTTGTATAACACTACATCATACTCATTGTATTATGGCTTGGTTAGATTATATGATTTTATTGTCTGTCACGACTGTCGTTTACGATTGACCTACCAACAAAGTCATACCTTTCCCGAAACTCTGACAAGCTAGTCTTTTCGCCAGGGTGTCGTAAATGTGTCAGTCACAACAAATCTGAGGCAAAATTAGGCTGATATTGTGTAATCTGACCAAGTCATTATATAAACTCAACATTTCACCAAAATCTATCAAATCTGTCTACAGTAAACATTGAACACTGACACAAGCTTAATTTGTAAATCTACAAGATGTAATGATCCGTCCACTGAGACTGTTTCAAAAGAGTAAATGAGGTAAGTGGGAGTGAAGAATGAAGAAGTACAGAAGCACCAGATGTTGCTCATTACAGACAGCGAGAGCCTGGAATTGGAGTGAGTCAGATACACAGAGAGAGGGCCAGAGCGTTGGAGATGGATGAGCTTGTCACAGATACTCTACTGACAGGCTGGCATTAGGCCTGGTCCTGGTGGGGCTGTCGGCAGAGATGATAAAGTAGGACTTCTGCTTGGGGAAATCTCGGATCAGCTCCAAGTCGGCGATCAGGTCCATCACGTAGTCGTGGCCGGCTAGTTCAGCCCACTGGCCGTGCTCCTTCATGAAGACGGAACTGCCCCTCCAGCCATCCTTAACACCCCTGACAAGAAGTCGGTGGTAGTAATTATACCACAATGAGTTTCAACACAGGAATAGGTTATATTTGTTGTGCGCTGTGGCCCAGCTGGATACAGCACCTGTACTACAGACTGTTTCAAGAGAGTTTGATTTGCTGTTCCCACAGGGCTTCTGTTTTAACATTCCGTATGGAATATAAACGTTGCCAAAGGAGTTTGGACACAAAATAGAATGTTCAGGCGTTGCTCTTGTTTTTACCATTGAAATGGTCTATAAACGGGCAGGTGCCAATGGGAACACAGCTTCAAGTCTGACCTATAGTCATTTCCTGATCCCACCCCATCTCTCTCTACTACACACTTCCTGTCTCTCTTCACTGCCCCTTCACCATAAAGGCAAAAGGCCAAAAACATATCAAAATTATTTTGCGATTATTTTCCCACAGTGCCTGACCTAGATCCAGACAAGCATATTACCACTGACTGAGATACACAGATTAATTAATAGGACCTTAAACATAATGGGTTCTGGACAGACTAAGGTAATGCTGCTACCTGTGTTGAAGTATGTCCCCGGCCAGGTCCTCTCCGCTGGTCCAGGAATGGACAGGACACAGGAAGGATGTCCCTGAGAAGTAAGAAGGTGAGAGGTGATCTTAGCAGGCTTGGTGAGGAGGATGGCATGAGGTGGAAAGAAAATGCTTAAGTGCACTTTTTTCCATGTGGTTTACTTACTCATATCATGTGCCTGAGTAATCAGTCTAATCTACATTAATGTCTCAAGGGCCATTTGGTTTGAGATGCAGCCAAAGAGCACACCGAGTAACTAGAGCAGAGGCTCATCAGGTGTGTGTGTGTGTGTGTGTGTGTGAGAGAGAGAGAGAAAGAAAAAGAGAGAGAAAGAGGGGAGAGTAAAGGGGAAACTAAAGTAAAGCTTCACTTTTAGGGGCTTTTTCATTTATGAAACACTAAATTCTAATACAAATGACTGTTTCATAAAACACATGAAATCCCCAGCAAGAAGAAAGCTTGCAAAGACAAGAAAATCTACAATATTCCTTCATGACATAACTTTGAAGCATTCTGAGACACAGACCAGGAATGAATCTCACCATCAAAGCAGTGCACTTGCAGAACCATGTTGGCTTTCTTCCTATTGGCTGTCCATTCTAGTAAGGATAGAGGATAGGTCCTGGCAGTTTCTGGACCATAGACAGACTTCTTCATGGCTTGTATGAGCCTATGTTGGCAAATGGCATTAAAGCCCTCCATAGCATGGTCTGAGACGAACCTGCAATAGTGACATTGCAAAACATGGTGAGAAGTAACCTAGTTTCATTCACTGCTGATGCATCAATGTTAATGTGCTGATTCAGTCATGTCACATAAATCACATTGCCTGGTTAGAGGGACTCAGAAGATACATTACAGATTCCTAAAAATGAAATGAATGTTTAAAAGGATGATGCACAAGCAGTTTCAGAAAAGGGATGTCAGTGCTTCTAGATGAGACAGCTTTGGTGCAAAAAGAATAATAAAACAGCCTTGTGAAAAAAGGACATGGACTTGGAAGAGTTTTTTTGTTATCTGGAACACTCACTGATCTTTACAACACAACACCCGGCCTGATGTGCACAAACTGAATGAATCACACCCAGTTTTATGAATAAAACAACTCAGGGGCAGCCCGTGACTCACTTGAGGAGATGCTTTTCTACTTTCGCTGAAGGGGCAAATGCACTAAGGCAAGCTAGCAGCAGCAACCAGCCTCTTTCGGCATTGTCAGGATTGCTGTTCCTCCACACTTGGTTGGCAATTTGACACAAGATTTCATCCCTCAGAATAGGATATGTGAGCCCCTTCTGAATGATATAGTTCCCAAACAGGTTCTCCTGAGCACCGTTTAAATGCGGGTCACCCATGAACCTTAAAACCTTTAAAAAGAGAGGTGAGAGTTCAAAGGTAATGTAAGATTCTTATCATTTGATTAGATTTGATGATTTTTTTTTCAAGAGTTTAAGAACATAACAAGAACATAAGAGCTAACACTTATAATACAGCTTTTTACAGTGCTGCAGTTTGAACAGGCCTTCCTAACTATCGTAGATTGGTAGACACAGCAAACAGGAAACATAACGAGGAAGGGTCTTGCTTCATCTGGAAAGTCAATGAAACTACCTGCAGCTCTCTTGAATCTCTGCTTGGGGTACTGTGAATCCTGTCCAGGACTCATTTTCTGACAATACTTCATGCCTCACCTATTGCACACATGGATGCAATTACACGGAATCACAGAATTCCTTACCATGCTGAAAATGATCAGAGCCTCGTGCTTCAGGTCATCATCAACATGTGTCAGTGGCGAGTCCAAAGGTGCCGTCAGCATCCCAAACATGGGTGTCTGCAAAGTATGGCAGGTGTTTGGGTGGAAAATTACAATTGGTGTTTAAATCTTAATTGTAAATCTGTTCTGTCCAATGCCATTTACATCGGAGTCTTCTAGGAGTTCAAGTGAGGAAAAAAGAAGACAGATTTCCCTTTTAAAATTCTTCCCTTGAATCATCACATTTCAGCTTAATTAGACTCACTTTGAAATAAAGCTGAATGCATTTAGTCATGGAGTAATTATTGATGTCGAGAGGGAGGGTAAGCTGGGACTCCACTTGAACTGTCGGGGCCTGCACCAGAGCAAGACAGTCTGAGTGCAGTTCTCTTCCTCCTTAACAAAAGAGCGGCTTGTTAAAAGCTACGTATTTGCTATTCTGCAAAAACAACAAAATACTAACACTTTCATAAACAGACTGTGTAGAGAATTTCATCTTTGATAGAATAAAGACCTGCTGCTGAATTTAGGAGTCCTCCCAGTTCAGCAGGAATGGGCAGATGTGTGACGTTAACAACCTCACGCCTCGACAGCTCCTACCCACAGCGAAACAGAAATATCAGTGTGAACATCAAGCTGAAAGATAAAAAAATCCATCCTGAAACTAAGGGAAAAAAAACTATTCACCCTCTGTCTTCTGATCCTCTCTGCCTCTTCCCTCCTTTTGGCTTCCAGATTGAGCTAAATGGAGACAGTCAGAACAAAGAGATTCATAACGAGCCAACTTAATTTAAATACTTTTGAAAGCTGGGCAATGAGCAATGTGTCTTGTTCATGGTCTAATCTAAAACTAATGTGTAATGCGAGGAAGTATTGCACTAAGGACCTTGTTCATGATATACAGTGAAAACCATTTTGATTTGGTAGAAAATTACAGTAGATGTGGTTCACTTTATCATTAGTCTGTGAGCTTATAATTTTTATTTATTTTATTTATTTAACCATTTAGCAGATGCTTTTATTCAAAGCGACTTACATTTTATCCACTATCAATTGTTCAGGGCCAGTCTCCCCTAGAGCAACTTAGGGTTAAGTGCCTTGCTCAAGGGCACAACGGTGGCAGAAATTACAGTGAATTTTGGGCAGCAAGCTTATATACAAGGTTAACTAGATTGACTGTACCTTAATGAACCTCTTCCGATTGATATACATGAGGATAACTGACCGAATCTTAATCAGGCTGATCCTCATTCTCAAGTAACGTTTCCTACAAAGTACAACAAACAAATATAAATGCTGGAAATGCAGGGTGTGCAGTAACATACAGTCAATCAAAGCCATTCATAAATAACAATAACAAATGTGGGGCGATGGTGGTGCAGGTGGTAGAAGTGCTGTTTGACAACCGGAGGGTTGCAGGTTTCTAGCCCCGCTCCACCTGACCCCATCGAATTGTCCTTGAGCAAGATGCTGAACGCCAAATTTCTCCCGGTGAGCAGGTTGGCACCTTGCATCCAGCCTCTGCCACCAGTGTGTGAATGTGAGGCATAAATTGTAAAGCACTTCAAGTGCTTGTAGCAGTAGAAAAGCCCTTTATAAATGCAGTCCATTTACAATGACAGCACAGACAATGAAAACCAAAAAAACATATGTAACTATGCAATGGCCTTTTTCAGCTGTAAAACCAGACCAAAAGAGCAAGTAGTGTCCATGTAGGAGGCCATTATGTGGAGCAATCATGCCTTAACACACCTTGCAAGGAATCCTCTACAGTGAGCCTGCAGTCTGATGATCTTCATGCGGAATTCAGTGTAGCGTTTGCGTACAAAGTACATGCGCGTGTACCGTTGCAGCGTGAGAGCAGCCACATGTCGGACCCGATCCCGCTTACTCTCCAAAAGTTGATATACCTCCTCTTTCAGGAAAAGCTTCCACATACAAGTTAAATGGAAAAGAAACAATGCAGGGTACAAATATAAGCCACTGTATGTAAACCCTGACAAACAAAGACATGAGGCTATCAGTCTTCAACTTCAACTTCAGCCTCAGTCAACATGGAACCTATTCCTCAACATTTCTGAACCATCTACTGTATTTATGAGACCTGTAGGCTTTCTGGTACATTCTTCATAGGCCTAAAGGTCAGGTGAACAATGATGAACAATAAAAAAAACTAATCTAAAATCTAAAAAATCTAAAACAAAATCTAAAACACCAATGGAAAGGGCCATTTCTCACCTTTGTGACCCCTACTTGGAAGGCCCCTGGTCTGACAGGACAAAGTTTCCTCAGCATGATGACACAGTTCTCACCAATGGCAGGTGGAGGCTGCTTCATTCCCAGAAGGGATTTGTACCTATAAGTCACAGTCTTCACTTTTCACTTGTTTCCAGAAAATGTGTATGCCCCCCCCAAAAATGGCCATGCCAAACAGTTAAGGGGAAAAAAATTGTTTATGGATTAAGGTTTGCTGTGTTGTTGTAAGTATGCATGGGTTTTATAACCGTATTTATGTGCAGGTCTCAGTTGAATAAACCCTCTTATCCCACACCTGAAAAGGAAGACATCAAAAGGTAGCCTAATCGGGAATCCTTCCTTCCTGATGCGTATGGTCTCAAGGATCCCAGAGTAGCGCAGTTGTGTGCTCACCAGCTCCACGTCAAATATACCAGGATCCTGTGGAGGAAAACAAACTCATTTACTCAAGACCAAAACCAGAAGGTCATAGATTTGCAAATCTATTTCTTTTTGATTGTTTTTTTCAGTTAAGCCTCTTTTACTGCTGTGTAGGGCCACACTTCAAAAGTGCCTCTCAGTGATGACACCATTACCAAAACTACCTCACAAACTGTGTAGTTTGCTCAACCTTTACTTTCTTGTATATTTATGTATTATTTATCTGTGTATGTACAGTATATAAAACGTACATTAAAGGACATCATACCTTCTTATTGTTTGGCTTGATACAACGAACAAAATATGGGTTACACCTGCAGAAAAAAAACTGTGAATAAATATGAATAATATCATGTCTTCATTAACAGGCATTAATAAGCCCAGACAGAAGCGTTTCACATTTGTATGCATGACAGGCACAGTAGGTGATTCAGAGATAATCTTGAGACCTCTCAATTTTCTCTATAAGCTGCATGAGGGAGAGCTGAAACTTGGCGGCAACTGTGGAGGGCTGAAAGCGTCGTGTTACAGTGCTGTTCTTCCGCACGTGTGTCTTCTGTTGACTGAGGACCTCAGTGTAGCCAACAAAGAGATTAGACACCATCTGAGCAGAAGAGAAAAAGATGGGAGCACAATGCACACACCTGCAGCTCCATTTTATAATGGCAAAAATAATAGGATTGACACCAGACAGACAGGTCTTGAGTTTCCATGTGTCTCACCTTATTTCTACTCTGAATGAATAGGTCAAGCACCTCCTGACGCACCTGATCAAAGTTTTTGTCTAAAAACTTGTGGACCTGCAAAACAATGGTTGTCAGTGATTTGTTGATGATGTGCGGACCAAATAAAAGGTCTAATTGCCTGATGGCGCTTTCAGCTGATTCTCCTTAGCCTCTGTAGTTGCAGGGATTGTACCTGGTAAGTTACTTTTCCAGCGTAGTGTTTGATGGTGAATTCAGGAAGAGGCATTTTTGGCTTTACATACAAAGGGTTGTTGCCATGATGATAGTGGCATTTTTGAAGGAATGTGTGGTCTGTTGCCTGTCAACAAAATAAAGCTTAAAATGACTGTGGATGAAACACCAACCAAAAATAACAATAAAAAGAATACAGTTCATGAAAATGAGCTCATGAAGCTGAAAAGTAATAGGAAGAAACATGTCTACAACCTGAGGAAAACCACTCTGGTCATCAAGGATTCTAAGTATCCCATGGGGCTTTGCTGCTATGATGTCAATACAGTCCTGGTTGTTGCTGAAAAGCACCTCCTGCCAGTTAATTTGCTCTCTGCTGTATTCCTCCTGGAAGAAAATGATGGTGAGAAAAATATGACTTTTATGTTGACAATGAGAGCTATATGCATAAGGTATCCCAGTTCTAAGACGATTATCATAAGAAGAGTAGGCTTACTTGTTCTTCCCTGAACACTACCCTGTTGAAAAAGAATTGAAGGTATTCGTTTGCATAATTTATGCAAAGCTGCTCAAAGCTGTTGAAGGTAAGGTCCTGTGAAAGAACAGACGAAGCAGGAGAGAAAATAACTTCTTTTCATGGTATGGTGGGCTGCTTCAGGATATGAAGTCAAAATACAAAACACAGGAAAAAACATTTCTCTGTGTATGGGCGTTTGATTGTAAACCGTATTACCTCAAATCCATAGATGTCAAGTATGGAGATAGACAATGTGTCATTTCTTGGGTAAACCAACTTGTTGATACGTTCTGTCAGCCAGTTGAACAGAAGGGAGTACAAGATCTTGGCAATAGCATCTCTGGTGTTTTCAAAGTTAGAAATGTGTCAGCAGTTGGTAGTATCTCAATATTAAAGTTTTTTCATAAACACAGGAAAATCTGAATATACATACATACCTGGCATCAACTGCACTTTCAACTGTCACAGGAGTATAGATCTTCTCCCTCATTGTTTCCTGTGGAGAAAAAAGAGGTACTGATATATCGCAAATCAGAAAAGTAGCTTTCAATGTCTTCCATCTTTAGATTTCCATAAATATAATGAGAAGAATGTTTCAGACAGTCTTTAACTGCAAATGAATATCTGTCATGCTACCTCGAATATGTGTAGAGCATTTCCAAAAAGACCTTGGTGTCCTATGTATGAACACATAGCTAAGCTGGCACACGTACAGTGCAGCTGTGCCAGGGGCACTTACTCAACACAGCCTGGAAGAGGTATCTATTTGATCTATTTGAACAAGGATAGGCATCTTTGATACAAGATATTTCAGTTATCTCTCTAGTGTCACTTATTTTCCTGAAACCCTACTCTGCCCACCTCATAAGCACACTTAAAGGGATTATGAATTTTTACTTCATGGATGAATTTGGTGCATTTAAACAGACTTTAATTATTTCAGAATTTCTAATAATTGGTTGTAATCATTAAAAAACAACTGCACAGTAGTTAATTGAAACTGTAGAGTGATTGCCCCTTTGAAACCTATAATGATTAGTTAATTGGACAGTTAAATGCAATGAAAGCAATTAGGGGGGGTAGATCATGTTCACTGAGCTTGTTGTGATGTCAGAGACTTGAAATGGATCTGCCCGCACTGTTACGATACAAGATCATAAATATATTGTGTAATACATTGTGAGATCAACACGATATGAGAACACATATATGACAACGAGGCAAACATAACGCCACTGATAAATGCACAGAGGTATTTAAATGCATCAACACTAGCAAACAACTGACTGAGTGGTCCTTTGTATAATCTCAACAAAAAATAAAATAAAGGCTATGCAAAATTATTGCGTTGTCAAAAATGATAAAGTGATATTTCCCCTCTACAGTCCAGACGGAGAGCTTAGATTAATACCTGCTGTGTGTGTGGGCTGTTTAACAACAACAAAAACTACCGCTGGAGTGAAGCCAGGCAAAAAGACTGGATTAGGGGCTGACAAGATGTGCCATCAGCAGATGTGTGGAAGTGATACAGCCCACAGTGGAAGCCTCCCTGCTACCTCTCTCTCTCTGCTCAGCATGCCCGGCACTGTAAACACAACCCGTTACAAGCACAGCCTCGCTTCAAGACTTGTGTGTGCTAATCCCTGTCATTAGACATGAAGATGTCACACTCGCGTGTCCAAACCCTGTTACAGTTGTGGGTTTTAGTCCTACTGCTTTTGATGTGAGAACGTTTCGGAGAGAGAGGGCATACTTGAAGTCTTGTGGTGAAGTGCTCCTCCGCGTGCAAATGTTTTCTCTAGCCTCACTGTAAGACTGAGCCCTGTTTTCTTGGACTTCATCAGATAAGAGAAGGGCCTGTGGCATGAGAGAGTGACAAGAGACAGCCCCACAGCCCATCTAATCCAGCTGAGAGAGAGGGGAAATGACTTTGGCTGCGGGTCTTCTCCCGTTACATAGGGAAGGACCCGATTCCCTAATTACTCAAATTAAGTAAATTGCCCACAGGCCCGTCCCTTGGCGGTGGTGTCACAGTAACGGGCAGGTTGTGTTGTGGCTGAGACACCTTTGCACATTTCAACATGACCACAGAGCTGTAAACACTGATGCATTCTGGCTGCAAGCGACTGCTATTAGGACAAGGACTGAGAGTGCAACTGGACGCCAGCAGGTGGATTGCATGAATGGGGTGTGAAGGCAGGATTTGGAAAGACTGAATGGGAGACCGTTGAAAGAACTGACATGGAAAGTCAACATGGAGATAATAACGGAAATACTGAAACTCTTTTTCTTGTTTCCTGGAGAAGTAAAGTAGAACTAGAAAAGTAGAACTGGAGGTACAGATTTTAAACTATACAAAAACTATACCTTTTATATTTTTTATACATTTTGGATTTTATGGACAACTCACTCTTATGCAAATCAGGAAGGAATGAAGAGAACACTGCTGCCTGTGCTCAGAAATGGAAACAATATACACAACAGGTTTGTATAAAAAAAAAAAAAAAAAGAAGCTTACATGTGTTTGCATTTTCAATGGACAGGTGTGTATCTTCTATATACTAATAATACTTGCTTGCACATACTCAGGCCAGCTAAGTTACAGTAGCATGTCCAAGTTATCATGAATTATTAATGATTGCGACATAAGACATGCTGTCATTATGTTCATGAATCATGAAGCTGTGCAACATCATGCTGGTGATATTAAATATAAATGTAACCCTCCCATTTGTTGTAAATACAAATATAAAAGAAATCCTTATAAATAAACAATGAGTATATTAGATATATGACCAGTTGATTGTTTAAGTGCAGGCAGATACTTTTGCTAAGCTCTTAGTCAAAGTTTTTCAAAAGTGACTCGTTCTGTGAAACCTAGCTCCCACTCTATGCTGGAGAGTACCTACAGTATGTGTCTTATCGACTACTCTCCTGCCCTCACATGGCCAACTCATGCCTCTGCCTCTCCAACCTCCTGCAGTGTCACACAGGCAAGGACTGAAACAGGGGAACACTAGCGCTCACCTCCATGTGACGTGAGTGTGTGCACACGCACGTGCACACACACACACACACACACACAGTACCTCTCTACAGCTTTAGATGCAGGGTATCCCCTGATCATGTTTCCCACGTTTCCATGGTGCTGCACCCAGCTGAACCACGACAATTAACTCTCTCCTGTTATTCCACCTGAAGGATTTAGAGCTTATATATGCATTGTCTGCGGCTGACTTCAGTGTCACTGCAATTGCTGCCAGGCAGACACTGAAGACACTGAAACTGACTTTTCAGTTTGTATTTCCAGGCAATGCTGTTTTAATCAGGTCTTCCTGAAGGTGACCAGTATTTCCAAATATACATATTAGCTGGTCAGCTTATCTGGCCTCTTTTCTTGTGTGTGAGTGTGTAAACCTACAATTTATTATTATTTATAAATAGCATTTAATTTTAAATGTAAAATTACACATAACACTATAAACAGTATATAGTTATATAGATAGATAGATGAATACTTTTATTATCTTGTAGAAAATTATGGTATATAAGCTTTAAGCTTCTAAAACATGGCACACACATGGCATACATACATTATAAAAATACAGAGAAAAATGATGTGTGCCATTTAGGGTATTAAGCTCTTCGGTTGGAAGTAAAGTGTAATGTGCAGGAGGATGGTAACCCTAGTGCAAAAGTGCCAGTGCAAGTACATTTCCAGTGGAGATTCTGTTCTGTTCTGTAGGCTATATATTATAAAACACAGCAATATAAAAAGGGAATATAAAACAAACAAACAAAAAAATACAAGCAATACATAGCTATATATATACATCTATAGTCTTGTTTCCACAATCCTGTGTTTTTCTTTCACAGGACACAGACATGTCCTCACCGCTATAAATACTGTGTGGACTGTCTCTTGCGTGAGCAGGAACGAGAGAGTCACATTTGGAAACGGGAGACTGGGTCATGACACTGTTTGATAGTCTGTCTGAAGAACATGATCTGTGAGACTTAAACAGGGTGTAAACGAAAATGGAAGCAAAAACCGTGATTCAAGTTTCCTACTGTGAGATGGTTGGGGAGCTTGAATACACCCATGACTCTGAAGGGGTTAAGAACCCTTGCCCTACCGTGACTTTGAAGGTGATGGATTTCTGCAGGCCCTCAGGAGAGATCTGAAGAAGTTCAGCCACCACGCGGATCTCTTGAGCACTCACTACCGACGCAACTTGCTGAGAATCAGTCTGTGATATTTCCAAAAACACAAAACGTCATGCGCACATTAGGAGTGTAATTCTGAGGCAATATAAATTCAAAATTCATAATTAATTAAAGCTATAAGACATGCTGAATTGATCTGAGTGCTTGTTATTGGTTATTGTTGATAAACCAACAACTACAAAGTCACCTCATATCTCTCAAAGAACACGTTTCCCAGGTGCAGAATGGAGGAGAGGACCCTGAAGATGCTGCTTTGGTCGTCGGCACTGAAATGTAGTATCTCCATGGCGCTGATGAGCCTGCGGAAATCCTCACCATCACTCTTCCCCTGGATCTCACAGTCCCCTCCCTACACCAGGTCGAAGGTCAGAGGTCATTCAGCATAGTTTCACTCAGACTGTTCCCGAATTTGACTATATTGTGGCTTCCTTTGCTAAGTCTCCAATATTGCATGGCATGTCTAGTTTTACCTGGTTGAGATAGTAGTATGTTTCTGCCTCCTGGAGGTAAAAGGACTGTCTTTGTTTCGAGGGGAGGCCTGCCAGCATCTCATAGAAAATGTGATAGTTTCGTTCATCTTTGGCCTTGAAGAGGAAGGAAAATACATCACTGATTAACATCAGACATTTTTCCTCTGTGTGTGTTATTATTGTAGAAGTTAAATTAAGGATAAACTAGCAAATTAGAGTGAAATTCAGTTCAGTTACATTTTTTGTTCACAATCACAACAGAACTGAGGGCAATATTAAAGAGATTTAATTGGGCAGTGCTAATAAACTGTATAGTGAGCTTACCACACCTGAAACACAATCCTGGACTTCTCAAGGAGATACTGTGAGGTTATGGCACCACTGATTACGCCCCTTGGTTAAAGCAGAAAAAAGACATCGTCAATCACCCTTATACATCCAAACTCTTGCGTGGAAGGAAGCAGTCAAGCAGTTTAAGCAACAAATTGTACAAAAAAACACCTGATCGTATTCTACCCACAGCTACTGGAGATGGCATATCATATGAATCTGGGTCCCACGAGCCATGAACCATTAAAAGCAACAGAACACGTGGGAATGAACCAGGCATGTTTATCGGTTTCAAACCCTGTCAAACCCTTATCTGCATTCTGCGCAGAGTAATACATAATGCAAAGCCTTTCAGTCACACTTACTCCTCCATGAAGATCTCCACAAACTTTCCAAAGCGACTTGAGTTGTCATTTCTCACGGTTTTGGCATTTCCAAATGATTCTAACAAAGGAGCTGCTTCAAGAATCTAGAGAGGTCAATAAAAAATAGATAACTAATTGATCTCTGAAATTAATATTTTCATTACAAAGAAAACAATTTAATAAACATAATTCTTGTAAGAGTATGTTAGAGACCATGTGTAGCTTGTTCATTTATTGTTGAGAAAATAGTCAGAAAAGCGTTACTATTTAAAAACTACTCTGGCGATTCATAAAGCAAAACAGCCCATGCATTGTATAGGTAAAAGGTCTGTTGGCATGCTGTGAAGGTTACACAGCCACACTGCAAACAGCAGCACTCAAGAAAGTACAATACCTCAATCTGTATCAGGATCAAAAAACAGTAAAATAAAGAGAAAATTATATGTCAACCTAACATCCACAAATATATTTCGATCTAGACATTTCTCAAGTGATTAAGTATGCACAGGCATTTCAACTAACCTGCTGAGTGATGTTGCGCTTGTGGTGTATCGCAGCTAAGTAACGCAGAACCAGCTTGGTGGCCTCGGTTTTACCAGAACCACTTTCCCCACTGGAAAAATATAAAAATGGCTATAAATTTATCCATAAAAATCATCAATCAAAATCAATAAAATAAAATCACAAAATACCATGTATTAATTAGGATAACCAAGGGTTCTCATCAGATGATTTAAAATTAAATTGCATTATTTTACTGTGCAGAGATTATCCATAATACCGACAGGTGCGTATATGGTGTCACTTGTAATCTCCTGACAAAGTAGGTTTGACCACTATTGTGGAGCAAAAACACCTATTGCGGATTATGTCTTTACCAGTTAAGCACCCCAATTAGGCAAATTGGCTGGGGGACTGGGGGACTGGCTGGGAGACTCAAAGTCTCAGTTCATCTGCATCTTCACCGCAGCACTTCACTAATGAGGTACTCTTCTGATCATCAGACAAAGGTGAAACTGAGCCCTGGAATGTGTCCGACGTGCCAATTTCCCTGCGGTGGCAATAGGTGCCTTTCACACAGTGACATGATCTGAGGGTACAGCCCTGGCCCAGACGCCAGTAGTCTTTCCTTACCGGTGTCTCCTTCAAAACCTGGTTTAAGGTGTTCCAGGTGATCAGCTGTGTCAAGTAGAGCTGACGTTGACAGTTTAATACTGTAAAAGGCTACTGGAGGATCATGTGAGTATCACTCCAGGCCTAAATCCTCCTAGAGCTCATTCTTTAGGCAGTTTGCTTGGAGATTTAAGGCTCTAATGCCAAAGATTTCACTAGTGTACCTGGATATGATTGTTGCCTATTAGTGCAAATTAGCCAAACTTACCTTATGATAATGCACTGGTTCTGTTTGGCATCCATCATTTTTGTGTAAGAGACATTTGCAATAGCAAAAAGATGGCTGTCAGAAACAATAAATGATCAAAGTTTAGTAAAAACTACAGTATGTGTCCTTAATTCATAGTCTTTAGTATTTAAGGACTGGAAAGACTTACGGGGGATTTTCCCCCAGAGCATGTCCTTTATGTTGCAGCACCATGTCGGTTCCATAAATGTTGAGCATCCTGTAGGGATTCACAGACACTAGAATACATCCAATGTACGTCTGGTTAGGAGAAAGAAAACGTTAACCGTATTAATGGCATCCTATACAACTCAGAAAAACTGAAAAACAATGCAGAAATCTACACAAAATAATAACAAAACAACACGGAGATTAGGATATTATTGTGAATGGTGAGCACTTCCTTACGTAAATAAGATCACGCTCAAACCTCTTCTTCAGGTTTAATAAAACAGCTCCTTCGTGTAGCTCCCTAGTGGTGAAAGAAAAGTCATGTCCAACTTTGTATTTGTAAACAAAATGATTTATGAAATCCAGTGTTTGTTTTTACATATTTATTATAACAGACTTACTCCAGTTGTGTCATATCTTCGACCCCATCCTCCTCGACCTGTTCCCTGTACCTCATGGTGGGGAGGCTGCGGATGGTGTACATCTGGAGGTGGTGGGAAATCTCATCAAAAGAGTGTGTGCTATAGTAACACTAATAGTTATTTATAAATTACCCAATTATATTAAAAATAGCATATACTATACCATATATTTTGTATTGATTGTTGTACTAAAAACAATTAACCGAACCAAATCAATTGCTTTTACACAGAATAGCATGCTCAGAGTTAGGCAAAATTCAGTATTATGTATCATATGATCTGCTACTGAGTTAAACTACCACACCTCTCCTGTCTATTGATCACTGTTGACAACCTATACTTTAACCTGTGGTATTAAAGTACAATTCATTAGTAATACTTTACAACTTGAATTTAAATCAGGTTGTACCAATATGACATACAGCAACAGTCATTTATAGTTGATCAAAATCTCCAACTATAGTCAGAAGAAAATCAAAGTTTGAAGTAGATCTAAAAATGCAGTGCATGCAGTCATCAGCTGACAGCTGTAAGTGCTACTGCAATGCACACCTTTGTGGGTTACCTTATCATACCAGTTCCCTGTAGGTTCCCCCTCCCTGTCAGGGGCCCACACTGACACTGTGCCATCTGCCTCCTGTCCAATGAATGGATTAATACTTGGGTCCAACAGTTCTTCATCCCTGTACATGGACCATTTTGTGAGATTTTGCACAGTTCCATGAGGGAGGACCCTCTCTGCAGACCAAACATCATCAGGCACAACTGTACCATCAACTTGGGCCCAGTGTTCACCTGGTTGCATTCCCTGAACCTGAGGTGATACAACAGCATACCTTCCAGATGGGTCTAGTGAGCCTCCCAGCTTGAAGGCTGATTTCCGTAAATTGGAATTCAGCAGAGCACTTGACAGGAATGGAGATGATGCTTGACTTGTTTGGGGAGCCTGCTTCCTTGTCATTATGGATCCATCGGGTAACTTGTAGGAAGCTTTTCGTAGGTTTTGATTCAAGAGTGCACTGGACAGCATTGATGGTGTGGCTTGTTCTTTTTGTCCTGGCTTTTTAAACAAAACAGACCCTTCTGGGAGTCTGTAAGATGCTGCCCGAAGGTTTGCATTTTGCAAAGCACTTGACAGATGAGGAGAAAATGATTGTTCTTCTTCCTCTGGCTGCTGCAACAAAATTGATCCATCTGGAAGTCGATAAGAAGCACCGCGAAGACTAGCATTCTGTAGAGCACTTGACAGAAGTGGAGAAGATGGCTGCTGTGGTTCTTGTTTTTTGGAGAGGAAAGACATGTTAGGAAGTTTGTATCCCTTTTTGAGGTTTGCACTTAACGCACTCCCTATTTTTGAGGAAGACTGTTCCTCTTCAGCTGTTTGTTCAGGAGCCAGAGTTAAGATAGATCCATCAGGCAACCTATACGTAGCTTTTCGAACACTGGCATTTTGAAGAGCACTGGACAAAAGAGGTGAAGTTGAAGGTGCTTGCACCACCTCGTTTCTTGTAATCAGTGTTCCATCAGGGAGCCTGTAGGTAGCTTTACGAAGACTTGGGTTCTGCAGAGCATTTGACAAAAGTGACGGTGTGGCTGTTTTGTTCTCTGACTGTGATATGATTGTTCCATCGGGTAGCTGAAAGGATGCCCCGCGGAGATGAGGATTGTTTAAAGCATTTGAGAGAAGTCCTAACTGTCCAGTTGGAGATGAGGGTACCTGTGCTTGTGCTTGTGCTCTTTGCAAAGGGGAGATGTATGAGGCTTTACGAAGTAAAGGATTTTGTAAAGCATTTCCAAGAAATGGAGAGAAGGCTTGAGGCTGCTGTTCCACCTGATTTGAGGTTTGGTCATGCATGGTTGATCTCTGAAGAGGTGAAATGAAGGATGCATTGCGCAAATTAGGATTCTGCATCAGTGCACTACTCAACATGGGAGAAGTGCGTGGGTCTGCTTGAGCAGTTTGTGTTACCATTGGAGAAAACGGTGATCCAATTCTTTGAAAAGACGTAAGTGAAGTATTTCGAAGGTAAGGGTTCTGTAATGCACTTGAAAGCACTGAAGATGATGTTGGTGCTTCCTCATACTGTGATGCCACTTGGGCAACAGGTGATGTAGCCCGTTGCAGAGGTGATATATAAGAAGCGTTTCTGAGAAGAGGGTTTTGCAAGGCATTGGCCAAACCAAGGGATGACTGTAAATTCATTTGCTGGGTTTGTTGAGCTAGCCTTTCAGGTTGTGGAGATTGGGCTCTCTGTATAGGAGACATGTATGAGGCCTGGCGAAGCTGAGGGTTCTGATTTAGGGCATTGGACAGAAGAGGGGAAGGTGCTGGTTCAACAGTCTGATCAACCACCTGTTGATTAACTGGACTGCCACTGCTTGCAAATGGTGATCTTAAAGAAGCTCGTTGGAGATTCTGGTTAATTAAAGCACTTGAAAGCATTGGAGAAGAAAGGTTGATTGGTGTGGGGGATCTTGCAAGTAAAGGGGAGCCAGGTTTAACTGAAGGCTGGGGTGATAAAGGTCTACTTGGTACTTGCCTCACTGACAGCTGTGGAGATAACTGTACAGTTTGTTTTAAGGGAACTTGCTGAGGAAATGGAGACTGGATGAATTGCTGAGGAACAGGAGATGATATCTGATGAGGAAATGGAGATTGCGGAACTTGTTGAAGAGGATAATGGGGAACTTGTTGAAGAGATTGCGGGGCTTGTTGAAAAGGCTGAGAACCATGTTGCTGAAAGGGACTTTGTGAAACTTGCCGCATAAAATGAGTTTGAGGAACTTGCTGGGCAAATGGAGACTGAGGAACCGGTTGAGAAAATGAAGACTGAGACATTTGTTGAGGATATGGTGACTGAGAAATATGTTGAGGAAAATGAGAGTGGACATTCATTGGTAGAGAGTGACCTGGCCCCCTTAGTGATTGTCTGAGTGACTGAGGTGAATTTAAATGTCTTACAACAGGACGTCCTCTACCTACAGGCTTGTGAAAACCCCTTTGTGTACCTTGGGCCCCCAGTGGTAAAAAACGCTTGGACTCTCTGAATCCTGGAGGCCGGGAACCTTTCCTGACCAGCATTACTGGAGTTGAAGTCGGTGACTGCCGATCAATCGATCCATGTCGAGTATGAACGGATGACCTGAAAGGGGCAACATTTTGCATCAGTGGGGAGCCTTGACGACTCCTTCTGCGTTTTAGGGGGTTACCTGTTGTTGGCTTCACAGCTCTCATTGGCACTTTGTTACGACCTACACCCCTGAATCTTCGCGTGGACGTGCGGGTAGGAAAACCCTCAGGCTGGGACATTCTGTTGGATACTCGTGATGGTGATGGAGATATAGGACGCCCAGGTGGAGATGCTGGTCTTGGTGACCCAGCACCAACAACACGAGATGGAGGTGGGGATGAAGCTCTGTGTGACAATCTAGAAAGTGGTGGAGGACTGCTAGCTCGTAATGAGGGTTGAGGTGATGTAGGGCTTCTTCTAACTGATCTTGATGGTAAGGACGGTTCTGGGTACCTTTCACCAAAAATTCTTGTTGGCCCTTTTGGTGATAGTGGAGGTGGGGATCTAATGCTTTGTCTCAGCATTGGACGTGGAGAGGGTGGAGGACATCTTTTTCTGAGGGATCCACGTGGTGAGGGAGGGGGGCTTTCTCTCTCAGGAGGGTAAGGTCTACTGAAGCCCATGGTTCCTCTCCTCGGCAGAGGGGATAAAGGGGGAGGTGATCTTCCTTGTATGGAAGACTGAGGTGATGGCCCTCTTCTTGACAGCTGTGGAGAGGAAGGAGGGCTGAATTTCCTTCTCTGAAGTGGTGAGAATGGTCTTTGGGCATTATTATTAATGGACTGATGAAAAGATCTGCGAGACATTTGAGACTGTGGACCAAACCTTCTCGTTTGTCTTGGAGTAAACATTGGTCCCATTTCCATATGTGAGGCCACAGGGGTACCTCGGCCTGTGGCTATGCTAAACTGCCTTCGAGGAAGATGAGGAGTCTGAAGTGGGGTAAACTGAGTTTCAAATCCATGAAACATGGGGTCAGAATAAGGCCCAGCCATGGTTGGACCAAAAGTTCTTGCTGATAAAACAGGTGACGGTGGTGCTGAAAAAGCTATGGATCCCATTTGTCCCAAAGATTGCCTGTTTGGTGATAATGATAGTGACATTTGTGGGGCAAGTGGCCTAATCTGCTGAGCAGGAGAAAACACTGGCGACCTACTAAGAATAGGGCTCCCGGGAACAACAGGTATAGCCTGCTGAATTAAAACAGGACTCACTGTTGGAGAGAGGGGTTTCTGAGCCATCACTGTTGGCTCTGGTAGTACTGTTGGCTGTAGAAACCCCACAGTCTGTGGAGGTAACATTGCCTGGATGTCATATTGCACATCAACAGGCAGTTCAGAGTCATTTAAAGCTATATGTGGTGAAGGAATAGATGCGACATCAATTTTTTCCTTTCCAAAAAGTTTCACTTGAGGTCTTGGAAATCGGAATGGATCCTCAATGCCAAAGCCATCTGATGAGAAACCTATTAACTCGTTATTATAAACCTGTGTAGAAGGGTCTGTTTGGTCTATTATGTTTGTCGCTGCTAATGTGTATTGCTGTTGGTCAGTAAGCACAGGATTGAGATACACAGCTGAAGCATCACCATAGACGGAAGGCATAAGTTGTTGTTTATACTGATTAACATAACCAGTGGGCAACAAATAAGGACTTGGTACATCTTCAGTGGGGTAATACAATCCATGTTGTGGATAATAGTAAGCAATCTCTTCAGGGAAGATTCCATAGTCATAGTATTCCATGTCATTACCATAGTACCCATATTCATCATCTGTATAATAATATGGATCATCATAATATTCCATCCAGTCATCATAGTATGGATAATCATACATCTCATCTTGCCCATAGTCATAGTAATACATTCCATCATCATAGTATCCATATGGTCCATCATATTCTCCATAATAGTCTTCATAATAATCATATTCATCCTCATAAAATCCATTTTCATCTTCATAATATCCATAAGGGTCCTCATAAGGATCATCATAGTATTCCATATCATCTACGAAATGGTGACCAGGTCTTGGTCGCCCCCTCAAATAACTGTCATAATAGCCTCCCTGATCATACTCATCTTCCTCATAGCCATACATACCTTCATCCTCCATGTATCCTTCATTGAGATAGCCTCGATACCTCCCCATGTTTGGCCTTCGGTAATGGCCTCTAGTGGCCAGTCTTCCCTGAGTTTTAGATGAAATGAATCTGCGTGTAAGCCAGTTGGCTGCCCCTGAGATCTTCCCTAGCGCCCGGCCCTTTCTTTTGAAGTTTGAGCCAGTTTTTTGTTTACCAAAAAATCCTTTAGATGTTGCAGCCGCCGTTTTTCCAGTTTTCCCACCCAGACTTTTTAAGCCTGGAAAGCCAGACATGAAATTAGAGGTGCTCTCTAGAGCAGATTTCCCTATAGGTTTCTTTCCAAGTCCAAACAGTTTGCCAACCTGTGGCTCTTTCTTCTTGCTACCAGGCAGACGCATAAAAAGCTTCGTAGTGGTTTTCAACCCCTTTTTTTGTTTCTGCGGGGGTGGAACTCCAGATGGAGATGACTTTCCAGCCAATCCTGAGAGAGCTTTGGAGGCATCTAGTTTCGTTTGTTGCATCTGCCCCATCATTGCATTCATAGTTTTGTCATCAGGTTTGAACCCAGCAACCGCTTTGGATGCGGCTTTTATGTTGGCACGTTTACCCCCTTTTTGAGCATCTTTCTCTTCCACTGCTCCCTTGCCACCCTTGGCCAAGCCCTTCACAGCCACAGCCTTGGAGGCTCCCTTCAGGGCTGCTTTCCCTTTGCCTTTCTTCCCCTTGTCATCCTCGCTCAGCTCCTCAGATTCCTCCTCCAGCGCCTCGCTCTCCTCGTTCAGCAGCTCTGCATCGGAGCCTTCCTCTGATTCACTAACTACAGGCTTCTTGCCCTTCCCTTTATCTTTATCTTTACCTTTCGCCTTGTCATCTTTGCCCTTTCCCTTTGGCTCCTCTGCCCCTTTCTTTGCTGCAGCTTTCTTTGGTGCCATTTTATCCCTTTGCAAGTTTCATGTCAATCTGAGTCATTATATATTACACTCTCAAAACATATCAGCATAAATAATATCATTTCAATAATGAAGCGGTCCAGTTTACATTGATCTCTGCCAACAACCAGAGTGCTCCACAGAAAGGCAAAATGAAAACAGCAGAATATAAACACAGCATTTAAGAGAAAACTTAGCTGTTCTTCTCGCAATCCAGATCCATTTCTCCTTTGGGTCAGCGCTAAACTGATGTCACTGCCAACAAAGCATTCATTTTATGGAGAGAGGTAATCCTGATTTAGAAATGTCCCATTGCCTTGGCCGTAGAGTTGCTTTTGGCAGAAGAGGTTCTGTGTCTCTCACTTCAGGTGCAGGTATCCACAAATGTCAGCATCTCTTTGTCACAGCCAAACAATGCTCCTCCTTTTGCTACTGCTGCAGCACTCCAGTTACATTAATGTCCCGTGCGCATTTGAAAGCAAATTCCTGCCACTGGTCTGCAAGCATGTGTTTGAAAGCATGTGAGGAGTCCCTGTTATAGTTGCAAAGGGCACCTTAATGTATCAGCTATACTGACTTAGGGTAACTTTATCTCTTTGGCTCATTCCTGTATAAATTATGCAGGTTGGCTGAGCTGTTACTAAACTGTGTCTGAGAAGCATATCCAAAGAGGACCATGCATATAGCCATCGATCAGACAGCTCCTTCCTCTCTCTACCTCAACAGGTGAGTTCAGCATCACTTCAGCAAAGCAAGCATACATAATAACAAAAACAACAGAAAGACAAGTGCAGGCTGAGGAAAATGCAAGAACGCACTATTTACTTTGCTGAACTCTCATAATGATGCACACACTGAAATCTTTCTGTTTACAAATGTGTATGCTTTAAAACAAACTAACATTAATCATTCCATGTTTTATTTCCTTTAGCAATGATTTTCAGTAGCACGTTTGGCAATGTGTTATCTTGAGAGTAGTAGTGGTGAATGTTTTGGCTCCAGTCATGCACTAAAAATAAGTGCATGAATTTATTATGTTCCTTAATGAATGAAATTCTACACTCTGTTTAGCTTCGAAACAGTGTTGTCTTTAACGTGTTGTTCGTAAGATGATAGCATCTAATTAGAGTAAATGTCAAACATATTCAGATTTGTGAAACGTAGCTGTATGATAAACAACAACCAAAACATCCTATTGTTTACTTGACTGCAAAAACCCTGTTGAGTGAACCAAATGCTATCACAGGAGTCTCCTTTGATTTGTTCCTATGGTTTCACGACATATTACATGTATACCAACTACTCAAACTATTATAGAAAGCTTTCGAATGTTTTCATACCAATCTGTTTTGTGCTGTTTTGATATGTACTAGGCATGAGTTCAATGATTTATACTAATTGATGACTTATTATTCCTGCAGTTCACGACACGACCAGTTATCAATACTTAATGGCTGGTCTGTATTCAGTCCACAAAGACATAATGAAACATTTATCAGAAAAGTACTAAATACACCAAGAGTAAGCTTGCTTAAAGTAATTCTCTCTATATATCTACAGATAATTCCTGAACATGATTTTAGATGACTTATCATTGTGGAATGTCAGGCTTCCTTTTACTTTTATATTTTATATTTTTATAAATGGTATAACACTAAAAGTGTCATACTAACACAACAAATACATACAATTTTAAGGCTTAATGCAATCAATAACCACATATCAGGCTTATCATGACCATAAAGTGACAGCAATATTATTGTTAGAGCACCCGAAATGAAATAAGATTGAATGTCATCTTGTCATTTCCTCAACAGTCACAAGTCATAGAGGGGAACATCAATAGTTAGATCATCTCAAGCTCCTGCCTGGATGCATCAATGAGAACAATGACAGGTCACCTCTGTGGCGCTAACAATGTCCTTTCATCAAAAGCACTCATGGATGCAGCCTCATAAAGGCCATCCAACATAATTAAAAAGCTGGAGTTAACATAGCCATAGTGGAAAATGTCTAGTTCTAGCTCTTATTGCTATTATGAAAAGAATAGCGAAAAGCTATTTAAAAAGAAAACATTCCCAAATGTCTTTGAAATGATGATGTTGATTTAGACAATTTAACATTATTTAAAATGCCAAAAAACACTTAAATGTCTTTTAGGTAGGAAATCCATGCTAAAAGTATTCTGTAATTAATAAACTATTCACAAACATCATCCATATGTTCTATTTTGTTCCAATTTTGAAAAACTAATAAACAATGCAAATAGCAGATTAAAAAAAAGACATAAAGTAAAGCTTGCCAATGAGATGCATACGACACACAGTCATAATGGCCCAAACCCTAAGTGAACCTAGCTTTGATCCAGGCCACACCATTCACCGCGGCCAGACCCAGAGTAAGGTTACAGTCAAGTAGCACATGGGAGAGCTGACTTAAATTTCAGTCTCTTTGTTATGTCTGAGCAGTGTGACCCCTCTTCAAATTTAAACATGTGTGGATGTCTGTCTGAGTGCTTGTGAATATATGTGTATTGTTTGTGCTTGTGAATATGTGTTTTATTATTAATTTTAGCAACTGTTTCATATTTCATATTTCAATATCAACTGTTTCATAGTTCCTGTTCTTTTTATAGAGCACATTCAACAAATATAATGAACATATTCTGCAACAGTTGTAACACAAAGTCTATTGTCTTAACATGTTGTATTTTAGGTGTAGTACTCCTATACAACAGCCAATTTGTGACTAAAGTGTATGAATTGCATATTGAATAGATTTATCAACTGTGACTATTACATATCCATCATTCAATATGCATTTAACATTTTGCAATGACTGAATGTAACAGATATTATAATAGATTTTCAATAAAGCTTTCATATGGAGTTTTCTGCTGTTTGAATAAAATTTCTAGATCTACGGATGTCTTATAATTGTGCAATTTTACTTTAATTTTGTGTAGCGAATATACATTAATATAAATGTATATATTCATGCAATGCAACTGGAATGCAAAGTAAATTTATCTGTATCAATTAAAATGTAAGCTACTACTGCATAGTGTGGAGGCATGCAACCTTTTTTAAGGGTCTGACCAATTATATTTCATTCAATACCATTGTACACCTTTGAAGACATTTTTAATTCAGAATTAAAATAACATTCTGTCATTATTTTAACACTACTTCTACAATAGAACAAAATGTTTTAAGGCCTGTTTTATTTGAAATAACTTCAAACTTTGGTATCCTGTGTGTAGTTCTTTGCATTATATAATGACTTAAATTTACTTTGATATTACACTGACTTACAGGAAGGAGAATGTGATCTCTGACATTATACACCTTTGAAGACATTTTTAATTCAGAATTAAAATAACATTCTGTCATTATTTTAACACTACTTCTACAATAGAACAAAATGTTTTAAGGCCTGTTTTATTTGAAATAACTTCAAACTTTGGTATCCTATGTGTAGTTCTTTGCATTATATAATGACTTAAAATTTACTTTGATATTACACTGACTTACAGGAAGGAGAATGAGATCTCTGACATTAATGCCTGAAATCATGGTTATGACATGAGTAAAACATGACTATTTTATGGGTTTCATTCAAATCCAGTACTACCTTTGAGCTAAATGAGTACACAGCACACTAGAAATTTACAAAAAGGGTGTCACTACAAAGATGCAATTTTTTTATCAGCAAGGTTAAGCACCACCCAAAAGAAAGAAAGAAAAAAAGTCCCCAATCACTATTCCTGTGGTCTCACACAGAATTCAACTTGGTTAAACTGTTGACGCAAACCTCTATTCTACACACACAAACTGCTTCATACAGAATTGTCTCAGTTCTCATTGCAAAAGCACTGGCATTTAGTATCATTAATTCAAGTAACTACAACTCAAATCCAATAAGCACAAATCAGTCCAGTTACATTATAATTTTACAGTATACACAGAATATTGTGTAATATTGCGTAAATAGATTATTATGAGGTCAAAACCATAAGCAGCATTTTGCAGAAATTTGTGGTGGATTGAATAGATCTCATTAGTGTGTAAGACCCGTGATGTGTTTCTAAGTGCTTGATATGTGCAATGTGATATGTGATAATTATAATTATTTTATCATGATTCAATTTTGAGTGGTCAATCTTGACATGGAAGTATGACATTTTGGATTTGTGCTTGTGCTAAATTTTAAGAAATTCATTAATTCCTTTTAAGAAATGTTATTTTTGAGGCTATCAGTCAAGAAAAGCTGTAATGTTTGTAACAATCATCTGAGCTGTTGAGCTCAGCTCAACCTGCTTTCTACAATTTACAGCTACTATTGCCTTTTAACGACCAAAACTACAATCAGAGACTTGAACTAGAACCACAAAAACAGTCATAATGTAAAATCTTCATTTTCTTCCTATACCTTACCTTGGTGTTCTCAGCCATCATGTCCAATCAAGTTCTTTCTCAACACCAAACAGAAGGCAGACAGAACACCTACCAGCCCATATAGCCCTGTATGGACTCTTTCACTGCTGTGTAAAATCTACAGGCTCTAACCCCCACTCTTGTTCTTTTGTGTGACATGCAGTAAAATATTTTTGGCGAGTCCACCCTCTCTGCTTGAATGAATGACTTTGACATTACGTGGGCCTTCTCTCAGCCAGCCTACACACTGACATTCATTACATGAAAAACGCCACACAGACACAATGGCCTGGACAAACACTTTTCTTTTTCATCAGAACCAGGACGAAATGAGCATCTTTTCCAGGCACGGTGAAAAGGGAGACAATTTAGTGGTAGATCGTGAGAAGCAGACGTAAGAGGTCAATGGCAAACATGAAACATGGCACTGAAACAGCCAATGCCATAAGACATGCTCATGCCTCTGTGTATAGGGAGCATCCTGGCTGATAGAAGCATACACAGTGTACCCGGGTCAGGTTGCTAAACAAACAGGACACTTTGTGGCTTATTAGCTGGGAGGTGATCCACACTAACCCACAGGCTTTTGCTCTCAGGTAAGTAATAACCGACAGAGACACACATAAGAGGCAGCTCTTATTGTTGCTTAGGCTAATAGCAATTTGAATGGCAGACGACACAGCCATGGTCACGCAGGTCTGACTAACCATGATTTGCTTTTTCCTCAAAAGCCCACAGGAAAGGCCCTGATTAGAGAGAGAGAAAGAAAAACACAATGGCCAAAGTGCCTAGTTCAGGGTTATCTGAGTTTTACACCCACACAAAGGGGCCTCAGCAACAGACAGCTAGGACATTAGAGGTAGCCCTTAAAGCTCATTAAGGTTCAGTGTCTAATGGAGACCAGTGTGGAGCCTTTCATTCATATCCTGCATTCCTTTCCTCCTTTTTAAATCACACATTTTCTTAAAAAACAAACAAACAAACAAAAAAACAACCAACATTTTGAAACTTCTTGTCCCCACTTCCCTCAAAACAGACAGAATTTGAGCGCATAAAACAGGTGTAGATTGGGATTGGATTGCTATGACGGTAATGGCTTGAAGACAAGCTAACAATAGAGAGCTCAAGCTGAAAGTTTGAGCAAAGAAAGGCTCTCGTGGTTGTACCATGTTAATAGTAATATGAGTCAAAATACAAAGTGAATGGACTGAGAAGCTGACAGGTCTTCTTCAGAACCAGTAGTATGAAAATATGTGGCTGAATGATGTATTACTACAGGCTGTGAAATATAAGGGCTTATGGAAATATAAGTGCTTTAGATTTGTTACAAGTATTTCTAACATATTCTTGTGGTATAATTTTGAATACACAGTGAATCGTTTACTTATTTATCTATTTTTATCCTAGTATAGGCCCAGACTTCTGACCAGGAGTGTATTCACCAACACCACAGTTGTTAACCAATTGTTGTCAACTGTAGTTGTTGTACCCCAGTATTGTAACTCAGTTAAGTGTATAAGAACTACACACAATATTGTGTTTTCAGTTGGTTTCAGAAAGCACAGCTGCAGAACGAACCAGCAAGGTTTAAAACTATTGACATGCCATAATCACAAACCATCACCACGCAATAGTATGTATACCAGTGGTGACATATATACATATATATAAATGTGTTGGTTATTACCAAGCACACCCTAGGTCTTTTGACTTGTGTCTTTCCCAGAGTAAGGCGACGGCAAAATGCCTCATGGCTGCAGAGACAATGTATCCAAAGGCATATGCAGCAGGTGGCAGCAAAGCCACACACCATATGGGCACTTCCTTTATGAATACTTTATCAAGGCAAACATAAACGGACATACCCATTATAGATCCCTCCAGAAATAGGCTTAATAGAAAAAAGGCTGAATTACACATCTATAGTTGTGACATAGCTGATTGCTTTATCGGAATTATATTGAGCGCGAACTGCACAGATGTGTTTAATTTGAACAATAATTGAGGTAATGATCAAATATTACAGGTAGCACACACCTGTTTTGTTTTCAGATAAACAAAAATCTTTTGGTCTCTTTCCATGTAAATAATAGCATAGGGCCAACCACAGTCAATAAGAACGACAAAGTTCAAGACCAGTTGTACCACCAACGTAACAAACTTGCATATACAACATCACATGCTTTAAATATTGGCTGTGCTAACTCATCTGTCATACCAGACACATGTAACGAAACCTATAACCCCTTCAGACAGCATCAACCATATACAAGGTTGCTAGAAAATTGAGCTGTTGTCTTGTGATAATCTATGAGGTGTGCTGACAGAATTGAACTTCAGTGCAACAGTAATATATTCAGAATATAGTCAGACACATCACTGCACAGATTTTAGCTGTCTATTATAATGACATTACTGGGTACAACCTCCAAAGCAGGCAGCTAAAGTACTATACTAGAAATATCAAATTAAATTTTATGACCAACAGAAGTTATCCCTCTTGATATCCGGTCATAAAATTATATAAAAATATCCTTGCCAATCTAACAAATATGCTATAGTTGATTCATTCAAATCCTCTTTATGATGTCCACCAAATAGTGTATTTTCCTTGATGCTTCTCTTAAAACCAGTCAGTGTGCAAGCCTACAACTTCCCCCAACACACTCACACACACGTGAGCCATATGGGCCTAGCATCAAGTATCATGCCTCGGCCTACAACAAGAGACAGTGTTGTAGCATCAACTGCTCTTACCTTAGTTACCCCTCTTCCTTTTTCCTTTTCTCATGGCATCATTGAGGTTCCGTCAGGTAATTCCAAAGCAGTGCCTCACCATTGTGGCCAGACAGCAGGAGAACGCGCACACACAAGCACACCTCAGATGTTTTCAACTAACAGCAAGACCATGCAGAGAATGCACAAGGCCAACAATGTGACAAGAGTTCCCAGAAGCTCGCAACTCCCAAACTCCACACTTGCCCAGTAGGTTGTGAAGCCCGAGTGGCTCTGGATACATTTTTAATGAGGCCTATTATGCTTGTTTTCTCTTCCTGAATAGAAGCGGCAGCTCTGGGTTTCAAATGAGTACCATTAGAGGGGTGGCAGTTTGGCATGTGGTGAGCATGAAAGAGGGGACTTCTTGAAAAGTGTCGAGAGCTTAACCCGGGGAGTGTGATGTAATGGCCAAGTAGGGCCAGGATAGACTGCGTATGATTATTTTGAGGTGATTCGAGAGATCGTATTCTTATGCAAATGGGTTTCATCAAACGTGTTTCCAAAAGGTTACCACTATTTTATATTCTTATTATTGAAGAAAAAACGGTCAAAAAGTGGCAACAAAGTTCCATGGAAAGATAATAGAAAAATTGCAGAATGGGAAGAGAATGTTTAGCTAAAGTGTTGCTGCTATCCCATGCAATACAAGCCAAATGTCATCTGAATGTAATAACGGTCATCCATCTTTATTTGCCAGTTCACACAGATAGATTGAAAATGGAGAAGTAACAAGAGCAAAGAACTCAATGCTCAAAAAGCCTTTGGCTCAGGTTATTTACAATCTCAAACACAGTCACATTTGTTATGTAAATGGATGAATAATCAAAATTCAATGAAGTCCTGGCACACAGTCCTGGCATGCAAGGCTAGGCTTCGGGCAAGATTAAAGACCTAATTTAGTGAGCCGCTTAAATGGTCTCAAGCCAAGTGAGAGTAACACAGCGATTATGGAGCTTCATGTGACAAACCTCACATCATCTGAACACACTCTTACAGCAACCCAAAAGAGGTAACCCATCTGATCTTGGAAATAAAAACATGGAGTGGATTTTTTTTTTAACCAGACACTCATTTTTTTTTTAAATACATCCAGACACTTGCTTTTAGGTTTATTGATACATGACAAAATTAGTCAGGTGCTCCTGCATGCCGACCGGTTTTAAAAATCCCATGAGTAATGCATAAAATCAGTATACAGCATGTCAAGGAACTGACCTTGAGTGTGTGCTGATCTGATTCCCTCTCTACACAAAATGCAGCTATGGTCTGGTCTTCCTTGTGCCTGACAAAAACAGACGAGTTCAACTGTATATCAGCAAATGGTCCTAAACTACTCTACTATTCACCAGAATCAAACAGCATATCATATCTGAATGCTTTCAAGAGGTGCCACAATTTCATTTTCACTTCCTGTCACATCTATCTTCCTTTTCATCAAGTCTTAAAGTCATATCAACATGGCGGAAGTGGCTAGACTCAAGAAAAATCAACTTTTACAATCAGAGAGAACCAAATTAGGTGAAATTTATTTTTTACAGTTGGTTTGTCAACACATGACATGTGTCAGTGAATATATTTCTTTTGCTTTTCTCACCTGCTCAGATAAGTCCAGTATCTGACTCTTAGATCTTAAATCACAAAACCTGAACTGTCCACAGAGCCTATAGCACAGCTCAAGAGTACTTCCTTTGGCGTCCTTGGCAGCGAGACGTCTCATTTAGGAATCGTTTATTTCTTTACAACCTGGATGACATCCTCATGCTCCATTACGTGCGTCAGCCCCACCCTTTGTGGGCTGTACTTTGTGCTCGTCCCCTAAAAACAAAAAAGTGGATTTTTAAAGGCTTAATAAGAGGACACAAAATCTATAACCTATTAAGACAGAAGAGGTAATGACTTACCCACACCAGGGCATACTTGAACTGACTGGCTAATGTTCTGTGAATTCGATGACACTGCAAGACACAGAGTGATTAAAATACAAGTTTGGTTATTCACACTTAAATCTTGATCTTGTTTTCTGATTGTTTATGATGAAACAACATGGTTAAGTTTGAAACTTTGACTAAATTCTCTGTTCTGAGAATTTTCAGCTGCATAGGTGCACAGCTGCAATCTTTCTAGGTATTAAACTTTCATTTGTATGAAACTCACAGAGTGGTCAGTGACGTTCACAAAATTCGCTGCAAACTGTTGTTTCCAACAGGGTTTTGACCATTCATTCTCAATTGTGGACCTATGTTTTTCAAACTCCTCACACTTGTATCCTTCTGCCTAAGAGTCTGAAGCAATACAGGTCATTTTGGAAGTCACACTTTGCAATAATTTTGTGTCAGCATATCAGTGAGCATTACTGACCACTCGGTGAGATTCATGTCTTTACAAATGAAAGTTTACTGCGTTTTAGGAAAGACTGCAGCTGTGCACCTATAGATGTGGGATGGTGCTACCGCAACAACTGGAAATTCTCGGAACAGAGGCATTCGTCAAAATTTTAATTACATTTTTACCATTGTATTTCACCCTAAACGATCAGAAAGCAAGGCTTTAAGTGTAAAAAACGAACTTGTCCTTGAACAGAATAAACCATAAAACAACCTCAAATTTAATGTCCAAAACCCTAACAACTTCCACCAGGTGGTAAATGTATCATTTTCTTTTTTTAATCATTAATTTGGGAGAGAACACACATACCACATGTTCTACTGACGCCCCTCTTCTCATGATGATGGGATCTGAGAAATCAGGCCGTTCTGAAAAACAGGAAATGAAATGCTGCATCCTTTGAAAGGGTAATAAATATGAGAAGATGGATAACAGAAGACGTTCTTTGCACTACACAAAACAGTGGGAAATGAGCAACTCAGAGTATCACATTCTCTTTTAACAATAACATCTTTTCTTTCTTTTTTTCATACAAACTTTATTAAAACCATATTTGTATAACTTGCTACACAATGACCACTGGAGAAATCCGATGTGAATCAATCCCTGTCCCTGATGTTCCACATCACCGAATGCAGTCACAACAATTTGATACAGCAGCTTACATTAACTGAATGGGGCATAGTGCAAATGAATCTGAAAGTAAGTTCCTGTGCCCCATTCAGTTAGTGTTAACTGCTGGTTCATTGTTAGGCCTATGCTGTATTAAAATTTTCATGTTCTTCTCCCTACCAACAGACATTTGGCCTCGAACAACAGGGCTATGGATTGATTCACACCAAATTTCTCTTTAAGACAACATAGCATAGTGTGAGCATATAACAGGCAGTATGCACTAAATTCCACATAGCATAATCATATTAGACATTCTGGATAAGCATGAACACAGTCACATACCTCCCCTCTTTTTGGTGTACAAGCAGATGAGAGCCAGGTACTCCCACAGCTGCTCCAGGAGGTAGTCAAGATTCAGTTTCATACCACAGCTAGACAAGACAAACACACAAATAACTATACTACTACTAATGACACTACATATTATACTACACAACTAATAACTACATGCTATTAAACAACCTAACTATGATGTGTGTTGCAACACTGGGAGTCAACTTCAGGTCTAATAGTTAATAGGAGATGGAAAGATGGCCAAAGCTAATATAGAATGTGGTCTATCTAAAAGCTACACAGTACATTTTCAAGGTTTACATCTAAACTAAATCCAACAGGCTAGCTTGCTCATATCTGAATGGATTTTTGTCTTTTTTTCTACCAAATGAAAGTATATAAAGCCCTATAACAACAGACCTCAAGGCTCAAACTCCTGCTGAGTTCTCCTTTAAGGCTTTGAGGGTTCAGGTTCTATGGCTTAGGGGATTTTTTGGGATTCAGCAACTTTATGAACTTCTCTGTACTGCCACACGTGGTAAGTGTCATGACCGATGTCTTGGAGACAGATGTATGGAGAATTACCTGATGACCACACTGTTAGGTCTGCGAGCCAGTCGGTCCACCTCCTCGATTGAGATCTGGTCCACTTTGTTGTACACCTGTCAGCAATAGAGAATCCAGTCACACATTCCCTTGACTTCATTCACTGACTGACAACCATTCACTTTACAGCTGCCTACACCTATTCACTTCACGGATTACATATTATGTAAATTAAATCAAGGCATGTTCAAAGTCAGTGTTGAAGACCATGTTGATACTTACATACAAGCAAGGCATATACACTCTGTTTCCTACGATGACGTCAATGAACTCATCTGGTGAGCAATCCTCTCTGAACAATACCTCAGCGTTGAAGATTTCTACATAAAATGGTTAAGTTAAATAGCTCTCTCCAGACTTTACTGTTACTATTAGGCAAACAGGTTTCTGTTTGGTCGATGCACTCTGCTGAATGAGGCATTGTTGGGTGAAGGATACTATACTCATGCAAAATAAGCTGCACCAATTTCTCAGAGCACTGTGTGAGAGGCACTGTTGAGTTAAAGGACAATCCACCACCTTTCTTCGGCTGAATGAGGAACAGAAGAGAAATGGGTGGGAAGGGGGGTCAAGAGGGGATGAATGAAATTAATGAATATGAAACTATAGTTGGGATAAATGCAGAGATCAAAATTCCCTTGTGGGATCAAAAGAGTATATATATACTTATACTTAATGATATATGCATAATATTATTTTTTCAGACAATGAACATAATATTTATGCACAATATTACATCCAGAGAGAATGTACCTTGAAGTAAATATTTGGTTTTGAGCAGTTAAGTCTTATGCCAACAGACTCCAACTCTTTTTCCAACAGTTCCCTAGAACATAAATAAAATAATCAAGGATGAGAATACAAGTCTGTTAAAGTTAAATACAACATGAGGCTTCCAATAACTCACTTCAATACAAAACAAATCTGTTACTGTGATGGAGGTTACCATAACCATAATTAAATGTAACTATGTGGCTATGACTGCATTACATGTAAGCTTGGCCCTTTGGTCATGCAGTCAGGTTGTATGGCTATTACCAGTGGCTGATACTCTCTCTTCTGTACATAGCTTTGAAGTGGATGGAATGGCTGCAACTATAATTGTGCCTAAAATTAGTGAACTTGCAATTCCTGGCACTACATTCACCAGTGCACCTCAAAAAGCTGTAGATTCCAGTGTTTTTTGAACAACTACACAAGCAAAGCACCTGCTTCTCAAGCTGTTCTAAAGACACAGGAACCCTTGAGATTGCAAGGCTTATTGCTTTTTTAAAACAAAAAAAGGCTACCCCATACACCTGGCAAGGTTTCATAAAATAAATAGACCACAAGGAGAACTATAATAATTAATTAATGCATGAATAATAGCGTGCTAGTAAATAATAAATTAAACTGCAAATACAGTGCTTCTGGTGGAGTGATTGATAAGCTATAAAAGATATAGATAACAAAGTGTGTAACATTTATAGTGAATGTTATAAGGTGAATGGCTGCATAATGTTCCATAATGACTTTGAACATAATTCAGACAATCATTATAGAAGACTACAACCAGCAGTTTTAGAAGGACTGGGTGAAACTCTGTATGTATGTGTGTGTCATCATTTGATAGATAGTGATACCTGCTCTTTCTCAGTAAGTAATGCATTGTGAGGATGTTGAGTGAAGAAAGTTTTAACAAAGTAGATGCATGCACATCCCACCTCACTGAGGCCAGGTGCAGGACAGAAAAACGTATCAATGAAAAAGAAATAGAAGTCCACACATTGGAAAACTCCCCAACCTATAGATTTATTTAGTCAACTAAACTAAATAAACTTAAATTGGTTGGGGAGTTTTCCAGTGTGTGGATATTGACAAAACAACCATTAAACCTGAAGTCCCACCTCTGGACATCCCCCTTTGTGGCATCCAGCATCATGATTACAACATCAGCTGTTCGAGCCACTGCGATGACTTGCCGACCTCTACCCTTACCTAAGAGGAAAAGGACACAACTTATGAAAACCAACTCCATGACAGCGCGATAATAACAAGAATACAAAAAGAGTGAGCGTTTTATGTGTGTGTGTGTGTGTGTTTTGGGAGTGGAATTTTTAATTTACATACCCTGAGCAGCACCCTCAATGATTCCAGGTAAATCCAAGAGTTGTATGTTGGCACCTTTGTACTGATGACACAAAGTACATATGATGCACCCTCAGACATTTGCTGAGAACAAATTCTAGAAGGAGCAAAATCAAGTGCAGTGTCCTACCTCAATGACACCTGGGATGCATGTCAATGTGGTGAACTCATATGATGCTGCTTCACTCTCAGTCGAAGTCATTAAGCTGAGGAAAGTGGACTGTGGGAAAAGGTACACTGAGTGATACCTACACCCAAAGCAATCACGATAGTCACACTGATCACCTCAATTATAATTCAAAGTGTCAGAATTACTGGCTAACCTACCTTACCCACGGATGGAAACCCAATAAGCGCTACCCTGGCATCGCCAGATTTCATTACATCAAAGCCTTCCCCCTTGGCTCCAGCAGATTTTGAAGGTTCCAAAAGCTGAGCTCTGTATTTGGCTAACTTGGCCTTCAATAATCCTAGATGGTACTCGGTGGCTACCCAAAAGGATATTGTATACGATAAAAGGTCATGTAGTCAAAGGCACAGACTGTTTCACATCATCAGCCAGACAGAAAACAACTCCATATGTTCAAGCTTACAATAAAACTCACATTTTAGTACAACTTACCTTTATTTTTTTGGGTCCGAGAAATTTCTCTCTCGATTTCCGCTATCTTCTCGAGAATCCCCATGATGTCTGGATTTTAAATATCTAAGTTCTCAGATACCTGCAAAGTACATATTTTGTTTAGCTACAAGACAAAACGTGCCAAGGCTGTTTTTGTACAGAGCTAAAGCTAAGTTGAGATGTGGCAGAGGAAGAGCAGCTAATGTTAACTTCGCTAACGTTGGCTAACTACTTTTGGAATGTAACATTTGATAATTGCGCAAGAAAGAAGGTTTCTAACACCCAATTAATATTATTAGAAATGCCTATTACAGAGTATCATTCAGCCAAATGACAACATGTTTTGAACAATATAATATTTACACTTTACACTGGTCGAACTCTGCAGCATGCCGAAAAAATGACATCACTGACCGGAAGTATACGGTCCGACTACACATTTATCCGGCGAGAAACAAGTGGCATTGCGCTCTGCAAATGGGTCCTAATGGAAACGCAATAGTCTTGTCTGTTACATATATAACACAGTTAAATGCGAATCTGTAGTACGATACATATTGTGGCTTAAGATTTAACGCTCATTTGTTTTTAGAATTATAATTATTTCAACAAATAAATGTATACGCCCTTGAGATGTTGGCAAGGGGGGATTTCATAACGCAAGAATAAACATGGCTGCGCCGTATGGATCCAGATCATCTGCCGAGAATTCAGGAACTTTTCAAGGCTTTCCGTTCAATGTATCAGGTAAACCGGCTGATGACACTTTTGGTACGGCGCAAGAAAAGACTGGGGAGCCAAAGAAGAAACCGTGCAGAGCATGTACGGATTTTAAATCATGGATGAAAACTCAGAAGATGCAGACTTCTACGGCGCAGGTGAATGTAGTTCATAGTTCGTTCCATTAAACCTTTTACGCTGGCAGAAACCTACCTGGCAACTAGTCGTAAACTCCTTATTTAGGGATTTGGTTGTGTAAAGTTAATATTCATAGGCCTGCAACACTATTTAATTTTTTTATATGATGTAACATGAATGTCTGTGAGGCAACCCAGATAGCGTGTCCCTAGTTCGCCCTGTCTTTTGGTCATTTGAACGGAGCCTAGCAGTAGACACTCGCTAGTCTGCGTGGGCCTATCTGTGTCACCAAATGTAGCCTAATTTATAATTTAAACGTCAAGGGATACTTTGTAACAAATGGGCATGGTACAGAGCGATAACACGCGTTTAAGAAATGATATGCCGACGTCTGAAGAACTAGGCTATTGTATGAAAAAATATCATCTTTAACTCTAAAGCCTCTAACCAAAGCCTCCGTTTATTTACTTTTTTAAAGAAATATTGGCATTGTTATTAGCGGGTGATAGCTTGTGCCATATATAAGTTGCATATTATGAGTTGTGTAGACCTAAGCAATTGTGGGTGTTTCCCTTGGACATATGTTTAGGTGACAAAGCCATCAGAGGACGAGGGTGAGAAACCAGTTGAGTGCCCACTGGATAGAGAGGAACTTGGGAAATGTTCATGGTCCTTCCTCCATACAATGGCTGCTTACTATCCAGATTCGCCAAGCTCCAGCCAGCAGCAAGACATGACGCAGTTCATCAATCTTTTCTCAAAATTCTTCCCTTGTGACGAATGTGCAGAGGATTTGAGGACAAGGTACTGAACCTTGCTGCTCAAGTTGATATGAATTAATAGTACATGTCCAAAGGCCAAAGCTATGTGTGTAATAATAAAAATGTCGTGTCAATTCATACGAAGTTGTAGCCTAGAAATGTAAACGTACCCTAGCGGTCTGGCTAACTAAGTTGCACAAATGGAAAATAATTTGTTAGTGGTTTAAATAACCGTGAAGCAGCAGGTAGCCATGTCTCGGTGGCCTTATACAATTCCCTCCACAACAATATAGTATCACACACAAATTCACACTTCAAACAAAGCTTTTATGGTAATATGGTTGTTTGACTTAGCCTACATTATTTTTATCCACACATTACTTGTTTTCTTTGCCAGGTTAAAAACAAGTCAGCCAGATGCCAGCAGCAGAAACAACCTCTCGCAGTGGCTTTGTCGTCTACATAATCAAATAAATCTGAAATTAGGCAAGCCAGAGTTTGACTGTTCCAAAGTGGATGAGCGATGGAAGGATGGCTGGAAAGATGGGTCATGTGACTAACTCCCCTGATTGGAGAAATGTGGAACCGCTGAGAATAATTTTGTTAACATGGACAATTATTTGTGAGACTGAAGTGAAACTAGAAGTGTATATTTTTCAATGTCATATTGCACCATTTTGTTTTCCTCTCTAATTTAATCATTCAGAGAATACAGAGATAGCAGAGAGTATGATTCTACAAATGCATTATGGGTCCAGGTCATCAGAGCACTTTCACTGATCTTGTCTGTTCCTGTGTTTTTTTGTCAGAAAAAAAGAATAAAAATCCATTTATATATAGACCTTACTGTCCCATATGTCTGTAGGCTAAAGAATATAAAACTATTTGCAAAGTCGGCAAATATCATTCATTAAGACTTACTTACTCCATTTAAAAATAAAGGGAAATTACCCGGCCCGACCTGTTATGATCGACAAGTGGCCAGTAGGGGTTGCTAAAGAGACCAACGTCGTGCGCGGAGTCTAGTACACGCCGCTGCCAGGCAGTGGGGTGTGTGCACAACAGACCCTACCTATCTGGAAACCAAAGGCTCTGGAGCCTGAAGAGCAGCGAGAGGAAAGATGGACGGAGTAGGCTCCTTTGGCGCTGGTAGAGCAGGGGCTGCCTTCGACCCTATTGCTTTTATTCAACAGCCGACGACAATTCTTAGAATAGTGGCCTGGGTAAGGTTGCTTTTTTATGTTTAGGGCCGTATCTGTCATGTTTTACATGCATTTCGTGAGGTGAAGATGTGGAAGTGTAAGCCATATTGTTATTGATAGATGCTCTAAATTGAAATTGCACGTCGCGAATAATGACTTTCGGCCTCTGGTTGTTTTCCTCTTGCATAATAGCTTATTTAGGGGCTAAACCTTTCAAAATCGCAACCTTAATTTGATTTCGTCTGGCTAATTTCACATGATTAGCTCCAATACTGCATGCCTATTTATAATTTGACATCTATATTTTTTTGATGAAGGCTTACATTTGGCCTTTTCTGGAACGTTTACGCTTGGGTTTTAGGTTGCCTTCGAAATACAGTTAAAATTATTTTATTTAATTATACAATCTAAAACACAGTACAGTAGCCTAGCTATCAAGTATATTGTAAGATATTTATTATTTCCATCGTGTATGATATGGATAATATATCACAACCGTACCCAAATGTAACAGCATGATAATATCTCGTTATTTCCACAATGTTATTTTTCTGCATGAAATTGGCTTGCTGGAAGCTTACATCAGGAATACGAAGGGCACAATCCCCGCCTATCCGTCACCCCCTACCATCTTCAGTTATGTCAGTATAAAAGCTCTTATTAGTTGCGCGTCCCTTGTGTGCTTAACCGAGAAATTGTGGAATGCGCCTTTGCAACATCCTTCTTTGCGCACAGCGACATGACAGTGTGCGATAGTGTCTCCATCAATATAACCTATGTCTTATGATAGAAACATTTCAGGGGAGAATATGATTTTTGTGAATTCTGTAACTGAATGTGAAATCTGCACTTGTTGAAGCTGTACAACTCCGTTTCTATTGATACGTATCAAAGGGACTTGCAAGCATATTCCAGTTCTTTGTGGTCAAAGCCTCAAAGGACTTTTTGAATGTTTAGCTCCAGAACATAAAAACACAAAACAGTTTTTTTTCAGGACATGCTGTTTGCTATCCCAAATCCTTTGTATAGGGCCCAAGTTACAGTAAGGACTAATTTATTTGGAATTTGGGATCATGAAATGTAATATTTAGGGAATTAATGACCTGAAAAAATGCCAGGCCTCTTTAGCCTTAGTAAAACCATAACCCCCATGCATTCTTACAAACAGGAGTTTTGTCAGCTTTTACAAGGCTATTTCTGAGAAACTGAAGGATTAACTGTTTCATGTATATACAATGTTTACTGATGTTTACAGAAACTTAAACAGACTACGTTTAGGAAAAGTGTTATATGGTTTCTTCTAAACAAAACTATTGGTCATTCTATATGGGGGCCATAAACATCAGATCAGTTACCACCACTATGGTGGTAAAATATACATTAGAAACCAGAATCCACATAGCAGATACCAGTTACAGCATAATGGGATGGTGGCAACTGAGATTTCTCAACTGATTCTGGCCTTTCACTCACACTTGAAATGACACTGCACATTCATGTGGATCCATCACACGGCCCATCCATCAACAGCGTCATGTGATCTCCATCCATCCTATGTTACATCAGTCTCCCAACTCTCATGTCTAAATATTGATCTAGTGAACGCCACCATGTGAGACCCCATATAATCAATTGACCTAGATCACTATGGACTCAATTATTCCTCCTAGCATGCAGTATTTATGCTTTGCTCAAGCTCAACCCGAGGCATTTTACGTTGTATTTGCAGATTTTTTCCATTGTGGTGTTTGGATCCATCGTGAATGAGGGCTACATCAACATCGGGAGCGAGAGACTGTACTGCGTCTACAACAAGAACAATGATGCCTGCAACTTCGGGATCACCATCGGCCTCATAGCCTTCTTGGCATGCCTCTTCTTCTTTGCCGTGGACGTAAAGTTCCAGCAGATCAGCAGTATCAAAGATAGGAAGAAGGCAGTGATGCTTGAGATTGGATTTTCAGGTAAAGCACCTTTCCCAAGACCCGTGGTTAGATAAGAGCAGAGCAGAAGCACAAGGAAGAAGATGAACTGCTCTCAACCAGTTAATCAGTAGCACTCCTGTGAATGAACCACTGATGGGATACTGCCTCCTTGTCAGACTGTGTTTAACCTTGAGTTACGCTTTCCCACCTTTGAAGCCACACTAGTTGTAAGGTAGCATTCCAGAATCTTCAACAGGTGCACAAACCAGTCATCCTCAGAACAGAACTGGGTTGTTCTGCATAAAGGGTTTGGGGGAAGGGGAGGGGGGAACTCTGACGTTAATCAAAATATAACAAATATATACTGAAATTATGTTAACTAGGGCCCAGGGCAAAACTTGACTTGTTTGGAAATGAATGTATGTAAAATAATCTGCCTGAATCTTGAGTGCACACCTGCTGAAACAGGTGTCTAGACAGAACTTATTTTGAGATATTTCATGATGTGTAATGTGGCTGAGCAAGTGTTCTGCTTTACCTTTGTCTGGAGTCTGAGTCATAATAGACAATAGCCGACTGACTGCCTGCCTGCCTGCCTGAAATTAGTTGCTATGTTGTCCTGCACTGTTGTTATGGTCAGCATTTGTTTTCCAATACTGCTCTCAACAAGGCTTTTTCATGGTTACAGGTTTCTGGACATTCATGTGGTTCGTCAGCTTCTGTTTCCTGGCTAACCAGTGGAGTCGCACCACTCCGGATGAGTTGCCCTTGAACCAGGGTGCCGATGCTGCCCGGGCTGCCATTGCCTTCTCCTTCTTCTCAATTTTTACCTGGGTAAGTACCTCAAAGTTACAGCTTTATCAACACCAAAACAGTCATTATTCATTTTTAAATTACAGAATAAAACAGTTAGAATGTAATAAAGCTAACCACTAAAATAACACTTCCTTATTATCACCAATCAGAAGGTATCTGTCTGAAGCCTTGTATGCATAACAGTTGTTTAGTTGTTTATAGTTTCTGGAAATGAAACTTGAGTTCTCCATTGGTTTCATTTCATATGAATAGGAGGTTGTTGTTTATTCTCAACATTTAACTTCAAGGCAAATTTAACATAGACTCACACAACCAATCCATGCCTGTTTTGTTGTTTCTATTCTCCAGAAATGAAACTTACGCCCTTGATTGCTTTCATATCATATAATTTGGAGGTAGTTATTTTAATCTCATCATTTAATTTCAAGGCAAATTTAATGTAGACTCATGACCAATAAATACTCATGAAGTAAGAAACCAAGGCCAAGGGGAGTGCCAAACCTATTTCGTACACATCTTGTGAATTGAAGGAAACTAGTGAATGAAAAGCCACTTCCCTCAACAGTAGCTGCTCTAATCAAAGACAAACATTGTGTAAAGCAGGAAAGAAAGTCCTGTGTCTACACCCCTGCAAGCCACCTTAGGGCTTCGGAAGGCAAGGCGAGTATACAAAGACAGGGACGACAAAAAAAAGAGCCGTCCTCAGGCTAAGAATAAGTCATTACATCATGACCCATCTTTACCACATAGACCTGAACTACATTAATGGGAAAACAGTGCTCCACATAGTGGATGTCTCTGGCACTGGGGAATGGAAGCAAACGCACAATAGCACTAATCCAGTTTTTCAATTGCGGCTAACAGAGACAGAAGGAAGAGGCTGAACATGTCCCGATGTGCACTCGAGGCGTGTAGGCCTATGAATGGGGCTGCAGCTCGCCCACTATGTCTGCAGCCACAATTAAGAGTAGATCTGTCTCAGGTAGACAACGACAGAGATTGCTGTTAGCATTACTGTGTGGAGGAAATGTGATACCAATTACTCATTAACACATAGTGTTCTCGCATGTTGGGGGAGCCAGCCCACATCTTGTTTATAAATTATGTATTAACATTTTTCTTTTCAAATTCTTTCAGTCAGTAGGGTAGTGCAAATATACTGGTTCCATAGAGAAATAATATACCTAGAAATGGCCAACATGCTGTTTATAAATAATCATTTATAAATATAAATAATGATGAATAATGATTAACAATATATTTTTTATTTTTGGCTTGACTACCATATAATGTTTTTGAATTATTATGATTCTCAGCTAAAACCATGGACATATTGTTGTCATCATCAATCATGGTAACTACTGATTGTACTTTTCCTGCATGACCCCTGGCAGTTGGGTTGTCCCCTCGAGCTGTGGATCTGCCAAAAAAGGTTTCTTCCTAGACTATCTACCACAAGGGAGTTTTTCCTTGCCCCTGTTGCTCTTGGGTGTTCTTTGCTGTAAAGTGCTAAAATGAATTGTAAAAATTTCAAGTTTTCAGGCAGAGGTAGTGTAATACAGGTTCCATGGTAAATTCGAACAAACCTCTAATGCAGAAATGCAATACTCTCTGACATCTATTCATGAGCGTGAATCTCCTCCATCAGCTGAAAGTTGTTTATACTAGTGAGTATGACTCTACATGGCTGGACACCTGATACAGGAGAAAGCTACAGGTGTCAGGAGTACACACAGTTGTGGACACAGTGGAAAGAGGAGCTCCACCTTGGGTCTGTAAATGAACAGTTCAGCTTTTTTTTGTGAAACATAAACATGACTACTGATAGATATTGCAGGGTGCTTGTGTTTTGCCAAAGATAGACATATCACTACGCCTCCGTTTATTTATCTGGTTCAATTAACAGTCGTTATTACATGACTCCTCGTTCGGGGGTTCATTCAAATGAATGGAGAAAGGGACCGACAGAGTCAAATATCAGATTATGTAACAATTCAGTACACCTAATAATATCACACTTCAGTTTACCCTTGAAATGTTGATGCATTCTTGATTTTCACCAGGCTGGTTTGACAGTGAGAGCCGTGCAGAAGTTCCTCCTGGGGACGGACATGAGCCTGTTCACCACGGAACACTTGGATGGTAATGCCACTGTTCAGCCATACCCCACTGCTGGCACCGGGGCTGAGACCACTGACACGTACCAGAGCCCACCGTTCACCGAGAACCTGGACTCTACCGCCCCATACCAGGTGCCAATCTACTAGAGGCCATGGGCTTAGTGGCATCAAAGCGGAGCAGGTCCAACCAAATGTGTCTGTGTTAAGGGGAAGTTTGGGTGAGTGGGTGGGTGGTTGGAGGGTGGGGGTGGGTGGAGAAGGGTAATGGTTAATGGGTCGCTCACCCAACCGCGGTGGTGTAACAGTGTTCATAGATAGTGCCGTGCTGTGATCCTCTGTGCAGGTTTCTTTCGATCGTGGTGTCAACTTTCATCCTGATCTGTTTTAGGTAGTTCTGCGTTGCTATGCTAGGTGGTACCTGAAAATAATACACACTGCACATCCCACCCATAAGCAAAAAAGCCATCAAAGGGTCTCTCTGACAGCTTCAGACCTTAGGGCAAAGTGGAATTAAATTGACCTGGTATTTATGATGTGTGGTACTGTGTTTCTTTCAAGTGTTCATACCTGTATGTCTTGGAAGAGGATATTACTTGTGTTGCATGTATTAAAAAAGAAAAAAAAAAAACTTAAAACACTTGAAGTGCCATGCATCAAGACGTCTTGAACTACTGGGTTTCCATATGCTGTAGACATGTGGTCACGTGCAATATGCTTAACATAGATAATTATCAAACTGTCTAAAATCAGTCCTCAAATTATAGATATTATATTAAAGAGTATGTTTACAAAAGCTGCCAAACGGTCAATTTTTGTTGAAACTTATTTTTCTCCTTTCCTTTTTCATGTGAGTAGTCTTCCAGAGGGGGTTATCTTGACCCAGGGATGCTACAGAGTAGACCATTGTGATGTGATAACACAGGGTGAAGTCAGTATCAACAGGTAGACATTGCAAGTTCAGTGTTGGGATTTTTTTTCCCCCCCGTCTGTGAAAAAAACATTTGTGCAGTCAGTGTGCTTATGGTAGTTCTGAGTAGGAATTTAAGGAAGTTGAGTTTCTTCCCCCCCCCCCCCCACAACTTTCATGTAGTGGTGCCCAGTGAACATGGTCAGTGGTCAGTCTGATCAGGTGTTGACAGTAACACGTTTTTGGGTTAGGGGCTTAGTGTTAAGCAACGAGGTGTCATAAATCAATTATGGCATAGAAACTTAGCTGATGTACACTCAAAGGAACAGGTTTTGTTTTCATTTTTTCTTCTGTGACCCACTCAAGACTGCCTTCTGTGACTTTTCTTGTGCGTTCCTGGTAAAAATGTGTCGTGACAAATATGAAGATGCATGCAGTATTTGAAACACAAAATTAACATATCCTTACGCAAGTCAAGGCAGCAAAACAATATCAAGAATTCAGATGGTGTGGCAGGAATATACAACATGTAGGCTAATTTACTATGATACTTCAACACAGGCTCCATCTCGAAGATCAACCCAGTGAAAATACTAATTTGACAAGACAAGCTGAACAGAAACATTTATTTCCTCAAAAGTGAGTTCTTTCTTGTGTCCCCTAAAAGATGAGATTTTGCAGATGGGTGTAGCTAAGTTTCAAAGGCTTTTGGTAAGTCATCAGTGCTTAGTCGAATATGTAGTAGATCATCTCCTATGTATCCATGTTCTGAGATAGCCCAATGTACACAAAGTAACTGATTGTAAACACAGTACATTATAAATGGAGCTCGTTTGTGAATCTGGTCAGGGTCTCGTGGTTCCTGTTCTAACACCGCACTCTTGTTAAACTGCTTCATGGACCAATTTTTTACAGCTCCCTCATTTGTTCTCTTTTTTTTTTTGTAAACACTTAATATCCTCAGGCGTGATAGCCCATCTTGTCTGTAAATGCTGTCCATAGAGGACTTATTGTTGTCAAACTGAATGTCTTTGGACTGCAGTTGTCTGACATTATGGAAATAAAAAGAAAATGTTTTCGACAAGCGTGTCATTTTGTGATGTGAAAACCCATGCGGTACTCTTTTTCCTCTCTCTCAAACATAGCTACAGGCACACTACCCTTGGACAGGTGTCTATGCCTTAGTCAGCTTTGCAGAATGGTACTTTGCATGGATAAGATTCTTGGTTAACAGCAGGCTCAGAAATGGGTTAGTCTGGCATTAAAACAAATATTTCTACTCAAAGCAGTGCAGCTACTACATTTGGAACAGTCACTAAGGAAAAGAAGACGTCCGATGAATGTGAAAAGCTGCCTTCATAAAACCCATGATGAATGTTAAAGAAAAGACCATGTAGAGGGCAGCCACTCAGATTTATGTAAAAAGTTTCTGACTGACTGTCCATTTACATCCATATTCCTTTGATTCATGAAATTATGACAGGGGTGCAAGCACTGAAGCGGGTTATTTTCTAACCTTGGATGAAACCGATTTTAATATGGACTTCATCTCTTTCATGAGTCACATAAGAATACAATATGAAAATATCAAATGAGTGCAAGGCAGTACATTTACCCTTTCAAAACTGTATGTGTACTACACAGTTAATGACAGGTTAGCTATTCTTTCTGGATGAGGATATGGATCATAGGAACCAATGAGATGAGAGTGACATTGACCAGTGCAAGAATGCTACAGGCTTTTTGTAAAAACATGAAGTGTTCCGAGAATTAGGGCACTCTGTTCATCCAAGGATAAATACTCTCCAGCTTAACTGCTGAATTAAAAAGTCATTTATCTGCACCTGTTTAGACTCAGACATCATTTTCCTTTTCATGTTGAATGCCTTTTAATTATTTGCATTTTTTTGTTCACATGACGTTAGCCTTTCTATTTTTTTCCCCCAATTACTGGTTGACTTGTGAGGGATGATCGTGTTCAGGTGAGGAAAATACTTAAATAAATACATTACTTTCCCAAAAGGCAAAACTTGATAAAATTCTTTCAAAAATTAAACATATTTAGAAAACAAAAATTAATATGAGCAAATTGAAAAGGCTTAGGCTGAAATTGAACAACCAGCTAATTTTGCCACACTGTTCAACTGAACTTAATAACACAGGGGTGACAACCTCACCTGTTTAAAACACAGCCCCTGATGAGCACAGCAAGATTAGCATGGATTAAACCATGTGAGTTTTAGAAAAAAAAATGACATATTACTTGCATTAGCATTTTCAAAACCTTTCAAGTACTGATGACTCATCTTTGCTTAAATAACAAAAACTATTAGTCCTGCTTGTTTGGAAAGGGATTTGAAGGACCCCTGGACTGGTCTGGTTAACACCTCTGTAACATAGGGCCTACATTTCCCAGAATCCAACAGGCTTATTTACATTCCTCATTCACTCACACCAAAATCACGCGCTTATTGGTAAGAAGCACTCAATCAATGACTCTCCTCAAGCCTCTCAATAAAAAAACGCTGGAGTCATGCTCTGGGTCATCTGTACTAGCAGTCAGAGCTGGCTGTGGCTTTAGCTGTGTGGCTGTGCATGTGAGCGCAGGGCAAAAAAAGGGGGCTTATTTATTAGCTGATGATCTTACTGATTGCTTGCAAAGAGGGGAACTCCTCGTCGCCTGCCATGTGCAAGGTCTTGTGGGAATTGAAGTCCTTTTGGGCCAGCACCTGCCTACAGGTGGGGCAGACCTGGCAGTCCAGCTCAGGCCCTGGGCTGGGGGAGCTGGTGGTCTGCCAGGCTGTCTTCTTCTTGTTCTTCTTGGCCTTGGCCGCACCACCGCCCTGCTGCTTCTCCAGCGCCTTGAAGTCCCCATGGGCAGTGAGGAGCTCCTGCTGCTTTTGAGTGTCCGGCAGCAGCACCAGCAGCTCGTTGAAGACCCTGTTGAAGTTCTCCCCAAGCAGTTCCTGGCAGCTCTTGTGGTACTGGGCTGCTGAGATCACACCCTTGAGGAAGCATGGGACACAACGATCGAACACATCCTTATTAGTGCATCCAATTAACTAGGAGGACACATCCTTATTAGTGCACACTACACAGGAACCAATTACATGAATGGTCCATCCCAGAGCGGTAGAGAAAACTCTCTATGGCTCTGGTCTATCCAAAAGCAGATGTGCTCGCTTCTTACGGAAACAGCAAACCTCTAGTGTGTGTGTGTGTGTGTGTATATATATATATATATATATATACACACACACAAACTTTGTTCCATTTCAGTACAAATATCATGTAATACACAAAACACAACACTTAGGAATTCTACCATATGAAATGACTCCCATACCAAAGACAACTTTCTCAAATGATTTTAATACTCTCTAGTTTAGAGAATAGTCTCTATAAAACAAGCGATCTGCTATGGTTACCTGTCGAAATTGGCCAGAGTAATTCTTAAACTCGTTGAACTTAGACTCGTCGTTCTGAAGGTAGTTTTTAATAGACTGAATTAGGTCCATATTTCTCATCTGGAAATTGTCAGGTTTGAGGTAGGTCCCAAGAGACATTGTTGGTCTGTGGAAGAGACAAGCACATACAGGTAAGGCCACACAGACCATTGAAATAGTCAAGACTATGCCATTGCACAAGTATTCTATTAAGACAGAATAAACAATTACAGTCAATCAATACCCACAAAAGTAAGAGGGAAAAGGTGGTGCAATCTGATTTAGCTGTTTGCACTCAACCTTTCGCAAAACAAACAAATATCTATCAGGGACTGCATCTTTCCACCAAGCCAAACTAGGAAATCTGCATTCACTCACCGATTGGCAGCAGGAAGTGGAGGATCCACAACGTTACTGTTGAGAGGAACGCCTGTAAATCCAGGGGGAGGTTTGGTGGAGACCATGGCTGCTACACCCCCCAACCCTGGTGGTGGTGGAGGTGTAGGTCCAGCAGTCTGTGCACTCTTCAAAGGGAAGGAGCTTTTGAAACCTGAGAAGGGGAGGGGGGGATTATTTAGCTATTAATTAGCAGCTTATTTAGCAGTCCCTCTATGCCACTGTAGTAAGTGGTATCTGTGTTCATCACGCAATATCTTTTCATTACATGTAGATTTACATTTATGCTTTAAGCAGACTCTTTTATCCAAAGCGACTAACATTTGTCAACTATCAATTACATCAGGACCAATCTCCCTAAGAACAAGTTAGGGTTAAATGCCTTGCTCAAGGGCACAAGATTGGCAGCCAGGATACGAACCCACAATTTCCAGGCTACTGGCATGCGAGCCAGGTTCCTTACTCACTATGCCGCCACCACCCCATGTAGAAATGGACTGGAACTGGAAAAATACAGTATATATAGTCCATAACTGAGTCGACTACAACATGAAGCTACTCGTCTAGTGATAACAATTAAAAACCAATCCATCCAAACCTCCAATTACTCCCTGGAGCGGTCTCGCCTAATCCATTATCCCATTTGACCATCAGCCTCCAAGCTAAAGCCCTACATATGATCAACTCTTCGCTTAAGGTTACTTGAGGACAGAACTTTGCCTTGTTGTCAAAGGTGTGAACTTCCAGACAGATCTAGTCTACGAATTGGAACAATAACAATCAATGAGATTCCACTGACTAAGACTTAAGTTGACTAGTAACTAAAGCAAATGTGCTGATTATACTGATAGCGAGAACAATGATTAAGACACACTAAGTTTCATGCAGGTAACTAATAACCAACTTGTTTATCTGTACACTGAATGAACTTTTTAATTTTTGAATGAATCATCTTTAAGCTTAATCAGAAGAGTAAGTAGGTTTGCAGTACCAGGCGGAGGTTTTTTGGGAATGAGGGCAGGGAACTCTTCCTCCATGGGCAGGGGTGGTACATCCGACGCTGGCGGCGGTTTGAAAACAGGAGGCTGCTCCGTGGGGGCCATCACGTAGCCACTGCTCTGTGTTGCAGACCTTTCTGAGTATCCGTTCATCAGAGTGCTCGACATGGGAGTGTTCGGGTTCAGTGCAGAGGCTTTGGGAGCACCCAGATCTGGCGGCTTGCTTTCCGGAACGTTCTCCTTATGAGCAATGCTAGATGCCATTTGTCCCAGGTCTGACGATGCACCAAGGGCACCAGAGGAAGAAGGGCTGGATGACTTCTTCTTCCTGCCCGCCTTTGTAGAGCTGGGCTGGGGGGCAACAGCGCCTCCCTTCACCGTCAGCAGTGAGGAGATGTCCAGCATGGTTGGCACAGCCCGGATCTCCTGGGTTGTCTTGCCCATGTGGGAATCGTCTTCGTCTGATGAACAGGGTGACTTGACTTTTGGGGCTGGTTTGGGAGCCTCGGCAGTGCCAAGCTTCTTCTTGCGTTTGGAGGAAGAGGAGGAAGAGGAGGAAGATGAAGGCAAAAGGGGTTGAGGGCCACTCAAGGAGGTCGGGGCAGCTGCAGAAGGAGCACTGGGGGGTTTGTTGGACTGAGCCACTGGTTTGCTGGCAGACCACGCAGAAGCAGTGCTTTCGGGCGGTTTCCTGGGTTTGATTTTAGAGACCAGAGCTGGGAAGTCTTCCTCTTGGAAGGACGACTTGCTCCGGGGTGGTGCGCTGTAGGCGGGCGTCATCGGTGCGGAATGCAGCACACCGGAGAGGCTGGGGAAGTCATCCTCCTTCAAAGTGACGGGAGTGGGTTTGATTGAGCTGCTAAGCACAGAGAAAGGAGGGAGGGAGAGAGACAGTGCAGGAGAGAGAGAGAGAGAGAGAAGGAGAGAGAGAAAGAGAGAAGAAGAAGAAATTGGTGAGGGAGTGAGAGAAGGGGGAGATAAAGGGAAAAGGGGTGGGGGAGAGAAAGAGAGGAACGGAGGGAGAGAGAGAGAGAGAAAGGGAGAGAGGGAAGAGAGAGGAGAGAGAGAAAGAAGGAAGAAGGGAGTTGAAGTGGAGAAAGAGCAGATCATATCATGTCAAGTTGTGTTATGTCATGTTATGTTATGTCATGTCATGTCATGTCATGTGTGATGTCAATGTCATGTGTGATGGGAACACAAAACATATAGCCGGCTGAGTGCATGCTTACCTCGTAACGGCGGGTGGAGGATTCCCCAGAACAGGGAAATCACCTCCAGTAAGTGCAATGTTTCCCTTCGATCGACCTGAAAAACAAAAGCAGGAATTGATACTTCGAGTGTGAAAGTCAAAGCCACAAGAACAGGGAACAAATGGCAAGTGCAGGGCCCTTTTTGGTTCAACTTTAATTGTGACTCGTCACCTTGTGCTTCGCTGGGCAGTTTAACAGTGCCTCTAGTGTTCCTCGTCTCCTCTGGGTCCATCCTCTCGCGGGGTTTCGGCGCACCTCGGTCTGCAGCGGGTCCTCGCTCTTCCTGCCCCCGCATGGCCAATGAGGCCTGAAGTGCCGCCGTCATGTCCCTCTCCTCCTCCTCTCTTCACGTGTGCATGTGCATGCACATGCACGCGCACACACACACACACACACACACACGCGCGCACACACACAGCAAAGGGTAATTAGCATACAACCAGCTCTTCATCAGCAGGGCTTTTTTTCACCATGCTTTAACGGCTTGGCTCCATGCCACCTTCAGTCATGCATGAGGAAACCCCACTGTCATCAGTCACCATTCACTTGCTCTGGGCAATGACATATTTGGCACAGAACAGGGGGATACACTACAATTCAACTGTTGAGTTGAGAAAATAAATTGCAATCATAATTCGGTAGTCAAAAGAAAGACCTGATCTCCGTTTCCAAAAAGCTCCCAAAGACTAACACTACTTATACAGGCACGTAACATTTCATTCGGCTTCGGCAATATAATGCAATAAGGGGCAACCAATGACCAGTGTGTGTGTATACACGCACACACACACACAGTCTTTGGAGGCTGAGGTTTTTGCAGAAAACCTGAAATGATGTCTCTCAGACAACATTTTCCTGCTCTTAAGATGTTCAAAAACTAGGCTGCCAAACTCAACCCTACATTTAATATAAATGCTATATCTGTTGCTTAATGTTCAGTCTTTGTTGTTTGGAGTTTAATTCTTGAAAAGTTTTTTTTTCCCTTGAGACTGAAGTGATGTTGAGGCTGAGACTAGGACTGGGTTTTTACCGGTTGTATCTCCAGCTCTTCCTCGTGTTTTGATGTGTTCCTGGGGCTCGTCCGCCTCTGGGTCCTCGTCCTTGCCTGTTGAAACGATCCACCTCTTCATAATCTTCACCTCCCAGCATACCTTCAAGAAAAGAATACAATGGCAATCTGTGAACTGCAGAGAAACTAAATCATTGCCAAAGATTTCATGATTTCATTCTGCTTCAATGGACTAGACAGGAATCCATGTTAGAACCCTACTTCCATGACTGCACAACAATGACTAATCAACTCCCTTGTGCCCCTAACATGTGCAATGAATGTGCAATTAATGTTATCAGGAAAAGACTTGCTATAAAAGCACAAGACACTCAACAAAGCGGTTAATTTCTGGTCCTAACATAATTATTTACATTTACAACACTACAATACTATAATAAAGTGCAGTATAAAAGAGAAATTAAGTATAAGTTGTTAAGTGCATTCTCAAAGTTTATGCCAGGAGATATTCTTGGAAGAGCTAGGTCTTCAAGAGTTTCTTGAAGGTGGAGAGGGTATCAGTTGATCTAATAGCACTTGGAAGGTCATTCCACCAGCGTGGAACCAAACATGAGAAGAGTCTGGATTGACCTGCGCTAGGTGTTGGCCGTGCTAGATAACGTTCCTTAGAGGAGCAAAGCGGTCGGCCCTTATCATTGTGGTATGTTTGTTTAATTTTCTTTTTAATTTTTTCATCAACAAACACTGACTCATCAGTGACCTCTACACAAAAATGAGGGAAGGACAGTAAAGTAACAGTTCTCATCACCTTCATTCCTCCTCTGCAGGCGAGGGGCGTAGTTGAACTGCAGGTCGATTTGTCGGTTCTGACGTGCTTCGGCCCGGTTCTTGCTGTGAGCTGCAGTCTTGTGGGCCTTGTAGTCAATCTCAGTGCGAAAGGCGTGGGTGAACTGCTCTGTGCTGCAGCGGCCTTCCTCGCAAAGGTAATGGCTCTCCCGGAAATGCTCCATGAGGTACTGATAATCACTATGGAAAGGGACCAGTGTCAGTTTTTCCTGTTTGTTTTGAATTTAACAGACAGACTCTGACTCTGTTTAACAGACAGACAGACAGAGTCTGTTAAATCAGCTGATGGTTATGATATTTAGCTGAAGCTTTCGTACAATGCGACAGGTGCAGGTAACACTATATGTATACTGCATTCATTTATCTTAATATACTTAAAACATTAGTATGAAACAGAAATATAGAAACAGTCACCTCAAAAGACGTTAAGTGCAGTCATCTGAATATTACATACATCCATTCTCCTCTAATGTTTAACATGCCTCAAAAATCCCTTTATGTTTTCTGCTTATACTGGCCTTTGCGTTAATTAACCTATGCCATCACATAGCTATAGCCTGTGTAGAGGAGGGCATACTTTATATCTAGTGCATCCAAAAAGGGAAAAACAACAGTACAGGGCAATATCACAGGCAAATTTACTTTGTTGTGACTGATTAAATCAAATTTGAGTATTGACTGTAGAACCTAGACGAGACCTAGACGATTGCACAAAACATTTCTCGTAATCATTCACATCACACAAACACCGTGGCATTTCATTGATGTTATGGGCGTGACAAAAGGGCTTCAATGGAACTGCCCTGTACAAAATTACGGGTTTACTTACCTGTAGTACTCTTGGGCTCCATCTGCATCGCAGAAATGACAGAAGTAGTGGTCTCTACGCAGGTGTTTCAAGAGCTCGTCGTTATCCAAGTACCGCTCGTCACAGAATTTGCAAAGGGGATGTCCTCGGTGGGACGTGTCGTCCGGGTCTCCTTGCGTTCTATGTCTAACCAAGTCTTTACGGTTGTACCACTTTTTCTCATATGAAAATATCTGGGGGAACATGCCAGAATAAGAGTTTTACATGACTATCTATCCCAAATTATCCCAAACATTCCACATGACAACAAAACCTGACAACCATCCCAGGAACAAAACAAAACATATATTACCTTTAAGTGCTTGGCACAGATTTTACAGCAAAATAGTTCATGCTGTTTTCTCATGTGTTGTTCCAACTCTTCAAATTTAGAAAAAACCTTTGGTTCTGGACAATGTGGACACTCGGATAACAAAATTCGTCTGTAATGGAGATTGAGTAATGCCTGTACATCATACACTGGCATACATACAATATATACAAATATTGGCATGTCAAAGCTATTATAAACACATAATTTATCAAAGAAACGGCAATACACTTACCGGAACTGTGCATAGATCTTAACATCATTGAAATAAATGTCATGCTTCTTCTCAAACTGTAACTGATCAGTTGAAAGTGATGAAAAAGGTTGCAGTTTCTTGACAAATATAACCTGAAATACAAACATTAGAAAATACATTTCATTGACTGATGGACATCACATCACAAAGCCCCACAATCCACAACTAGAAAAGCACTCGGAGAGCGCAGTCCTCCGCCAAGGCAATACAGAGTCACTGACACAATACAAATTCCAGACGGTGTTCCGGATTACAACCAAAATGTAATCTGTTCCTTAATGCCAACATCAGACAGACAGGCAAACGCCAGCAAAAACGTAACCTCCTCCTCTATCATCTAACTGACATCTTCCACGGGAATAGTCTCCCTCTTCTGAAGTGATTTCTGGCACATTATGTCCTGTGCTATTACTTTTCAGTGCAACTGGCAGGTTAAATCAGTTGCACTGTATTCTTGACGTTTCCGTTCAAATCTCATTGTGCTGCTCGGTGTGGTTGGATGACGTTATGTAGGTTATTCTTCGCGAAGATAAGGCAAGGAATGACACGTTGTACAACACCCCAAACTGGTTGTTAAGTCAGCTTATTACAAGCGCTTACATAACGCCACAAAGGTTGACGTTACTTGCTGGATACCAATTGATAGCCGACACCACTAGTTCAACACCTTTTAAACAACAGTTAAAAAGCAACAGTTAAACACCTGAAGTTTCGGTTGAGAGGAGAATGAAATGTTAACGTTAACCACCTAATTTACACTTAAACCACAACAACCTAACGACACACAAGACTCATGTCATGGCTAACGTTGGGCTAACACTGTCTCTGGTAACACTAGTTAGCAATGACAGCTCGCAATAGAGGTACAGACGTCAGCAATCCGAGTTGCTAACTTAGATCATTGACAGCGCGTATCAAACTAAGGCAATATGTAACATCCCGTAGCTGACATAACGACAGCTTATCTTTTTGACACTAATAATTATTAAACTTTGAGTACTTTATACTGCTAGCTGTAAAGCTATCCAACCTGCCACTGCTATGAATCCAGCCAGCTAACATTAATTTAGCTATGTGGGCCAAACATTAGCTAGGATTGGAGATAACTAATGTCCCGTCGCTAACGTTAGCATCAAGTCCACTAAGTAATCTTGTACGTTCTAAGTGTAGATAAACGACTGTGTGCAAGAAGTCCAAATTATAATGAGCTTGGCATATAATATCCAAGATACCAACCTTGTCAAGTTCCTCTCGGCAAACGGCGCAGTATTTTTGCTCACAGAGCACCCTCATCTTGGTAGAGCAACGGTAGCACACCGGGTGATCACATTTTCCTAAAGCGAAAATCTCGATGTCTTGACAGCAGAGCACACATGTGCGTTCGGTTTCTTTCAGAGATGTTGATTCCATGGTTTAAAGGCACAAATTACGAACAGATAGGTCTACAGATGTGTACACAAAGTATTAGTTGTTAAATCTCGACAATATAAGGGCTCTCAAGCTTGCGTTGTTGGCTAGTTATGCTAAGTTTATGTTGGGTAGCTGACTGACGACGATGTGCCTGCTTACGTAATAGCATGTGCCAATGCATTGTGGGTCAAATAATGAATCTCTGGTCTGACTCATAGATAGGTCTGCCCTCATACCTTACTAGGCTAGTTTGCATAGAGTTGCAGTGCTTTTGAAATGTAATTTTGAACCCATGCCGTTTGAATGAGATTTTCCCAGTCTTCTGAAATTCACTTCAGAGTCAGAGTAGGCTATGCTGATAATTTCAATATGTCATATAAGGTTATGTATCATTTGTTGTTCTTGTTGAAAGTTTAAAGGTCCTCATTCTGGGATCATTCTGAATTATCTGCTTCTTTAATCTCTTTCATTATGGATCCTATTACTAGTCCTCATCTTCAAGAGGAGCAGTCTGTAAAGAGAATACATTAGCTGAGATATTAATCAGCATCAGGCCATGTGAGAATGAGGAGTTTTGTCACAAAGTGGGTTCAGTGCCTGTCACTTCAGAATAGTTCATAAGATAAGTGTCGGGTCATGGAGAAGCCTGCTAACCACACTTCCCAACTATATTGCTAATACAACACAAAATTATAATTTTTGGAAGTATTTCTTAGAGTAAAGTTGGTGGTTACTGGAAAGAAAGTCTTACATGCTCACTTTATCTTTCATGTCAACATTTAATTTCTCTACCACTAGATGGCAGCCTGACACCTCATAGCAACACTGAGGGTTTGTGATAACCTCACTGTCTTATTGGGCTCTTTCATGATGTAACATAAAAAATGCTAACTGTATCCTCTTCCATTAAGCAATGGCCAATTACAATGCATTTGGATTTAAAATACATCATGCCACTACAAATATCCGACAGTCTATATGGCTTATTAACCTTTAATATCCATAGCCTACATGTTTGCTCCATATCAGCATTTGTTGTTTTTGATGATCTTCATCACCTCATGACCTTACTTCTAAATGTTGCCATGATTATTTTTGAGCATGTTTCAATCTATAGGGTCATAGAAGGTCTCTGAAAGTAGTGCCCATTTAAAAGAGGCAAATTGATGAGGCAAGAAACAGCTGCTGAGGCTGCCTGGCGTGATGGAGAAGAGCAAACATGTTGTGACTGAACCCTGGGTGAGTCCTCAGGCATGAGCAGAGCTCCAGAAGTGTCTCTACTGCCTGAAGGTGCATCATTGGCTCCCCTTGGCTAAGAGGATAATATCATATAGTGAGTGTGTGTATGTTTGTGTGTGTCTGCGTGCGTGTGAGTGTGTATGTGCGTTCACATGCAAGAGATAGAGAGGGAACATTGGTGGAATGTGTTGAAAACCACCTGTGTTTGTGTGTGTCTGTCTGTGTGTATGGCATGTGTGTGGACATACTTTAGGTTTTCACTGCCCATGTGACACCAGCTCCATTTTTTTAAGAGTGTGTGTGGGGGGTATATTAGAGGAGATGAGAGGGAGAGGTACTGGGAGAGGTATTTCTGTGGGAAAGCTGACTCTGCCTCCATCTCCCCCTCCCTCCGTGTACGAGTCAGCTCCTAGTGGGGATTTGCCCTATCTTTCACCGGCTTAGCCCCTCATTGTGCTCTGAAGGCACAAGAATGATATAAAGGATGAAAGAGAATGGCTTTTTTTGTGCCGTGTGTGTCCTTATCATGATCTGATACATTACAAATTTGTGTGACTGACTCATCAAAGAGCACTCGGAAAGGAGCGGAACGCGGAATTGGATCCCCAGCTTGCCTGGGTAAAAGTGAGTGAATCTCTTGGTGCCAAAGCACATTTAAGAGTAACCCCTACCACCATCATACACACATTTAGGCACCAACATTACATTTGTGCATTTTTTTCTAACAGGCGTGTGTTCAGTGATTATTTGGAGCTTGATGTACCTCATTAAAGATCTCATTGCTGCAATCACAAAGAGATTAGCAGAGATTCATGCCAATCTATTGTTGCTATGTTCCAGTAGTTTTCTCCCTCTCTCACACACACATACACACACACAATTTCTCTCTCTCTGTCTGTCATTGTCTATCCAAATCTTTCTGTCTCTGCTTAGCTTTTCTCTGTCTTAGCATATTTGGTTTTGAATTATCTGACTATGTCATGTCTATGTGAGTTAGTGTTTTTTATTCTACCTTGCCATAGTTCTCAATCTGTCTTTTGGTACTTGCTTAGTGTTGTTTTATTTCTTATGATGAATGACTCTCTCATCTTTCCTGTCTCATTCTCTTTGCCTCTCTCATTCAATCTATCTCTTTCTTTCTGTGACCCCTCCCCCCGTCTCTCTCCCTCTCTCTCTTGCACACACACACACCAGACAAACAACTCTTTTGCTTTCATCTGCAGGCCTCTGTAGCTCCAGTGACGTCTCTCTGTGAGGTGGATGTTTGATTTGATCCGACGAGCTCCAAAAGGTTGTGACGAAGGGTAAGGCCGTGGCAGGGGAATGGGTGGTCAGTTGGGATCCACGGCAATGTGAGGTCATTAAAGAGACAGCTCACTTGGCCTATGGCAGCTCATAAATACATAATACATTTCAGTCAACACACACACACACACACTTGCACTCGCACATATTGAGTATTGGTGGTAATAAAAAACAGCACCTGTTATTTGAAACAACTATTTTCTCTTATTCGTTTTTAGAGTTTGTGCTTACATCAGTACTCAGTATGGGCAAGTATGCAAAGGTATTTGTACAGTACTTGTATTTTACTGAAAATATCATATCACTCTGGGTCTACAGTTGCTCTTCTCTTTTCTCTTCTTTTTTCAACTCTATTATGCCTTGAGGTACTTATTTTTTAACTCTTCGTGTTGCAGTTTTTTGCAGAATATTTGTACAGTAGGCCTACTTGTATTCTACTGAAAATGTTGCAGTACTGTGGGACTACAGTTGTTCCTCTCTTCTCTTCCTCTCTCTTCTCTTCCTCTTTTCTTCTTATGACTTCTCTACTGTGCCCCAAGGTACTTATTTTCTACCTCTTCCAGTTGTGGTCCTCAGTACTCTAAGAGTGGTGCAGCATACAGTACAGCTTTCCTTCAAGTTGACAATCAGCAGCTATCCAACTCAAACCGTGACTGACATGTGGAGGCTTAACCAACCCACGGAGTCTCACACCATTGGAGGAACTAGTCCATGGCCTTTTCTCCCTCCCCCTCTCATTCTCTTGCTGGCATGACATTCTTTGCTTGAAGGCCTTCCAGCAATCTCTAGCTGGTCACAGCACATCCATACAGCATTCAATTTGGAATGCTCATTTCATTGACTCGTTCATAGATTCTGTTGCTCATATAGATTAGGCATTAACCAATACCATTGGATTTATGCAAAAGTAAAGAGTGTTTAAACACTTTTAATGGTCATTTGTACATTAAGAAAAAAAGAATTTCTCTAATGGGATATATAATACATGTAAGCATTTAATCCATTGTCATTTAAGTGTCTAATTGTGTTTATCTGGCCTCCAACAGGTAGCTGCTTAATCGTACTCAGTGATGTTTACAGTATCAATAAGCAGACTGTAAAAATGCTCATCAGTGCAGGTATGAGGATTACTAAAGTTCAGTGCTATACTGCTAGCCTTACCGCAGGCAAAGACTTTGGTCTTTGGTACTAAGCTATTAGTGTGGTCTGGTTAAACCCGTTAACCAAATACAAACAATTGCTGTAAAGCAACACCACGCTCCTGCATTGTGACACATCAGGATATAGTTAGTGATATTAGTGTTTTCTGACCCTTTCTGGCACTCTTACCCATCTAGCTGTGTCTGTGTGTGTGCATGTGTGTGTGTGTGAGAGAGAGAGAATTGCACCAGTGCAGTCCACACACTCAATTATATTTCTGTAAATGCAGAAAATAATACCATAAGCACTTTATTAGTGTGCTGAATGCTAGCTGGACCAGCAGCGACACACTATACACACACACACAACCCACCAACACACTGTCCGTTTTCCTGTGAGTGTCTTAACTGAGGATGTGCTGTAAATCTGTAGTAGCTTGATGTGAACTAGTCAGGTTTGGCAAGACAGAAAATGTCCTCTTTACACCAGCAAAAATCATGAAAACCATGAATCTATGAACAGTCATTTCGCAAAAGGAGCTAGCCTGTGCCCAATTTAGCAGGTGTGCATACAATGGAAATGGGGAAGTGTTTTGGGGAGATGAAAAGATTTTTAGTTGCTTAATATACTGGCATGACATGACTAATCACAACTGAGCAATTTTATTTATCTTTGTTTTATATTCTTCTTGATTCATATGTTGGGATCAGAGACAGTAAATATTACTTGGAGAATAAATTGGCTGAACCACATCTGCCTCCTAAGAGAGAGAGAGAGATAGAGGAAGAAAGAGAGATGCATGCAGGTGTTCCCTGAGATAAGTCCAAAAGATCTCCCCCACTGTGTGGTATATAGTCACAAGCCCAGCAGTCCTGGGAGGTAATTAAAATCAGCGCTATCATTACATGTTTGGAGAGGTGCTCTTTTTTTTTGGGGGGGGGGGGGGGGGTGCGCGGGCCCTGCAGCTGCCGGGGGGGGGATAGAGAGAATGAGGAAAGAGAAGAAAGAAAGAGAAGAAAAATCCAAGTGCAAAATCATGATTTATTGTGTGGAGGAGACCTCCCACACAGCAACACATCAAAAACAGGAACTTATGGTGCTCCTGCTCCTCTGTTGGCATAGGCACATGCACATGGAATAGGCACTCTACACATACACACACACACACACACATTTGCAGATAATCAAGCAAGCAACATAGCTGTACACATTTGTATGCACTGAAGTAAAGGATTCCAACAGAGCATTGGTGATTGGCTACTGGGACTGATGGGACTGATTCCTGAATATGCTCCAGAGGACAAGGTGTGCTATCGGTCTCCCCTGGAGTTGAGAGTGAACTGCATCAGGCTCCACACTCTGGTGTGACAGTGGCTCCTAAGAGGGAGCATCTGAGGGAGAATGATGAAGTATGAATGATTTATAGCACGGAAAATGACAACAGGAGCCGATTAGAGCAGCATCAAGCTATCTGATGTGCCAAACATTATAGCCTAGCGATAATCTCTTTAGCTTTTTAAGAAAGGCCCTGCAAAAGCCTGCGAGTTAGAAGAATACAATGAAATTTGGTCTCTTGCTGTGGTTATATAAATGAAAACAATGCATTTTTATGACACACTCTTTGAAAAACAATCAAATAATTTTCATTCATTTTTTCCTTTCTTTCTTTTTCTCTTTAAAGTTGATACGTTTATTTTGATTTAGCAGATGCTTTATCCAATAAGACATGGATTCTCAGGAATCAAACCCGAGTTGCCTGATTGTCAGTCAGTGACACTACTGATGGCCCAGCCTATCCATTTCTTTTTCAATGGCACTGCCCAACAGTCTACCCTTATTCTTAGCGGCTTCACTCCCAGCACATAAAACTAGCATCCATGGGACAGCTGAGGGGAAGTATTTGTGTGTGCGTGTGTGTGTGTGGGGCAGTGGGGGGTCTTAGTCTTCAACAAATATTTGGCATACAGGCTAGTCATAGGTCCCTGGTGAAAACCTGGGTGACACCATATGCCCCCTAGCCCATCCAATTCCCCATGAGCATCCCAGAATCCCATACTCCTCCTCCCTCTAGGGGATTTCTACAGAGATCAACAACCTCTGATGAGTTTTTCATGTTCCATGTCTACCATATTCTAATGTCTATGTCTAAATGTGCAATTAATGAAAAATTTCCATGCTTTTTAAAATGCATGGCTGCAATGGCAATGGCTTCACCGTAATGGCATTTCAACTTCTTTTGTATCAAGAGCTGAATTTAACTACCCAAGAGTAATGATTAATGTTCTCTGATAGTTTCGAAGATAATGGGGATAGTTTGTTGCTTGCTGATCCATTAGACAAGGATTTCAATCTGATAACAAAACAAATAGAGGCAAACTAATTCAAATAATGTTTGAAATAATTGATGAGATTAAATGATGTACCCTACAAACACAGAGTTCAATTCAGTTAATTTGTGTTTATACAGTGCCATTGTTTACAGAAATGAACATGGAGCAACCAATGGCCAGTGGAGCAAATATGAAAACAATGCCTGCATGGGTAGTAGTTTTTACTCTTGATTCAGAAATTAACATAAAGAAAGACACTTAATGTACCTTTGTCCTCATCTGATTTCTGCTCAGAAGGAAGTAATGTGCACACATGACCACACATTATGTACAAGAGGATGCTGAGGTTACATTTACATTTATGCATTTAGCAGACGCTTTTATCCAAAGCAACTTACATTTGTCAACTATCAATTACATCCCGGCCAGTGCCCCTTAGAGCAACTTGATAGTTAACCAACTATGTTGACACAAATAGACTTGTTTTTGACTTCTAGGTCAAATGTGAAGTAATAGGGGAAGTAATAGGAGTGTTTTCCAAGAATGCTGGATTATATTGGTGTTACTGAGCATCATCTCTTACATGACTCTTCAGTTGTCAGAGGCAAGAGGGCTTAGAGACACAGTTCCCAGCACAAGGAAAAATGTAACTAAATTGTGAATTGGGTAAATTTTTCGGTGTCCACTGATGCCTGATGATGTATATGCCACAAAATATAAGGCGTTTATTATGAAAACAGTATTGACTGTAGATTCATAGTGCAGACATTGGTTATTTAATTATAGATATCAAACTTAATTGGAGAGAGATTATAGCAGAACACTTAAATGAATACACAAGATGTGATTATTTAAAGGTGAATATTTTTAACCACATTTCCCCCCAAACAAATTTTTAATAGAAAAAGCCAAATCTTAAAGGAGAGTGCTAAAGATGCTAATTGGTATATCAAACTGAGCAGGCTATCCCCCCATGATTCAGTGAGAACTAGGCAGATGTTTGTGGTTTTTCACTCTCTCTCTCTCTCTTTCCTGCGTCTGAGACATTGGCTTGTTTGTGTGGTGCTGTAAGCCTTGTTAAGTGGCAGGACTGATTGCTATGGGGACTGGGGGTGGATAATGAGCACTGACATGCCGACAGACAGCACTCCTGAAGGACTATACCCCACGTCTGCTCCCCACACCCACCACTTCTACTCTCAGCAACACAAACACATGCAAATAAACACACACACATACATACATACATAGGTATACTCTGATGTAAACAAACACATGCAAAGGAGAACACAGGCACACACACATACACACACAGTGTCCCAGGAAGGAATTACATGTGCCAGATAGTTAAGTTCCAGAAGCACCCAAAGATACCACACACTAAAAACTACACACACACACATTTCCAGGCTAATAAGGAGCAGCTGAGCCTTGTGGGCCCAGTGGAGGGGCCCTGAGCCCAGGTGTCTGTGTCATCTGCCATGGCACGCAGACAGCTTGCCAGGCATCACTGGGTGGAGACAGCCAGGGATCACTCCCCGACTCAGCCCACCACACCACACTGCACCCCACCCGGACCCTCACTGGCCTGGTTTCTAGCAGCCAGATGCTCACGAGCCTCACATCACACATCTTGCACATTTCAACCCCACAGATATTTCCATAACTTTCTATACTTTAAAATTCATGAAGAGTAAAGTTATGTTTCTTGGAGATTCAGTTTGCTGTGTGTAGTTCTCATGGTTTACTTTCAGAGTCATTTTGAACAGAATGCAGCTTCCATGAGGGAAACTTTGAGAGTCGTCTTGAAGCCAGCTTTCCATTCATTTGGGTTGTATTTACTGTAATACTGCGACCACATGTGGTAGAATCTGAAGAATCTGAAATTACAGCAGGGAAAGCTAGGACAAAGCTAGCTGATTTGTATACTAACAACGGATATCTGGATGACATGGTTCTTTGGCGTTTTTTGATATGAAGTCTATACAATAATTCATTTGTGAAATGAGCGGTTTTAATATAAAGTGATGCATGAATGAAAATTTTCTGGATTCTGATTTGTGTATGAAATATACTGTGTACTGAATTGAATTATGAGAGTGTACAACTGTAGTAGCTGATAGCTAAACAATTATTAAAACTGTAACTAGTAATTATGTTATACTTTTAACTGTAATAACATATTACAGTATGTAAATATAATTACAGTGTGAAAAATGGGGGAAAATGTATGTCTTGGTTAGAATTCTCTCCTTTGCTGCTATAAACAATGTGTGTAAATGAATCAGAGGAACGGAGAGAGAGAGAGAGAGACAGTGAAAGAGTCTCTCTCTCTCTCTCTCTCTGTGATTTAATGAGCTCTCACTCAAGCCATGTCTTCTTGCAGTCTTTTGGAATTTCATGGGCCCTTTCTGTTGCAGAGAAATCACTTTTATCTTTTTTTATTCCTGCAGACCGTTAAGAAAAAAGAGCAATTTCACTCTGATGAAATACCCACTGTTTCAATCATCCACAGCTAAGAATCTATCTATCTACTATCTATCTATCTACTATGTTTAAGACCTCAACATCAATATTTATGATAGAAAGTCCAGACATGAGTCATGACAAATTAAAATTTAACAAATTAAAACTGTTCTGGAACAGAGACTATGCTCAGAATTGTCCTTATAGAATCAGAACTAATAGGAGTTTGTTTTCACCCACAAATTGGTGTTTCATGAACAAAAAAGCCCCCTCTCTCTCCGCTGCACTGACAAATGTTGCTCAGAGGCCCTGGCATTCATTTCTGTCAGTCTTGTTCCTCTTAATCAAGGTGTAATGAATGCCAACTGCCCAGGGGCTCATCAGGAAATGCGACAGTTTCTACTGAGAGCCATCGCTGTGTAACGGACGGACGGGGATGGGGGGGGGGGGACTGGTATGGAGGCTGAGCAAAAAGAGAGAGAGAGGGATGAAGGATGTGAAGGATGGAGGCAGTGAGACACAGAGAGAGAGAGGGAGAGAGAGAGTGCAGTGAGAGAAATGGAAAGTGAGAGAGAGAGAAAAAAAGAGAGAGTGTGCGATAGAGAAAGACAGAGACACTTCCCTAAACTCACAATTCCCCAAGGTGAACACATTGGCTCTCTGACACACGGATCTCAATTTCCAGTAATCTCCTGTGTTCTGGACGGACGCAACCCCTAGTGGGGCTCACCCCATCGCTGTGCCTCAAAGTGTGTGTGTGTGCATGTGTGCATGTGTGTGTGGTGGTGGTGAGGGGGGGGGCAAATGGTCAAATGTGAGGGTGCAGTCAGTACTCCAATAGCAGAGTTTTTTTTTTTCTTCTGACGTCAAAGACAACAGTCAATAAATCCGTTTATCGAGTGGCCACTCCCCGGGCAATCAACTATATTTTAGCTTGAGTGCCTTGTGCAATTGTGTATCTTCTGCAGCAGAAGGCAGCTTTGATGCTGCCGGCCTGCCAGTGCTGTGTTTAACAACACAGTCACAGCAACAGCCACAGACACCTGCTATGTCAAGGGAGTCAGACAGAGTGACTGAATGAGTGAGTGAGTGAGTGGCTTTTCAGGCAGAACGGGTGCTAGTCAGTACATTTTGTTCAAACGTTTGTTCCTGGGGACAGAAGTGATACCATTTAATTTCCTGCCTCTTTTGAACCCTTTAATTAAAAGTGCAGATTTACTTCTCTTTCTTTTTTAAACTGTCTCTCTCTGTGAATTTACATAAGTGGAAGGCTCCGTAACATGTGGTGCAGAACAGTGTGTGTATGTGTGTGTGTGTGTGTGTGGCTGTGCTTGCCTTAGTATTTTTATTTGTGTATGAGTAAGGCTCACACACATATCTGTCTCTCTCTGTTTCTCTGTGTGTGTGTTTGTGTTTGTCTCTGTATTTTTGCTTGTATACCGTACATGTATATGTGTGTGTTTATGTGCATGTCTGTGTATGTCTGATTAATCGGGTCTCTGCATCTTCTCTGTTATTTTTACACTATCCCTGTAAGTGTGCTGTCAGTGTGCCAGGCTCTGAAGCGCCCAGGCTGTACTGTATGCTAAGCGGCTCACAAACCCAGGGCTCAGTCATTATCTGTTTACACCAATTGCCTCTGCCATTTCCCCGGCCCCTTATCTCACCGCATGGCAATTGAAGCCGAGTGTGAATGAAATTATTCTAGTCGTTATGAATAGCTGCTTAGAATGTTTCCCTCGTACTGGAGGGAGCCTATTTAAATGAATTCGTGTTCAGCTGTTTCCAGCATGCCTGTCAGATAGAGCCGAAAGAATGAATGCATAAAAAGTGGAGAAAACGATGTGAAGAGGAAGAAAAAGGGGAAAGGGGGGGGGAGAGAGAAAGAAAGAAACAACTCAACTGTGTGTGTGTGTGTGTGTGTGTGTGATAGGGAGGGGGTAAACTACCTATGTCTCCGCCACCAAACATAAAGAGTGATGACTGAATGAAGGTGAGGGAGATGGAACGGTGTGTGCATCAGACGCAGCCAGAGGAGAGAGGGATCAGTGCCAGTGCAGACAGACAGGCAGACAGAGACAACAGACTGGGCTGACAAAGCGAGAACATCAGTGGTGTGTGCAAGCAGTAGCACAGAAGCCCTTATGTAAAGCAGGGAGGGAGAAAGATGGAAGAAGACTAAGAGAGCGAAAGAGAGAGAGAGCGGACGGGGACGGGGGGGGACTGGTATGGAGGCTGAGCGAAAAGAGAGAGAGAGAGATGAAGGATGTGAAGGATGGAGGCAGTGAGACACAGAGAGAGTAAGGGAGAGAGAGAGGGTGCAGTGAGAGAAATGGAAAGTGAGAGAGAGAAAAAAAAAGAGAGAGTGTGCGATAGAGAAAGACAGAGACACTTCCCTAAACTCACAATTCCCCAAGGTGAACACATTGGCTCTCCGACACACGGATCTCAATTTCCAGTAATCTCCCGCGTTCTGGGCGGACGCAACCCCTAGAGGCCCGCCGCTCAAATCCCCTGGGCTGCTGTTTGTTGTGGCACGCTGGCTGACCTTGCTGTGGCCGTTATGAGCCCATGATGAGCAGCAATGACCCCTCTGACCCCACCACCCCCACCCCTGCACCTGGCTGTCTAAAAGCGCGCCAGGAGGATTTGAGACCAACCGCCCATCCGACCTCCTCTCCCGCACATCTCTGTCCCATCACCAACACCATCCCCCTACCCCCCCGCCACACACACACACACACACACACACACCTCCTCTGACTCACTCTAATATGTCCTCATTGCATGGAAGATAAGGTGTTTTTTCTCCTTATTCTTGCTGGGGAAAAAGGGGGTAATTTAAAAACGTTGACACAGCAGCAGTGATTAAAATCTGGCGAGGCTGTGGAAGGTCTGCATTGTCTCCGGTGGCCGATAAAGGAGTGCTAATTTGTGGCGATAAAGACAGGAAGACAGAAGAAGCCTGCGCTGACAGTTTAACAGGATGACTGGTGACATTGACATGAGACTCACATTTTTTTTGTGCCTCTGTGAGTATGTGTGTGTGTGTGAATGTGCGTGTGTGGAGACTTGTATGACGTATATGCACGTGTCAGGATGGTTAAAACACCTAATATTTGAATGTGGAAAGTGTGTGTGCATATGTGTTTGTGTGGCTTCTAACTTCATCTGTGAATATGGCTGAAATGGTAGCACTGGGAGCAGGATGAGGCTTCTGCAGATAAACAATTGCACTTGCAATGCCTGTCTGTCTCTCTATTTGCTTGCCTGTCTGTCTGTCTGCCTGTCTGTCTGTTTATCTGTCTATTAACTTGCATGTCTGTCTGTCTTCTCGCCTGCATGCTTGCCTGTCTGTCTCTCTATTTGCTTATCTTTCTGTCTGTCTGCCTGCCTGTCTGTCTGCTTGCCTGTCTATTTATCTGTCTATTAACTTGCATGTCTGTCTGTCTACTCGCCTGCATGCTTGCCTGTCTGTCTCTCTGTTTGTTTGTTTGTCTGTCTCTCTGTTTGCTTGTCTGCTCCTGGCACACGCCAGAGGAAGTGGAAGAATCATGGTCGAGTTTTTCTCCTGGAGATAACTGACTGTGTGACTCATCAAAGTCTATTTTTAAAAGCCCACGTTATGAAAAAAAAAGTGTAATAATAAATTGTCTTTTGCCAAAGAAGTTGCTGTCATTTTCATCTGCCTGTATTCACTCACATTTGATAGGGTTGTCTGATGATGGAATTTGGTATGGAGTTCACACACACACAAACACAAACAAACAAACAACTGAGTTCGTCAAGTTTGTTGGCTTTGCAATGTAATTCATTAAAAAGCAACAGATGTTTGAGATTTGAAGGAGCAAGAACATTGGAGTGCAAGGGGAAATCTCTGTGTGCACTTGTATGCATAATATGTATGCAAAAGCATGAGCGTGTGTGTGTGTGTGTGAGAGAGAGAGAGAGACTGAGTATATACTTTGTGAGTGTGTGTGTACAAAGGAGAGAGAAAGAGAGAGAGAGAGAGAAAGAGAGAGAGAGACTGCGTCAGGCTCTGGCTAAAAAACATGACCTTTCTGTGATTGTTATCCAGCTTCGCTCGACGGTGTCTGCGCTTCAGAGGAGAATAGCAATGGTTGTGTTAGTAATCCACGCACGGCTCGGCTGTCTTGTGCTGTGAGGGGATGACTCAGATCCCTCCTGATCTCCCAAAGATACCCAGTCGATAGTGCCTGTGCCGGCAGGCGGCTGCGGCCTCCTTCAACGTCATCCTCCCCAGCCAGCCAGCCAGACAGCCTGCCTGCCAGCCAGCCAGGGAGCAGGCTGCTTACCAGGCCTCCCGTCTCTCTCCTCCAAACCATGGATCACGGAGGAGGGACTCACAAGGGACAGGCTGTTGGATTGATACCCCTCCATTCATCCTAACTGTGCGTGCACACACACACACACACGCACGGGTGTGCGCGCACACACAGACCCACATGCACACGCACGCACACACACACATACACAAACACTCAGGATAAACAACCAGTCTTAACACCTGTTTTGGTCCTTCTCAGTTTCACAATAATGACTGAAAAACAGACTCCGGAGAGCCACGCCACAGGTAATGTCTCTTTTACGAGTGTGTGTATGTGTGTGTGTGCATGTGTGTGTGTGGAGGGGTGTGGTAAACAGAGGGGAGTGAGAGACAGCAGGAGGAGGCAACAGCAGTGAATGGAGGAAGAGAGCCCAAAGGGATGGATCGATTGCTTCATTGAGCATGGGTGTAGCGTGCTGTAAGGAAATGGGCTCCTCCGTGAAGAGGGATGTGTGTGTGTGTGGTGGCAGTGGTGTGCGTGTGTGTTTGTTCGGGGGTGGTGGGGGTGAGGGGGATTATGTTAACAGACCGAGCGTCGCCATTCAGACAGCTCACCTGTCTGCAATCTCTCCTTCTTTTCCTCCCTCTCTTCCTCTGCTTCTATCACTCTGCATTAAACCCTCTTTGATTCCCTTCCATTTTTAATTCACATTTTCTCTCCCTCTCTAAAATCTCCCTTCTTTCTTACTCTTTTTTCTCCCTCTGGCTCATGATCCCTTTCTTTTATTCTCCTCTGTCATTCACATGGTGGTGGGCATGCTGTGTCTTTTGCATCTCTCTCTCTCCTTTTCACTCTTCTTTTAACTCACTCGATCTCTATTTGTCTGTCCCGTACGGTATACAGTATCTCATTTCTGTCAATGAATGAAGACTCTGTGGAACCCATAGCAGACACTATATGCAGAAGTTTGTGCATTAGAGACAGGCACTCCACATTGATTTTATAGCCTTAGCCGCCACTAAGCTACCCTCTTCTTGGCATATTAAATTCCTGTCCTTCCTACAGGGCTCCAGAAAAAAAAACTAGAAGGCTTGCTCCCCTCAGCCTCCTTCCTTGTCAGAGGCGATTAAACATGGCCGACGAGATAACGGACTTACCTGAGCACCACCAGTATTTTAAAGAGAGGACGAGGAGGGTGTTACTGAGGATGGGTGGGCAGGCAGGGTGGAATTCAACTCAAGCTCAAGGTCCACAAGCCTCTTGGGCAGCAGGGACTGCAGTGCGTGTTTACCCACTCTGACTAAGGAGAGCAATGCAAATGTTATTGTAGCCGTCCTTAACAATAATACATACACGTACATAAACAATGACATTCACCACCCTCCAAAGCCTCAGTAGTTCAGCAAGCCTGACATCAAATAACTTATGCTTTCAAATGCCAGTTTATGGTGCCCACTTACAAGAGAGCTTTGTCACTGGTGTGTCAAGATATACTACCTCTGTAAACCACTGGAGGTTTTTTATGAGGAAGGGAAGCAGACATGCTCTGGTTGTTGTGTGCTAGTTCAAGGACCCATTACTCTTTCGGCTGACATTAAATATCATATGAGATTAGGGTGAAATGTTGTGGTTGTGTTGCCAAAAAGATCATGGCCCTCTACTATATCTAATTTAGTTTTTTTTTTTTTTTTTTTTATTTGTGAATAAGACAGTACAGTGCTGCTCAATGTAGTGTGGGACAAAGCTAATGAACATGCTCAAGAGCATGTGCATAGATGTTGGGAACATTTTGAGTAACCTTGTTTGGAACATTTTGTGTAATTTTTGGATTCATGTATTGGTGTAGCCATTAATAGTTGAAATATCACGGGGTACTATGTCTTGTATGTCTATGTGAAATGAAAACACACACACACATACTCGTTCAGCAGTCCACAGCTGTTCCTTTGCTTATTTTGAATTTCTTGTCTCTGATGTGGCTTGAGTGATAAAAAAAACATTGTTACTTCCAGCAGAGAGACCTTAGATTGTATGCAGAAGGTGCATTGTTGGAGAGGCAACACACAGCTGAAGAACTGTAGACACAGACAAGCCCAATGGGCACTTTTAAAACTGGATTTTATTTCTAAGGTTGTCTTAAATACTCTCTGGTTATGATCTTTAATTGTCTCAACTATTGAAAAGGTGTGCTTTTTTTCTTTACAGCATGAATCAAGATGAAACTGCTGCATTAAGGAGAAGAGGGTGTTGGGGGAATAGGGGGGGTGTCACATATACAATGTTGTATTTCGACCTGAATGTTTTGTGTAATGTCAGGTCTATATCATGGTGAACAGTGGAAAGTAATTAACAGTCCTGGTAAAATCAGTGGTGATTAATGTGTGTGTGTGTGTCTGTGTGTGTGTGTTAGCATGTCTGTATGTGTGTGTAGGAGCAGACGATCAGGGATAGTGTGTCTGTGTTTGTGTATGTGTATGTATGTAATGTATGTGTGTGTGCGTGTGTGTTGGGATAGAGGGTCAGGGAATGGGTGCTAGGAGCCAATCTCTGGTGAGGGCTCTAGGTACAACACTGAGTTCAGGCACTGTTCACTCTGAATGCGGTCAGGGAGGGGAGAGCGCCTGTTCCCATACAGATGAATGCCTTCCTGATGGGAAGTCCATTTCAAACACGCTCCACTTTTTCAGAGCACAACTCCAAAAAAAAAAACCAACCAAACTAACAAAAAAACACCCATCAGACAAGAGACACAAACAAAAACAAAACAAAGAAAACATTTAAAGCGTTTTTACCAACAAACAAAAAATTTACCTGTGTATGTGTGTGTGTGCATGTGTGTGTGTATGTGTGTGTATGTATGTGTGTGTGTATGTGTGTGTGTGTGTGTGTGTGTGTGTCCATGCCACGTGAATAAGACATTTCACTTGATTCAGAGTGTTTGTTGGACCCATGAGAAGAACTAGAAATAACAAAAGAGTTCTAAAACGCCAATTTAGGGTGACATGCATGGCCGTGTGTGTGTGTGTGTGTGTGTGTATCTCCACGACAGGCACGGCCACCCTTGCCTGAGAGGGGACATGAGCAGATATGAACATAAGTACTCCACAGGGAAGATGACGACCCCACTGAATGAGTATGGCTTCATTTGACCACCTGACACAGCTGCACAGGTGATGAACAGGTAAGAGAACTCTCAACCAAGGTGACTGGGGGAAGGCGGGGTTGATTCGAAAAAAGGTGTGGGACTATCAATTTATGCACAGGTGTCATGATGAAGCCTACCTTCTGCATACGTGAATAAAACTATGTGAAGAGGGATGGTGGTGTTTTTTTTTCCTATTTAAAATATTTTCTCGGGCAAATATACTTTCACTCTCATAATATGTTGCTGTACATCATAGCTAATTAAGCCCTTATATGGTAATGTATTTTGTTCTTAGATGATGAAGCCCTTGGAGTTATGATACTGACCTAGCAACCTAAAAGCACAAACTACCATTACTCTCTATTCACATTTAAAAGAATACAAAAAGCTTATGGCTAGCTTCGTTGCGATACATGGCATACTGGCATGAATTGAAAAATTTTACAATGCCTTTATTACTCTGATTAAGTGTATTTAATTCTGCAAAGTTGTATATTAACTTGATATAGAATAGAAATAATTGCGTTGTTTTAGGGAAAAAGGTCAAAGGGGAAACTCAGGAGACGTAAGAGCCCCCCTCGTGTAAAACAGTCTCCGTCAGGCTTCGGAACACGAAAGACGTCAAAGTCCAATCCGTCCATTTCAGACTTTGTGTACACCATGCTAATAAACCAACGAATCAACACTGTTCTCTATGGACCAAGGATCAGACCCCGCCTCCCCCCCCCACACACACACACAGTTTATCCCTATGGCTGTGAGTTGAAACAGAGGACTCATAGAGGAAATGCATAATCCTTGCTGTCCTGCTCTGCTCTGCTCAATGAATATGCTGAAGAACAGTTTTGTAGTGTCTCATTTTGGCAAATTACAGTAAATGCTCAGAAGTGACCCCACAGTGCAGGCTACCTCCCATGGTGATGGCCTTTGAAGTGAGTTAATACTGCTCTGGTATACAGTAAATGCTCTCTCTTTTTTTAACACTCATCCACCCATCACCACCAAGCCTGTTCTGTTCCAATTCGAAAGAAAACAAATCACAAAAAGGGTGAATGCATCACTAACTTACACAATAAGAATCATCTATAGGAACAGTTAGATCATTTAAATCGATCCAAAACCTGGATCTCACAACAAACGTGTCATCATAAATATTGCATCATAATTTACATGGGGACCTAATTACAAGCTTGGAAGTGGACCGCAAAATTGCCTGTTTTTTTTTTTTTTTTTCTTTTTTGGAAATGAGGAAGATGCTTTAAAAGAAACGGGGAAGATGACAGGAGGATCGTCCCATTGCAATGCATATAGTGTGTGTGAAAAGAAACCAACAGAAAGAAGCCACAGTGGTTTAGCTTACACACATTGTGTAGTGAACCCTGGAGTTTTAAAAAAGAGCTTTAGTCAAGTCAAAACAAGAGTGCGTCCTGTCCTGTGTAAGTCAATCCACCACAGAGAAGCCTGGAAAGATTCGGACACCTCCTGGATTGTTCCATGGGCTAATACACCTTGTTCCTGTACTCTCTGAATCTCTGATTAGTGAAGTGTTGACTGTTGGCTCTGAGTCAATTCTTGGGAGTTATTTTTTTCTTAGATTTTTTCTTTTGTTCGTGCAAATATTTGATACAGTTGACACAATTTCAAGGACTTTTCTCCCCCATCACATTTTTGGTCTCTTGCCAATGGAGTTTACTGTCAAAGGTCAGTCACACAGTGAGGGCTACTATTGATACATGATGAACAAAATGGCTGACACAATGTCTCTGCTCTGCAGCAAGAGAGAAGAGAGTGAGGACAAAAAAGATGGGATAGGGAGGCTGCACACCCCAACACCCTCATGGGGATGGCAGGCAGGGGGACACTGGGAACAATGGCCAACCAGCCAAAACCAGTGCCAAGGCTTTGGGATGGCAATGGGCAGTGGCATAACACAGTGATTCTGGGCTGGGGATTGGGGGGTGGTTGAAGTTTCTAGAAACATCCGCCTGCTCCTCAGAGAGGAGATGAGCGGCAGAAACCAACTAGTGCTGTTTTGTTATTCCCTTTTCATTTTTTAACTGCTACGTACAATCCCTAAAAGTAAAAGGTGTGCCATTACCTCAGCCAAAAGAGCTACTGAACTGTTCTGTAAGGCGTTGAAGGGAGGAGTAGGTTTGAGGGGATGGTGGGGGGAGTGGTGGTGAGTGAACTCTGTCACTCACCCATATACTCAGGCTTTAGCCTATGATCCCCCCACCCCTTCAAGCAGGAGGCCCAAGGTAGATGTGGATCGCTCAGTGAAATAACCCGAGCCACCACGGACAATATCTCAACCAACAACTAAAAGAGAGAAACATCAGAGATACTTGACAAATGAGACAAATGAGACTAGGAAGTGGGGGGTGGGGGGTGGGAGCGTAGAAGACTTTGTTCCATCCATGCAACCCTTGGGAAGGGGAGGATGTGTTTTGAATTTGACTACAGATAGAGGAGAGAGAGAAGAGGAAGAAATGAAATATGTAATGAAAGGGTGTCAGAAAAGGGGATAGAATAAAAGGAAGCACCAATGATCTAACATTTACCATCTATATTTAAATATAGTGTTACAGAAAGAGGGTAGCAACGCAGTCGACCTCTAGTCCCCTTTCCCTTTTGGCTGCTGTAAGGGGTTAAGGGCCTTTGGAATCAACTCAGATGACTGAATGCATGTTAATAGCACTCAGACTAACCCTTATTAACCTGTATGGCATTTCTCTGCTGGTCTCTTTCTCTAACACACACACTCTCTTTTTCACACAATTTCTCTCTCTCTCTCTCTCTCTGTGTCTATCGTTCTCTCTCTCTCTCTCGTTCTTTGTCACTCGTTTCTCAAACAGGGGTGGTCCTCCTGTTGGCGGCGTCTTTGAAATCCTTGGTGTTGGAGTTGTGTGCGGCGGCTGCCTGCTGCTGCAGGAACTCCCGCTCGGAGTTGAGTAGTGCGCCCATGGCCGCCTTGCTGGGGTCCCGCGACAGCGTGTACATGGAGATGTCAGCGGCGGCAGGCCCAGTGTAGCCACCCTTGCCGATCGGTGAGGCGTCACGTGAGGCTGGCTCGCTGCTGCGGCAACTGGAGCGACGGCGGAAACGGTAGCGGTAGCTGGGGATGCGGCCGAATGCCGATGCCGACGACTTCTTGATGAGCTCTGTGCGGGATTTGGCGCGCAGCTTGCGGTGCTTCTCGATGAACATGTGCACGGCCAGCACGCCCACCATCTCGGCCATGATAAAGGAGAGCGCGCCGAAGTAGAATGACCAGCCGTACGAGTACCCGCTCTTCTTGGAGTCGCTCTGGCCGGGATCGCCTGAGTTCGCTGAGATGTAGACGATGATCCCGATGATGTTACTCAGGCCTACCAAAAGGTGGTTCATTTGAAGTTGGGAGAGGGGGAAAAGAGGAGAGGGATGAGATAAGATAGGGGGAAGGAGGGAAGAAAGGATGAAAGGAGAACAGGAGCAGCAAAGAGGCAAAGAAGAGAAGAAAAGAACAGAGCAGCGGAAAAGAGACAGAAAAGGAGGGATGGATAGAACAGGAGAAAAATGGAAAGAGAGAGACAGAAGACAAAACAAGAGAGGGAAAAGAACATTAAAGGAAGAGAAGAAGATAGAGAAGAAAGAAGAGATGACAGAGTGAGGAGAAGAGAAGGAGGTAGAGAAAAGAAATAAGACAGAAAGAAAGGGAACAGGAGAAGGAAAAAGAGGAAGAAAGAAGAGGGGATGAACAAAATGAGGGTAGCAAGGGGAAGGAGAGGACAGAGAAAGAGCAGTTACGACTTGCAGCTGAGGTCCATCATTCCAAATCATTACACAAGAATGCACCACTTATCATTCATGTGGAACACAGAAAGTAAGAACAATTAGGAGATTCTAATTAGCTCCTATCTTTCCTCCACAACTGGCAGAGAATAATCACCAAAATGCCATTGCAAGACCACAACAAAACAGAAGGGACAAACTGTTTTCATAAGCACCCTGATTGTCTTTCCCATGTGTGTGCTTGTGTGTGTGTGTGTGTGTGTGTGTGTGTGTGTGTATGTGTGCGTGTGTGTGTATATGTGTGTGTGTGTGTGTGTGTGTGTGTGTGTGTATGTGTGCGTGTGTGTTTATATGTGTGTGTCCGTCTGTGTGCGTGCCTGCTTGCATGTGCGTGCGTGTGTGTGTGTGTGTTTGTGCATGTGTGTGTGCACGTGTTTATGCAACAGGGAAACGTCACACCCACAGTCAGGGGACCCACTAATTGATCGGCCACACACACTCCACGTGTGCTTCGCTAGCAAGCAAATTAGTTTGCTTCGTGCTGCTAACGTGTTCATCTGCAAATATTGAAACACAACAGCCTCTGTTTGCTGTTTCCCCTCCTCTGACTGCCAAATCACTGGTTGTACATGAAGAATGCCACCAGCAGGGGCATTAAGCCAGGAGCATAGGGCTTGTTACCTGTTGGTTCACGTGTTTGTTTACTTCTCTCTCTCTCTTCTCTTTCTCTCTCTGTCAATCATCTGCCATAATCTGTACAGTAAACACGATCAGCTGAGCCTATGGGGAACGGTTTTTCCATTACAAGTGGTTGTGTGCTAATCCCGTTCCCCCCTTGGGTTGTGTAGACTGATAGGCATCCACCAGAACACAGGTCAAGGAGGAAGGTCTCTGAGTTCAGTGCTCAGCAACATGGTGCATTGTGATTAGATGGCGGGAAGATTAAGATTTCAAGGAATCTCTTAATGCAAGAGACAAGAGACTTATGCAAAAACTTTTTCAGCATAACTCTTTCAAGGATGTGCGGATGTGTGTGTATGTGTGCATCTTCATGTATGCAAGACTACATACTACACAATGTGTGAGTGTGGATGTCTGTGTATGTTTATGTGTGGGTATGATCCGTGTGTGTGTGTGTGTGTGTGTATAAATGTGTGTGTTTGTATCTTCAAATTTTCTGCATACAGTGGGGTGTGCCAAGAGCACCAACAAAAACATGCTAGCTGGTATTACAGAAATTATTCACATGGATTTACATGGTCCTCAAATGATTCTATTGTGGCAGATAAGAATCATGTATGTTTTCAACAGGACTTTTTCCAGGTGGGTGTGTCAGTGCACATGTAGTGTATGAGCCTGGGATGGATGTACTGTATATGTATGTGTATGGCAGTAGGGGCCTACTGGCCTACTGGTTAGTGGGCTAGCCACCCACTGCTGCGGGTTAGTGTGTTTCACCTTACTGTGTGCTCGTTGTGTATGTGTGTCATTAATTCACAGATGGGTTAAATGTAGAGACTGAATTTCCCCAGGGATCAAAAGAGTGCATTTGAAGAGTTTGGTTCCAAAACACTATAAATCCATTTCTGAAAATAATATAATACATATTATTCAAAAGTTATGTTTTTTAATTGTGTATTTCAGTAATTATTGATCAAACTTCAATTATGTTGATTTTATTATGTAAAAATAAATCAAGTAAAAGCAAAAGTGTAGATCTTCTGATATATCTGAAAAACAAACTGTAAAAAAATTATTTCTGAAAATTCATTAAAATGGTGGATATCGCATTTTAGAACCAAACTCTTCATTTATACTTAAGGTGCATCTGGCTCTTACCTGCAGAGACAAAGAAGATCCCTGCACTGAGGATGACGTTGTGGCGACTGCGGTAGAACTCACTGGCTGCCACACAGAGGCCTCCCATGAAGAGCAGACCCACACTCATTATGGGGAAGATACTAGAGGCCCTCACAGCACCTGAGAAAATGCACACACACATATACACACACACACATGCACGCACACACACATGCACACACCAGAACGTCAACTAAAATACTGTAGATTTTAAAATGGAGTCTAGCCTGGTTTAGTGTTTTAATAATAATAATAATAATAATAATAATAAATAGGTTTTATATAGCGCTTTTCTGAGCACTCAAAGACGCTTGATACTGTGTGTGTGTGTGTGTGTGTGTGTGCGCGTGTATGTGTATTGCTTGTATTTGGCGGCATTAGCAGGTGAACTCACTCTGCATTGCATACCTTGCTGAAGATTCACTTCAGCATTTACAGTAATTTATGGTTCATGGTTATAAAATGTGTCTGATTTGTTTGGCTTTCTCATGAGTGATTCTTTCCAGTACAAGCACAACAACAAAGGAGTAAAAATAACCCAGACAGCCACACGGTTGTCTGTCCCATTTCACCAATCTAAAACTAGAGATCATCACACTCAAACTACACATTAAACACACACCACTCTTGATATCTCACTTGAAACTGCTCCACTTCACTTGTGGTAAGGGCAATTTTGAGATAAAGTAACGATCACACAAATCTCAGTGCTCTTGTTGGCCAGGTATCCATTTCCCAAAAGCATAGTTGTTAACCAGTTAGCAACTTAGTTGGTTGGCTATGGGAAACTGCACTGCAACCAACAAAGTTGCTTACTTGGTTAGCAAGTATGCTTTTGGGAAACGGACCCCAGGTAGATAACGCCTGTCAGCGGGTATAACACACGATTAAGGGGGATGAACGTGTCCACAATCCCCCTTCTGCTGTGGTTTGCTGTGGATCACATCCAATTGCTGGCACTAATAAGGAGGCATTTGGAGTCTCCTCCTCCTCCATCTTACCCCCCCCCCCCCCCCACTCATCCCTGGGTGACATCTGATGATGAGGCTCTGCAGAAAATCTCCTCTCCTTTGGGCTCTTAGGCGCTTCTGCAGCTAAACGCTCCAAGCCTCAGCAACTGACTAAGAACTGCACCATACACACACACACACACACACACACACACACATCTGTGTGTGACAAAGAAGAAGAGAGAGAGTGAAAAGGAATTGAAAACAGAGAAAGAGAGAGAGAGAAAGAGATAAAAAATGAGAGAAGCAAAAGCACTTCACACTTTTCCCTCCCAATGCCTTCAGATGGTTCTGGAGCAGAAAATTAGCACAGGACGACCACATATGGGGCCTCTTGTGGGTGACTGACCCTCCCTGAGCGCCTAGCGCCTCAGTAGGAGATGGAGCTCTATGGACTGGGGGGAAGAGGAGGGAGGGAAGGAGTCTGGAGACAAGGATGCCTGGATGTGTACCAAGTCCAATGGTGACAATGCTTCAACACACACACACGCACATGTGCGCACACAAACACACACACACACATGCGCGAGCACACACACACACACACATACACACACACACACAGTTCACACACAGTTTGTTGAATATTTTTAAAGAACACAACATTTTCATTTATCACACTATCATAATTCAGAAGTTAACTCAGTAGGTAATTCAGTTCTCCATGCCTAGTCAGTTGAAAACCAGTTTCTTTTCAATGGCTTCAATGGCAGGAGCTGAGAAAGGCAAAGAGAGAGGCAGACAGAGAGAGGGAGGGAGAGAGGGATCAAGAGATAACTGAGATGAAAAAACACTAGACATCTTTTTGTGAGAATTTTGGAGCCTTGATAAAGGGCTTTTGAGGAAAGCTTGTGTGTTTGTGAGGCCTTCGACTTCATCCCTTTCCATTCGAGTCTCAGATGACCGTAAGACACACCAGGGTAGGCTCAGACCTCTGGCGTAATATCGGAGAATTCTGGGAAGCCATGTTTACCGTCTAATGAGGGGCTTTACCGTTCCTGTTTGTTCACACAGAGGGGAAAACAACCAAACAACCTCCCAAAAAACCCCAACTGGTGTAATCTGAGGTTCCACCATGAGAATAAGTTTAGCTTTAACATAAGTGCAGACCAGGCATAGTTTAGCAACCATGTGCCATCCTCTGTGCATTCCCACATCAGACAGAGTAAGGAACTTATCAGGGACGAACACTTATGAGAGACGGGAATCAAACTTCATTTGTCCTTTACCCCAAATTGATTTGCCCCCCCCTCTTCCTCTGTCTCTTTCTTTCTTCCTCTCCTTTCTTCTTCATCCTCCATTCGTCATGCTCCTTAGAGGATAAGCAGTCTCCGCAGGCTCACCTCATTAACGTACTGGTGCCCAGAGGGAGGGGGCTAAACTCTCCTTCCTGCCATCAACCAATTTTCCACACCTCCACCCTCCACCTTCCAGCTCCACCCTCGTGAGGTGGTGCACAGGACAGAATCACCTCCACCCTCGTGAGGTGGCACACAGGGCAGAACACCGGCAGCCAGTAGAATGTCTAAGAAAATGCCCGACTGAACATGAATGCGGAGCCAGTGGCTGTACAATACATCATGCATTTATGTTATGAAGAAATTCAAGTAAAATTGGTCGGTCCTCAGAATTACCTAGAAAGGGCACCGAAGTGTGAATTAAAAGAACTTGATATGATATAAAAAATGCCTCAGTTCCATATTTTCAAGGAATTCACTGAAGTTGAGGCATTCACTGAAGCATACAAACCAACAATGACCCAGGTGGGCTGTCTTATAATTCCATGCTCTAACACATGTAGATGCTGTATTACTGTAATTACAATGTAAAAGCAACCTAACAACAAGACAACTTAAAACTAACAAAATTCCACATGACTTTTTAACCATTTTTGATTTCTTCTAATGGCCTCACTGTTGGCTGACCACATGTAATCTATACTTTCTATAGTCATAGTGGAGACAACCAAATAGCCACTAAGCTTTGAGCAAACAAGAGCCAGTTCAGGGCCAACTATGGGCCAAATCTGTTCCAAAGCAGACTCCACTAAGGTGACAGTCACATCTGAATAGTGGACAGCATTCAGTTCCTTCATACTGATGAAGCTGCAGTGATCTGCACAGAAAATTAGCCAGGCTAGCACTGCCACATTTTGCTACAGCTCTGCAAGGTGGTCATTATCATGAAATAACTTCCGACAGAGTGATGGGAGCTCAACGCCTGGGGAGGGCTCTTGAATCACACATCATTACATTACAATACATCAATAACATGACAACAAAGCATGTTTATCATTGCTATCATAGGAATTTTAGATTAAGATGGATAATAGCGTCTGCAAAAAGTCTGTTACCTTACAGATCAGCTGTTATAGCAACGCTCTGTCACTTTCCTTAACAACGGTCTGTTACACTTAGAACGGTCCGTTGTAAAGAAATGTAGAACATTGGGAAGTCCCATTAAAGTGATTGGAGCATTCTTCAGCATTATAAAGAGGCATGTAATAAAGGGAAAACAACAGAAATAAGGAGAGACTGAGTGATCAAGATGGGAGACAGAGAGTGAGAAAGGGGGAAAAAAGCAAAGGAGTGTGTGTGTGAGAGAGAGAGAGAGAAAGAGGAAGAATGAGAGAGAGAGATAGAGAATGAATGCAGCACATCAGTAAGTGAGTCACCACTGACCTGGCCTTTTGTTCTGTTTTTCTGTCAAAATCAAAGTCCACCACAGTCCAGCTCTTCTCAGAGGCCAGAGCCGGCACTGGGGCCACTGGCCTAAATATTCAAACACATGATGCATACAGTATCTGCAGTCTATTGACAAGCCTGACAAGTCAGGGCTGTTACATGTGTTGGAAGTGCTTTGTACAGGCCACGCAGAACCAGCCCTTTGGGCAAGATTAAACACTGGTCAGTGGGTAACCTTGTCCGGCATTGGCAGATCGTCCCTTCTCTTCTATTCTCTTCACTCTCTCTCTCTCTCTATCTCTCTCTCTCTCTCTCTCTCTCTCCATCACTCACTCACTCACTCACTTCCATTGGCTTGCCCCAGGGTCTGTGGGAAGACCTTTTTGTGTGTATGAGTTTCTGTGTGTGTGCGTGTGTGTGTGTGCATGCATTTGTCGATGTGTGTGTTTATGTGGGTGTGCAAGCTGTTTCTTAAATGCCGTCTCTCTCCGAGCTAGACCCATTTCCTTAGGCAGTGTGTTTCAAAGGGGTTCCTGTTTTTTTAAAGTGTTATTGGCAAGAACTTGCCTCTGCAGTTTACTGTTTACATGATAGCGGTCTCATGTCGATGGGATGTTTGGCGAAGCCCCGCTGTGGCTTTGCTGACAGGCTGAATCTCTCTCTCTATGGTGTTTATGTCCAACTCTTTGCCTTTGCCTCTTTTGCTTATAGAGCATGACATCACTGTTGGCTCCATGTGATAATCAAAGGCATCTGCTGGGCAGGACACCAAACAATTATGTCAAATCCCAAACCTTGCCACACACACACACACACACACACACAAACACACACACACACACACTTTACTATACTACTACCATTATGCATACTACATCCTACTGCATATTGTATACTGTAGTGCACTGTGAGCTCTTCAACCAGCTCTACTGGCATTAGACACACACACACATACACGCACACACACACACACACCTTCAAATTTGATACCATTCTCTAATGGAATTGCTGATAGTCATATGCTTTTGACAGCACACTTATGGCTTATGAAAGTTGACAAATGTAAGTCGCTTTGGATAAAAGTATTTGCTAAATGCATACATGTAAATGCTAACACTATGTTTATTTGAGCTTTTCAAAGAATCATCCCTGCTCTGTGAAGAAGATGTCAAAGAAGAAAAAAAATCTTCAGATTCACATCTGCATGCTTGTGAAACTTCTTGAGAGCAAGAGAGAGATTTATCACTAAGCATTGTCTATGATATGCTCCAGTGACTGCATCTAGTGCTTCAAGCTTCTGTTGCCAAGCAATTTCCAGACACACTGCACCTAATCTATGAGATGGTAAAGAGAGGGGAGGTCATTTCTAAAATGGAGGCAAGCCATCGAACCTGAACAAGCAAAAACTAGTGGGAAAAAAATGTATCCTGCCACTGTGTGATGCTCCTTTGTGTGTGTGTATGTGTGTGTGAGTACCATTTGTGTGCTTGAGCTTTTGAGGAAATGATTAAGATCTGTGTTTGTGTGTGGAGTGTGTGTGCAATGCATCTTTATGTGTGCTTTTCTGTCTGTGTGTACAGGTAATACTAAAATCTCTGTTTTAGCTATTTTATGTGAATGTGTGTGTGTGTGTGTGTGTGTGTGTGTGTGTGTGTGTGTGTGTGAGAGAGAGAGACAGTGAGTATGAGAGGGTGTTGTCGTGTGTGAAACAGAATTTTATACGTGTGACTGTGTGTGTTGTGCATCTTTATGTATGTCTTTCTGTCTGTGTGTGCAGGTAATACTTTAGTCTCTGCTTTAGCCATTTTATTTATGTGTGTGTATGTGTGTGTGTCTGTGTGTTTTTGTCTTACGCAGTAAGTACTCTGCTGCGTCTTGGTCATAGTCCGCATCTTCAGGAAAATGATCAATCTT
>JAIFZK010000024.1:9977500-9987500 GCA_027481765.1 Tenualosa thibaudeaui
GTCATGTCGGACAGCGATGGATGACGACAGGCCTAAAAGCATCATCAAAAAACACAAGCGCAGTTCTGGACCCCCACCTGCTATCCATCACAGCTTAAGAGCAACAGAAGTCCACAATGCTATTTACATGCCATCAAGCCCCTCTCCAGAGAGCCAGTTTGTCTGGACGTCAGCATGGGTTCTAGCACTCCTCTAAATGTGCCCAAGCAGTTTTTTCCCTTTTTTTCAGAGGCTAACTTGAGCCACGCATTAGGGAGAATACATTTCATTAGCCGGCCCTCGGCATGCCCTATCGGCCAGCCATCATTACCAAAACAAGCGGTCTAGCACATAAACAGGAGAAGAAAAAGAAAAGGAAAAAAGAAAAAAATGGGAACACTCAGGCCATTATCTCAATGACTCTCTGGAAACGAGCCCTGCAAGGAATACTTTGTGGAACGGAATTAAAATACCTTAATTAGGTTTCAGCGCTGACCAATGGCTCAAAATGATTTGATTAAGGTACGAATCACTGTATCCTAAAATTAACACGACCATTTGTTTGGTCTGTTTAAAAACGCTCAAAGCATGTCTTGCTTCACCCATGCTTGAGGCCCCAGGTCAAAGAATTAGTCTTCATCACAATGTGATGCTTTCTTGCTCGACTGTCTCTCTCTCTACCTGCTCTTAGGCTTGTTTTACCTTTTTGACCCTCTCTCTCTATCTCTCTCTCACCCCATCTCTGTCTGTATTCCTCTCTCTCTCGATGACTCTGTCTCTGTATCTCCAGGAGCACTGGGACTTTCTCGAAACAATTAGTCCTCTTGGTGTTTGTGTTTCACACCCTGCCTAATGGAAGGCCACGGCTCGGATATTGACTGAAAGAGAGAGTGAAAGGGCAAGGGGGAGGAAGAGGAAAGAGGAATGTGTGTGTGTGTGTGTGTGTGTGTGTGAGAGAGAGGGAAAGAGGGGGGAGGGAAGCAGAGAGAGAATGAGAGAGTGAATAAATAGGACCATGACAGAGAGAAGAGAGAGAGTGAGAAAGAGAGAGAGAGGGAAAGATACACGGGAGTCACCTGAGACTTGTTTTCAATTAAAGGCTACCTTTGTGCGCATTCGAAAAACAACTCAAGCGGGGGCTTATTTATTAGGTCCCCATGCTTGGCCTATTCCCCTGGGGGAAGCAGAGGCTGACGAAGAAGGAGGAGGAGGAGGAGGAGGTGGAGGTAGAGGAGGAGGAGGAGGCAACTGGCCCTGAGCTGAGGGAGGGTGGAGATGCTGTGTTCACTCTGGGCCCAGGGCTCTCAGACACAATGGTGGATGTTTATGGAGGGGTGTTTTTGGAATGACAGCTTTTGTTGGGGTGAGAGGCAGGGAGGTTTGGAGAGCACAGGGACTATTTCTTCCTCCTCTTTCTTCTCCTCCTCTCGCATCCCTCTCTCTGTCCTCCTGTGCACTCCATTGAGGAGGACTAGGACAGAGAGACTTGCTCTGCCCTATTCACTCACACTGCCTACACACACACACACACACACACACACACACAGAGACCTACTCTTCAAGATCTCTCTCACTCTCAATCTCTCTCTCTACACAAACTTCACACACACAAAGACACACACAGACCTATTCTTCAAGACCTCTGTCTCCCTCTCTCTCTTATACACAAACCTCTCTCTCTCTCTCACACACACACACACACACACACACACACAGACACCCTAAGAGAGAAAAAAGAAGAAAAGGCTACAGTTAACAATGAAAAGAGAAAAAATAGAAACCCATAAAGAAAAGAAGGATTTTTACCCCTTTTTTCCTCCCTCTCCCTTTTGTGTTTCTCTCATCATCAGCATCTCTTCATCTCTTCTCTCTCTCTCACACTCCTTCCCTCAGACCCTTTGAGTTTGCCTGCAGGCCGCATTCAAGCTGCTGCTGCTCTAGAGACGATGGCTCTTCTTTCTCTCTCTCTCTCTTTCTCCTTCTCTCCTCACTGATATCATACCATCCTCCTTTTTTCTCTCTCTCTTTTTAAATAGATGCTACGTGATTAGCCACAATTAGGTGGAGTACACGTTAAGCATAATTTACCACACAGATTTAAGAGGAACGGCATCAACAAGAGCATATGAGGCGTCATTTTCTGCTTGGAACTCATTTTCTGCTTTTCCCACAGAATAAAACTCATACTCACCCCAAGCACGTAAATACTGTCTTCAAGTATGTATTATGACAGACAATGTCGATCCTAGTAGATGGGAGCTACATGATTCGGTACAACTCTAGACAACTTTCGTCCGACACATCATCTTTACCCTTGACACCTCGATCTATTCTTGGTCAAATGTCTAGACAGAGTTCCTGTGTGAGTGAGGTCTTACCCAGGCACGTCTAAAAACAATGCTTCCATCTTGTCCATTTTGGCACCATGTGGTACCATGCCTTTGTGTTAATGATGGGCAATGTCTTCTATTTTTCCCTTTCTACAGGTACAGTGAGAAAACAGTCTCATTGAGTGCAGAGCTGAGCGTACTGGAGCTGGGCCAGGCTGAGCAGCTCATAGAGGTAAAAGCAGCGCGGCGAATGATCAGCCCTAATGGCTTTGACACGGTGAGTCATCCCGCTTCATCGGGGCGGCGTTTTAATGATCTCCACAGGGCATGGTTATCTTTTCCCCAGTCCTCATCGGCTACGTTAACACCGTCGGCACCAAAAGATTAGTTACCAACACACTAATATAACTACACTCGACAAAGGTCCGGAAATCTCTCTCTCTTTCTTTCTCTCTCTTTTTCTTTCTCTCTCTCTCTCTCAGGGTTGTTTGACTTTCCTATCAGTGGTGGCAGGTTGTCGGAGTGTGCTTCTGAGGAGAATGAGGGGAGATGCGCATGTGGCGTCGAGCGGGAATCATTGTGCAATTTCACGTAAGGCATGGAGGGCAAGACATGTAATTTCTTCAAATGGATGAAACCCCTCACTCTCTTGGCATATCACAATTTTCTTTTTTTTTCAATCTCTCACTCTCTATCTCTCTCTGTATATCAGTCTTTCCACCCCCCTCCCCTCCCGCTGGTGAGTGCTCATTCCCATTCTCACGGAGAGGCTGTTTGTGTTTGTTTAACCTGAGCCATTCTAGCCCAGGTCTGTGCATTAGGAAACATTCCATGGATGATTCCCCAGCCTAACGGCTGCTGAGGGAGAGGATGAGAGAGAGGGAGGAAGTGGCAGATAGAGAGAGAGAGGCTCCTACTGCACAGTCTCCTCCATTAGCACTGCAGGGGGTCCTGTGCTGCCTCTTACCAGTTCATGGCTTGCATGCAGGCCCACACACAAACACATGTACACAAGTACACACACACACAGACCTCTAACTCACTCATACGGACATCATCCCTCTCTTATTCAGTCTATCCTTGTATTACTCACACCCAAAAAACACACTTTCAGACCCACATATTGTAAATGCATGCTCATATCCCATATCTTTCATCTCTCCCACCCACATACACACATCTCCAACTCATACAGACATCATCCCTTTCTCTCTCCTTGTTTTACTTACACTCATAAACATATGCTCTCTCTCTCTCTCTCTCTCCCTCTCTCTCACACAATACCCACATACAAATAAGAGCACACACATGCACACACACAGACAGAAAGAGACAGAAGCACCACTGAACAAACAAATTGGTCATAGGGTAAAATCTATTTAGGATTTTTTTTCCCACTGATGTGTTAAAAATGCCAGTCTAGTTTCAATACTGCTAAGCCTGGACATTCAAATTTGCATCCAAATGTTGCCCAAACGTAAATGTGACAATGACAAAATGCATGGACACTGTGGAAGAGCTGGCATTACTATTTAAATCCTGGGCACAAACTGCTAAAAGATGGTCACCTCACCATTGGTAGAATAGAAAGAGCTGGCAATGGAAAGTTGTTTGATTGTTCACAGAGGCGAAACAGCTGCATTTTATGGCATTCAACTTCAATGATCAGAAGATGCATTTAATATTTAACAAGCTTTTAAAATTCTGAGTTAAATGGCGAACGTGTTATTCAGTTCTATGTTAATGCTTGTAATCAAAAATCTTGCAAGACACTTGGTGGGTGTATGTTTTCCCAACGGCTCAGCGTGACATAAAAAGACCTTCAACTGTTGCTGGCAATGTGTTTGTGCAGAGACATGGTGGGCAGGTATGTGTGTGTGTGTGTGTGCACTTTTGTTACACTGTCAGTGTAAGACTGCAGGGATGCTGAAGTGCAGTGCGTTTTGCCAAGGCTTTAGGAGATGGTAGAAGAGTGAATGATGTCTGTGAGTCAGTGTGAGTCATGAAAGATACTGGAACATGCTGTGTCTAAGACATGCATGCTGTGGAGAAACATACACACATACTGTGCATTCACACACACTCTCTCTCACACACGCACATACACACACTTACATTCATATACTGTACATGGATGTTGAACGTAAATAAATAAAAAACTCAAATTTTATGAATCAAACTGCCCTTTTTCTAATATAGCAGATTGCATTTTGCATTTAGCTTTCCTTGAAAACACTTGGCATTCATCTGCCCTGCAAGGATGCCTGTGTGGGCCAGCCAAACAGCGCCTGCCAACGCATTTCTCCAAAGACAAGCCCCGCCGTGCACTGCCACCACCACCAGTGTTGTCCAACATTTGATTTAATGGACTTATTTTGGCTTGTTAGGCCTCCGGAAAGCGCTGTCTGTGTTGAGTCAGAGAGGCTAGCCATGGCACTCAGGACATCTGTATTCTGAGTGCCATCTTGATTGGCTTGCCAACCTCTCTCTTTCTCTCTCTCTCTCTCTAAATCCTGCTATCCTTTTTCCTTTAATTTCTCTTCTCTCTTTCTCTCTCTCATTCTATCCTCTTCTATATCAATTCCCTCCTCTCTCTCTCCCTCTCTACCCCCCCCCCCCCCTCTCTCCCTACAATCTGCCAGTAGCAAACCAAATTTCATTGAACGGTCCAAAGAAATACAGCCCCATGGCTAACACTAGCATAGCACTGACCACTGACAGCATTAGTCTACTTGCAGTCCTACCCTACACAATATGACGCCTAACACATGGTCACCTGGACATGACATACACACACACACACCACAAGAAGAAGGACGATGATGACACAATGATGACACAAATAATAGAATAAAATTATGTAAAATAAAATAAAATAAAATGATGGAATCAGGCAGACAAGCAATAAAATCACAGAGAGAGGGGTCGTAACTGTGTGTGTGTGTGTATGTGTGTGTGTGCGCGTGCTGAAGCCGGTAGCCGTAGCCACAGCGGCGCTAATGAATCTCCAGTGAACTGGATCCAATCTCCAGCCACCCTGGAGCTGGACATGGAGCAGATATTGAAGACACTTACTCATTGCCAGCGCCCCTGTGATTACTCCTGACTGGGGAAGAGACGGGGAAGGGAGCAGCGAGCAGTGTGTGTGTGTGTGTGTGTTTGTGTGTGTGTGTGTGTGTTTGTGTGGGTTAGGGGGAGGTGGGCAGGATTTCTATTCTCTGCTCAGTCGGACCCGGGAGTGTGGCGTTGTGTTGCGCCAAGCCACCGTATTGAGCTGTGAGTACATTAGGATGGAGGCTCAGGGGGCCACACAGGCGCGGTCGGAGCGATCGATCGATGCCACCGTGGCCATGGAGGGACAGCTACTCTGCCAAGCGTGACGCCACCGCTGCCACTCGAGCCTGGGTGGGATGGAGGAGTGGTCAAGCTGTGGCACTGATGGATGGGCACCAATAAACAGACTTGCAGGGGTTAGGAGGTAAAGGAATGTGTGAGGCTTCGAAATCTTGTTTGTGTGTTTATTTGTTTGTTGACACTGTATGTTTATTTATATATCTTTGCATAGCATTTTCATCACTGTGCCTATTTTGTATTCTCTTTCTTCTCTGCCTTTTATTTTTGTCATTCTGTCCCGTTTTCTCTGTCTCGCTCTCTTTGCGTGGTGGTATGTGTGTGTGTATTTGTGTGTGTGTTATTAAACGTTATTCTTGTTCTGTGTGGGTTGAGTGGAATGGATCAGTTTGTCTTTATTGCTGAGCAGAGTGACAGCTGGGTTATGACAGTGTGACAGAGCCTGCAGCAGTGGCCTGTGAGCCCTCAAGCTATACACACTTACTCAGGCACTTTCGTTACACTGTCACACACACACACACACACACACACACACACACACACACACACACACAGAGACACACACACACACACACACACACACACAATTGCACACACAGAAGCACACACATTTACAGACTCACAAATATACATATTTACAGACCCACACACACACACACATTTACAGACACATACATACAGTCACACACACAAACACAGACAGACACACACACTGTCAGGGTAGCAGTTAAGGCAGAAGCAGAGTATTGCATGTCAACAGCCTGAGGAGCTTCATTCTCCAAAGCTGTTACCATTTCAATCAACACTCCTTATCCAGTGAGAACACAAGTGAGAACAACAAGTCTCTCTCACACACACACACACATGCACTTTCACACACATAGACACACACACACACATGCACTCACACACACACAGCCACACACACACACAGACAAACAGTCAAACTAAATGTCTGAACATGTATTTTTGCACACAAAAGCCTCCTCCGATAACAATAGAAAAATAGACCAACGGATTAAGTCATAATTCTTATCTACCCCCTTCATCCTACATAAAAGGTTGTGTGGTATTAAATAAATTATAGTGTATAGGCAGACTAATATGGTCCTCACATTATTTCATTAGGACAGATGAAGAGTTCAGGTGCAAAGTTTTTTTTGCGATTAATTTACATAAATATATTTATATAATTTTGATAAACTTTATTATCAGTTCACCTCTAATCAGACTGCTTTGGCTTGATTTGATTTGATTTCATAATAATATTTAAATTGCAGTTTGACATTAGATTACTTGATTAGATTAGATTACTTGGAAATTATTATTAAAACTACTTCATTTTTGCATTTTTCTGAAAATGGACTTAGAGGGATTATAATAACTTATATAACTTCAGTTATACTGTAGGTTTTCAAAAGGATATAGGTTTCTTCATTCTCTCTCTCGCGCTTTCTGATATTCATTTTTCTTTTTTCATTCCCTCTCCTTTACACATAACACCTTCCTATTCACTCACTGTGTGCGGGTGTGTATGTTGTGTGTATGTGTATGAGTGATGAGAGTGTAAGAGACAGGTTGTGCTCAGGCAAACACACACACACACACACACACACACACACACACACACATATACACTCCTGACTCAGGAGAAGGCCATGCTCCATTGAATGAGGGGTCATGGGGGAGGTGGATCCACCTCAGTGAAGCCCATATGGGTTAGAGCCTCTTTTGGCCTCTCAGCCACTGTGGGCCCCTATGCTTATACCTCTCTCCGACAGTCATCACACTCCAGACTCACTCAGTCTAATTCCCCACCTCTCCTCTCCATCTGGTTCTCCTCATCCCCATCTACTCTTCTTTCCTCACCCAGATGTCTCCCCTATTTCTAGCTTTCCTGGTCATTCCTCTGCCTCCTCCTCTCTCTTCCAAGGCCTTCTCATCTCATATTCCATGTCTCCTGATTTCTCTTTCCTCTGTCCGGGTCTCCTCATTGCTCTTTTTCATCTTGCTCCTCATCTCTCCTCGTCCTCCGTCCTCCTGGCTTTCTTTATTGCTCCTCCGCCACCTCTCCTCTCCTCCTAGGCCTCCTCATCTCATATTCTTCTTCTCTTCATCTAATATTCTTCATCTCTCTCTTCTCTTCCTTTTGCTAGTCTCATCATCCCTCTTTTCTTTCTCTCCTCTCTGGCTGCATCTGATCTTGTTCTCTGTTCATCTCTATATTTTCTCTCTCTTTCTCTCTCTCTCTCTCTCTCTCTCTCTCTCTCTCCCACACACACACGTACTCACACACACACTCTTTCTCTCTATCTCTCTCATTTCATTAAATCACTCATTCACTCTCTGGCTACCTTTCATCTCTCTTTGGTTGGCCGAGTGTTGCAGTGGCATAACGGCAAATGGTGATTAATTGCCCTGTACAGCCATGAAGGGGTCATTTGAATAAGTTATTGGATGTAACGAATGGGACGGCACTGAGAGGTCCGGGTGAATGCAGATGAGCTGTCCGCCGAGCTCCCCCTCTTTCAGAACCAGCACTTCACGTCCGTAGCGCCTCTGGGCAGCCCACAGAGCTGGAGGCCAGGGGAAGGGGTGGGGGCGGGTTGGGAGGCAGATCTATGCAGTAAAATGCTGGGAAGGGGAACTACATAACTCATCTGAATATACTCTAAAATGGATTCACGTAATTAATTCAGGTATGACCCATTCACTGTCCCTGTCCATGTCACTGTCCCTGGATGCAGTTGACTGCAATGATCATGTCTCCTTCTGCAAAGACATCTTTCCAGATGAATTAATTCAGGTATGAACCATTGTAATTCAAAGATTCGGTTTAAAAATCAGGTCTGTCCTCTTGATGGATTATTGTTGTTTGGGATGACAAAACCTGGTTTGTGGCTGCAGGATCTGGTCTCTGTTGGTACATCAGAGCACCAAGAGTTGAAGCATCAATGATAAAACACTCAAGGGCACAATGACTAAATGTCCCAAATCACAAAGGATGCATCAGGAGTGCACACTAGGGTACTTCAACAGAGGGCACTGGCATGGGGACAAGTACTCATCAAGTGCACTTTCAGATTTCAGAAATGCTCATTAAAGAGCACACACCTCTTCCTAGACAGAGAATATGTAGCTGAGAGACAGAGACAGAGAGATAGAGAGAGAGAGAGAGAGAGAGGGTTGGGGGAGAGAAAAAGGGATGGAAGGAGGGATGGAATGTGGGTAGAGGGACATTTTGGCCCAGGTGGTGGTCTGACTCAGAGAGGATGAGATAAACCCTCTCCCTCTTCTCTCTGCCTCCTCTTTCGCTTTCTCTCACCCCATCCTCTTCTTTTCTTCTCCTCTCCTTCACAACTCTCCCTTTCCCTTCTTCTCTTATCTTCTGTTCTCTCCGCAGCTCTCCTTTCCCATCTCCGTTTTTTCCTCTTCTCCTCTCCTCTCTTTGGTTACCATGGTGGAAGGATCCATCAGGAGCATTTGCCTCACAAAGGTCAGTGTAGCCAGGGGGGGCAAGAGCTGAACCACAGGGTGGGTGGGGGTGGAGGTGGGGGTTGGGATGTGGAGGTGGAGGAGGACGCTGGGACAGGAGTGAGTCACCGCCTGTGGATCTGCACCTACTCCCACTGGGGGGCAAGGGTACACGGTGTACATTCGGGGGCATACACACACACACGCACACACACATGCACAAGATGTTCCACAGCATTATATCCTTAAGGTAAGGTACGTGTGTCACCCATAGCAGACACTAAAAATAAATGCCCTCCAGAGCGCAGTTCAGTGAATGACAAAGGGGGATTTTGCAAGAATAAAAATGGAAGTCGACACAGTTGGCTGTGCGTGTGACGACACCACCGTGAATGATGACAAACCCCAACAATCATGTATCCTACTGCAAAGATGTCTTTCCAGATGGATAAGTAACCAAAACACTGGGCAACTGCAATGGGAAACCCGGGACAGTGGACTTAGGACTGCTTACGAATATCGGTCTGTCCTGGCAAAATGCATCCCACCCCATACTGTTAAGATGATGATATGCTCTGGATGTAAATGTGTGATAAATTGCTGTGTGATTATAGTTACAGGAGTTTTATTGCCTGTGACATTCCTGGGCACTGGATGTGGACATCTTTGACCCAAGAAAAACAATAAGAGCCAAAGCAAGAAACAGAAGGAGAAAGAGAGAAAGAGACGGAGAGAGTGAGATAGAAAGAGAATGATGGAAAGAGCAGCCTAGCCAGCCTACTGTCACCACTTCACAATCCAAAATCAGTTAATTCTCTTGTTCTTTCTGCCCCTACTCTCACTTGTTCCCTCCCTCTGCCTCTGAG
>JAIFZK010000024.1:9990000-10045000 GCA_027481765.1 Tenualosa thibaudeaui
CCTCTCTCTCACTCTCTCTTTCTCTTGCCACCCAATCCAAGCCAAGACAAGTCATGCAGCCTCTCTCTCTCTGGTCAGAGCTGCCAGTGTCTTCAGCCATGATGGTGAACACATGTTCTGGCTAGCGTCTGAGACTGTGCTAGTCAAAGGCCTCATTTCTTTTCTCCCCTATACAAACAGAAACAGTTTTATTCTCAATTTTGTTGAGATGCTTATATGGTTATGCCTTCAGCCACATACAGTATAGCTGCTGAAAGTCACACCAGCTTAAATATATAATGCAGAAATAATACCACAGATACTCTTCATATATTCCCTCCCTCCCTTCCTTCCCTCCTCTTTCTCTCTCTTCTTTCAGCTGCACAAACTATCTCACCCTCTAAGTCTTTTCAATACGTTGTGTGTATGTGTATGTGTGTGTATGTGTGAGTGTGTGTCTGAGTATCTCTGTGTGTGTGCATACACAAATTCCATCGCATCTCCCTGATTCTCAGCACATCACACTCATGCTCAGTGCAGAACGTGTGAATGATACTAATTCCGTGGTGCTCTTGAGGGAAAGTCACAGTCATTAGGATTGCCAGCACTGAGCAGGAGCTGGACATTAGAGTGGACGACATCTGTGTGTGTGTGTGTGTGTGTATGTGTGTGTGTGTGAATTGGCATTATCTTACTGTAAAGCAGGCTCATTTCCTAGGCACTGAGGGACGACAACCATCGATGAGCCTCAAGATCTAACATTCCTTAGCCGAGAGAAAGGGTAGGGGCTAGTCTAATGACAGCTGATTTGACGAGCCTTAGATAAATTGAGCCAGAGATCCTCATTTAGCCAATTAAACGAATTGGTGAAAAGCTCGTTACCACTCAAGGCTAACTCAAGTCCCCAACGGCGTTTCTGCATTATATTTTGCGAGTCTGACTTGAGGAGCTGTGACGTGACGTGCCGTGCAGGGTTTAGTTAATGTGTGTTATCTGTGACCGAGCACCACGGTGGCTGCGGGTTATCTGTGACATAGCATCTGTGAAGATTCTCCTCACAACAACCCCCTCGTTGCCATTTTCCTGTTTGAACAGGTTTGCTGACAAACCTGAGATGAGAAAAGGAGAATGACTTTGCAGACAGATTTGATACTGTTGCACTGCTCTGCGGCACACATGTGCATGCATGCAACACATGTACACATCATGTCAACGTTTGATGGGGATTTGATTAAAAATTATTTCCACTCCCTTCTGCAATACATCATATATCTCAGACTCAGAATGGATATCCCACAAAGGGAAAATATGCAAAGCCTTGTCAAAATAATGACACACTGCAACTTCATACATATAAATGAATCTATCAGCGGGATTTGTGTGATCTGGTTGGGTGACCATCCACTGAACTGCAGTTGTCCCAATTAAGCACATGCAGATCTGTACATCAATCTAAATTTATGTTGGCCTATCATTCTTTCCTGGAGAGAAGATTGAACTGAGATTATAGGAGCAATAACTCACATCTTGGACACACACAGTATTTCTTCCTCTGTCACAGTATGTATTCTCATGTACAGCAACAGGGAAGAAGGCAGAGAACCGACCATACATTTTCCCATTTACCGATCATTGGAGAATATGGCAAACAGCTATGCCCAGGTACTGTATAAAGTGCAAGTTGACACTCTCTGCAGTCTTGCCGTGACCCGACACAGATGTTAGCCCATTACAGCAGCTGTGCTCAAGCCTGAACTGTCTCACCTCTGTCACTAAACTAACCATTCATGCCTCAAAATCAATTGAAGCCTTTTATTGAACCCTCCATTTTATAAGAGCAAGCCACACATGTGAGAGGGCCCTCTGCTCTCTCCTCTCCTCCACTACACCCCTCCCCTCCCTCATCACAGGCCTGGGAAAGCCAAATTGTGCAAAGAATGAGAATGGGGACTCAAGAGTAGGCATGCTGCTATCAGCGTGCTCCTGGGTTAGGCCTGTGAGAGCAATGTCAGTGATCGACAGAGCTCTAGGTACTGGCAAGTATGCATCTTGGAAAGCACACCTGGTAAACATCCTGTTGAATTTGCAAGGTGCTTATTGTTATCATGTAAGGACAAGACTCTGTCGCTACGATGGCTTAGAGTAGGGCAGCAATGTGGCCTGATTGTCTTTATGAATGACTTGAATCCACTTGTTTTGTTGTTTGTACTACTGAAAAGATTGTTCCCTTTCTTGTGAATACGGATGAATGACATGCAATGGATTCAATCAGCCTTTGCATAGCATCTGACTGTGGTGTGACTGGGTGAGCAAGCCTTTCAAAAGCATGTAAAAGCTGTGTTTTCTTTCACAAACAAGTGTATTCCACTTCAACAGCTCAGCTGGGAAAATAACTCAAGTGATGCTGGCTGCAAAACACACTCATCTTCTTAAGGTACTCGCTGAGTGCACGAGCACATTAGCAGTCAGTGAACAGAACACCAGGATGCATTTGTACTTAAGGAAAACACCTTAAGAAAGTGCGTGGTTGCCAACACGTGTGTTAAGATGCTGCCAGTCTGGGCAGGAAATGACAGAGCATCAGTTGAGACGGCAGCTAACCAACAGCCGTGCAGTTCTTTTTATCACCAACCTTAGTCCAACAATTACCAAGACCACCCCCATCCTCCCTACCTTCAAGACAGCAGGTTCTCCACAGCCCCGAATGGGTCATCACTTCTTCATTCTTCTTGCTGGTGTCGTTGTCGTTAGCTGTTTTGACCCTGCACACCCCTCTTGAATACAGCCAGTAGTCCGTTCCCACCGCGATTGTCATAAGACTGAACGCGGCGAAAGCCCCCACAGTGGTAATTAGCATTTGAACTCCTCGGTCACACATCATCATTTTGCTTCATTTCAGGGAGGAAAACCGATGCAACAAAGGTACGAAGAGTAATTCAGTGAGGAGAGACGTCCCAGTTCGCTGACGCGTGACACCAAACGACTTCAAAAACACATACCATAATTTCGGAGATAGAAAGGGCTCTCTCGAATGTCGCTGTTGTAGCCTCCCAACTTCTGAAACCAGCAGTAAAGAAACTCTAACCGACCGTGTCAGTTTGCGTTCAAAGCCTTAAAGTGTCTTAATATATCAGAGTGGTAGGAAGACGTTTAGAATAACGTACAATTCAGATATTACAAAACTCATTTCCCACTGTCTACCAGATGGCTTGTGCCAGAATCATCACGTTATTTTTGCGAGCGAACCATTGAGACGGTAAAGACAAACATGGTATAATAAACAAATCGACTTGCGCAAATAATGGCAAGCTACGCCATTGTTTTCAATTTAGAAATAGAATTATTCGGTAAACATTATTTTCCAGTTTTCCTTTACATAGACAGACAAGTACGAAAGGAACAACAATGAGAAAATGTTCCTTCTATTATTCCAGCAAATGTTTATCTTCCTTTGTTAGTCCAGCCGTTTTTCTTTGATTTAATTTTCTTTGCAATGAAAATCCGATTTGTTGACTCCCCCGTCCACTTGCTGACATTTCCATCCAATTTCCCCCTTTAGACCTGGCGGACTCAACGCGTTTGAAAATATGTTATTACTGGAAGCAGCATTTTTAAAGGCACCATTCAAGGAATGCTCGTTTAAATTCACATAAAGCGAGCACTTGTAATTTCTGGAGACGACAGCGTTAGTGTCAGTGACGATACTGGCTCCAGCAAATGTGTCTTAGGAATGACAGCTCCCACGTTCCTCCCGAATCCGTAGCTCTAAAACAACGCCCACAGTCGCACCAGAGGGAGAGTTGAGCGTTGAAAATGTAGCGCGCTGGCTTCTGTCCGTGGTGCTGAATGGACAGAGCTGCTCGTAATCTCCGAATTTCTCCCTGGCGCTCGCTGCACAGCGCCCCTGGCTCAACCAATGTGCTACTTAGGCCTTCATATGCAAAGATATTGGCAAGTGATGCATGAAGAATGGACCCTGGAGACCAGAAACGTACTTAAAGAGCCACGAACATTTTAATGATTTCTTCAGCTGCAAAGACTCCCACATAGAAATTGTTCAGTGGAGTTTTTTTTTTTTACAACTCAGTTGCTGAAAACCAATAGGCTACTTGTACCGATGAATGTACATAGCAGAGTGGTTGTTAATATCTTTGTTTAACATGGTTTATTTTATAAATATTTTTCATATGCCTTTGTAGATTTTACAGGAAAGTTTTCACCAACCAAACGTAAAGCTTTTCTTATTTGGTCTCACTTACAGACAAAAATATTTTTTGCCATATAGACTCTGAGAATAGGGGATTTTGAAGAAAGGCAGGGATATATTGTATTCAAATCCCATCAAGCACTCCTTGGCCTGCATTTGACCCTCTCAAGGTTTTGACAAGTTCCTCAATTGCGAAATATATGAGAAGATTAATTATGCATGTGTGACACCCGCTGCACCACCACCATTGTCCTGAGCTTGGGAGAGCACCTTTTCAGAGTTTGTGTTCCATTTCATGCATGTGTGTGTGTGTGTGTGTGTTTCAGCCTCTGCTGTGCAACTGTGACCTCTTTGTTACTGCCCCATGAATAATGCCCATTTAAACACATCATAGATTTTAAATGATCATAGAGGCCTAATATCTTTTAAATTAATACATATTTTTAGATCGTTAATCAGTTAATCAGTTCTGTTCCAAAGCCTTGAAAACAGTTTGGGGAAGTTGGGAAAAGACAAAGCAGAGCAAACATATTTTCCATCAAGGACTCAGTAATGAACTGAAAACAAAGGCTATAGGCCTATTGCCGTAGTATTGACAACTGAAATCATGAGTGAGACTAGCTGAACACTAATGGTAATGAAGCAACATCTGTTTCGGCTGGTGTTTGAACAAAGCTTGCCAAGAAATGTGGGATATAAACTATGCAAATCATCTGTATAGACATGACATACAAAGCAGTAGGCAGATGAATCATCCTCTGTGGTACTCTGTTGGGAGAAGATACATACAAGTTCTGCTTGACTGACAGTTAAAACGGCATGTGGCAACAGTGGAAATGCTGATCGTCGTGTGGTGACGGTCATTCTCGGGTGATATTCTACTTTACTGACTGAGCGCAGCGTGTAACGCGGCCACTGAAGTGCTTTTGGGGGCCCGTCAGTGCCGCCCATTGTGCCAACTCCGAGTGGGCGTGTGAAAAGAAGAGACAGGCGCTGCTAGACTAGGAAACGAAGGCCAGCATTATGGCTTTGATCTCTCTGACTAATCAGGCCTCCGCATGTTATTGAGTGGGCTGTGGTTCTACATGTGGGATCGAAATGATGATTCGGGCATGGAAAGATTTCTCTGTATATACCCCCTATAGCCTACCTCTATCTGAATTGACATATAGTTGTTGTTGTTTTTTCTTTCCTAACAGTCACAGTCACTCTGTGAGAGATTGATTTTTCTTCACCGTAGGTGGTGTCAAGAATGGAGGAAGAATAGACTTGCCGCAAAGGAGACTTTCCCCTGGAGGTCAGTAAAGGCAGCGAGCCAATAGAGTTTTAATAGACCTTAGAGCACTCAGCTGGCATGATACATTACATATGGTTCATGCAAGCATGGAACATCTGTCTCTATCTCTCCCTCTTACACGAGTCAAACATCTCTTACGCTCTCTTCTGTCCTGCCCTGAGCCCTGATCAGTTCCATAGCCAGACTTTACATTTTGATGTTATAGTCTGGCTTGTCAGGCTATGTCCAAACATGACACAAATATCATATTTATTTCTTGAAATATCATATTTATTTCTTGTGTCTTGCACTTGTTCATGGCTTTGGATCAGTGACTGTATGCACAGTCAAAAGTCAACTCTCAAAAAGTAGAAGAAGTAAATATCAATATCAACATCAAATATCAACATAATGGTGACTCTAGGAAGACCTGCCCTGAGGAAAATATTGCTTATTACAACTATCTTATCTTTGTCAACAAATCAGATTGTAACTCAGAGCTCAAGTTTGTCTTTTCTCCTAAGGGGGGTTTAGGAAAAACAAAGCAGACTTCAGTAATATCAGGTCAATGCCGAATACTTCTTAGAAATAGTAAGAAGTAATTAGAAGAAGTAGTCTATTGTCCACACTGAATAAGTTCAATTTAATCTATTAAAATTAAAGATCTTAAAAAATATATATCCTGCTGGTCTTTTTCGCAAATAATGGTAAGACTGTTGTGAGATTGTTGAAGAGGTAACTTGTAAGAAGTTGTATGAAGTAACTTTTGTCTGGGTGACCATTTCAACCTGTTCCATACTACACATGCTTTCTCTGAAGAAACGACTGCAGTTTTTCCAATCCAATGCATGTTGCCATGCTGTCTATGCCTTCTGTATCTATTGCTCTGGATGAATGTCTTCCAACCCTGATTGGCGTATGGTCCTCCTATAGCATTTTCCCTTGCCTTGATTGCTGGAGCCAATCAGAATCCCTTTCTTCATGAATCTGCACAGCCCCCTCCTGCAGAACTCATTCACCCTCTCCTTTTAAAGGGGCATTTACATTCATTAATATTCTCCACCCAGTCCTCTTCTTATGGGATCGTTAAAGAGAAACCCTAAATGCATTTTAATTTGTTATGGCATACCTGAATGCCTTTGAATCACAATATGGCCATAGTCAGCATGCATACTAAATCTGGGTGAAGTCAGGGAGGTATCGGTGGACAATGTGATGAGGGGTCCCAGTGTGGCCGAATGTCCACCTTTTAAATAGGACTCTCCAGACACCCCAAGGACACCAGGGTGTTCTGCTCGATCTGAACAGGTGGCCAAAGCACCTGGTAGTCCTGGTTTCATATTTACTGATTCATCTCACATCCAAGTCTCTGTCCAAATGTGTGCCATCATATTTTAACAGTAGAAATAAATGAAAAGAACAGCCAGGGAAAAGCCGCTGTATTACGCTATCTCATGCGTTAAAACAAACAGAATAATAACGCAGTTATGGGGCAACTAAACCCATTCACCATTCTGTTGTCTGTCTATATATGCTCTTACACACCCGCATACACACGCACACAAACACACACACACACACATATACATACACACACACACATAGGGGGGAGGGGGACAGAGAGAGAGAGAGAGAAGGAAAGAAAGAAAGAGAGGGAGATAGACATGCAAACGCGCACACATACACACATGCCCACATGCCCACAACAAACACACACACATACACACACAAACAGTCAAACACAGAATGTGAATGAGAGGGAAAGGAATTAAAAATAAATAAATGCATGAGCAGATATAGCCAGGGAGGGCAGGGGAGGAGGCAGCAGCGGCACCCTCTCATCATAAAGTCTGTGTTGGAGAGGCAGCCCTTGCTGACTGTCTTATCTTATTGAAAGGCTCATTAGCATAGAAATGACTTGGGGCAGAGGCGGGGAAGCAGAGCCCAGGTAAGAACTCCTTAGCTCTCTCCTCGTATTAGAGAGAGAGAGAGAGGGTATAGAGAGAGTATGGTTGGTGGTGGGGTGGAGGGGGGGCATGAAGCAGTTGAGAAACTCTGTAAGTCTCTTCACATTAGCTTGGAGGGAAACATGGGGAGAGCTGGGTGCCAGAGTAGAGCAGAGGGGAGAGATGACAGGAACAGCAACCAAAAAAAAAGTAAGAAAGAGAGAGAGAGAGAGAGGGATGGGGGTGAGGGGAAAAAGGACATGGTTGACAGGGCAGGGCAAAAGAATAGAATGCTTCTTATCTTTTGGAAAACACAGCATTTTTTCTTGTCTTGTCATCTATGCAGCACCATTGATTTGGATTGACTTAGCAATTGGGCACACATCAGACAACAGAACAGAACACAGCACTACAACACACAGCAATGATGAAGTGCAACACAACTAGAGAGGACGACAATACAGCTCAGCATAGCTTAGCATGGCACAACACGTCAACATATCACAACACAAAACAGCACAGCACATCACAGAACAGCTCAGAGGGTATGGCACAGCATATAACTGCATGATACTTCAGTGCAATACAGTGTAAGACACAGCACAGCATAAAACAATCAAACAACAACAAATTAACAACCAACAACAACAACAACAACAACAGAGAAGGGCACATCAATGCAACAATGCAACATATATTAGTGCAGAAACAGCTCCATGTGGCATAGCACAGTGTAACACACAAACTGAGAAGCAACACAACACAACACTACACAACACTAGACAGCTTAACACAACATCAGAAAGCACAATACCACTCTACATGTTTAACACTCTGCAGCATCGCACAACTCTATCAACATGGAATCACCCTTACCACAAAACAGCTGGTACAACAACTCAAAGTATAGCTTTAGTTTAGAGTTGGGTGTGGCTGTTTCAGCAGCCCACCACAGGTCACCTGCCCCAGTCACCTCATCCCTCTCAGACGACTTTCTGTCCATCAGTGGTCAGCAGAGAGCCACAGGGAGAGAGAGAAAGAGAGAGAGAGAGTGACAGAGAGAGAAAGAAAGAGAAAGAGAGAGAGAGAATAAGAGAGAGACAGAAAGAAAGAGATAGAAAAAAGAGGGATTGGATGCGTAGTCTCAGATGTATCAGCAGAACACAGGAAGCTCCTCGTACACACACACACACACACACATGCATACTGCAACCCCACTTTGAAGAGTCCCACAGAGATCCCTGTAACACAACAATTAGGGCCCAAAATGGACTTGTTAATGAACATAAACAAAACCTGCTTATGGAGCGCAGTGCTTTTAGCCTTAACATTAGCTATAGCGTAATAATTAATAGGTTTTGACACAAAATGCCTTTGTATTTATCTACATAATTATTTTAGGGGAACCCTGGGGGAAGGTGTCTGCATGTCTCTGCATCCTTCATTAATACAAAGTTCACTCTCAGTTATGGTAGACTGAGATACTTTAGATGGTTGGTTCTCCAACTGCCCCCCCCCTCCCCTACTAGAGATCAGTATAGAGACCAATTGCATTGCATTTACTACTCCCACCAGCATTAGTAACAGCAACATCAGTGACTAAGTAAGTAGGTTAGCCTACATGATACATTATATCAGTCTGATTCCTTAGGCATTTGTTAGCTGCAAGCAAAAGGAATATAATTGGTTATGTTAAAAAAACAGTATTTCTTTAACACAGTAACCCTACATTTGACAAAAATACACCTACACTGCAAAACTACACCTGCACTGTCAAGTTTTGCCAAATGCAACAACATGCCTATTTAAAGCTGTTGTGGTATTAGCAAAATATGTTTTTAGAACAAGAGTTCAAACAAACTGAAAGAACAAATAGCTATAAACTTATGTGTTTAAATATTTGTCCTTGCAAAAAAAGAGGGGTTCTCAGCCCAATAAAGTTTGAGAACCCCTGCTGTAGATGACAAATGAAAGACAGACCTGCTAACCAAGCTCAGTGCTTCAGTTTCAGAATGAGAAAATGTTTACGACAGCTAGGCCTGCATGTACCGGAAGTATCCCACAAACACAGGAGACGTGAAGATGTGGATGATTGTGAGGACAATTTTTCTGCCCTGACAATTTATTGTAATGCCCTGTCATTTTTTAGGGCTATTTTCCAAAGTAAATGATCCTGGATTGCCTGACGCTTGATTGCACGCAGTCATGTCATTTCAACACTTTTAGGGTTTGGCAAAAGGTCACATCCATCTTCACTTCAACCAGCGAAGATGTAAAACAAAACAAACAAATTGCATTCAAGTGCGATAATTTGCATATGAATATACATGATGAAAAATACATAAGTTCCCACTCTCCATAGCAAACAGTCCCAGCATCCTTTGCAGCCGGGCTTCCTCCCTCCCGCTCCGAGCCCCTTTAACAGTGGGCTCAGCTCAGCTGTTGTACCGCAGACGTCACGCTTCGAGAGCACCATCACTTATATGATGAGCGTTGACCCCCCTCAGGGGCCAACGCACATGCTCACATGTGTGTGCCGGGATTCTCGCACCAAAATCTATCCTTGTCACTGTGGCGATGGATGTTTTCTCTGTAGCAAGCGAAGCAGTGATGTGGATCACACCCCTCAGGCAAAGGGAGTGAGCTGATTGCAGTATCTCAAGGAAGTAGGTGTTCCATCCCACCCCCGCTACCCAAACACTCCACACACACACACACACATACCACACCCCACACACACCCTCTACTCTACCCCCATCACACTCCACCCCAAACACCTCCTTACTCGTTCTCAAACCACCCCTTCCCCTCCCCCCTCCACACCTCTTTCTTCATCAATTCAGTCCGTTTGCATCTGCACGAACAATCAGTGCAATCATTGGCAGTGATTAAGTAACGCTTTTCGGAATTACTTTATAATTACTCCACACAATAGCTGATGTAATTGAACTGGAATCGGTTGGTGGTGGAGGTGGTGTAGCCAAGTAATGGCAGTGAATGGCTATGGGTGGGGTGGGGTGGTGACTGGGGTATGATGGTTGAGAGTGTTTGATGATGAGGTCCACAGGAGTCCAGTGAGGCGTGAAGGAGCAGCCTGAATGAACAGCGTTGTATGGGAACCCCTTGTGTGTGTAGTGTGTGAGAGCATAGCAAATGTGGGCATAAGGTGTGTGTGTGTGTGTGCGTGCATATGTGTGTGTGCGCGTATGCGTGTGTGTGTCTGTATTTGTGTGTGTGTGTGTGTGTATGTGTGTGTACGTATGTGTGTGTGACTGTATGTGTGTGTGACTATGTGTGCGTGTGAGACAGTGGGGTGATTAATGTGTCGGGGGCGCTGCACCTTTGCGGGGCAAGTGCCCCCTCTTCAGTCTCAGGCCTCCAACCGTCAACCCCCCAAGATGGAGATGGATGGGTAAGCCCAAGGCAGGGCAGTCCAGGAGCGCAGGCCATTCACCAGGACATCATTACGCACTCTCCAGGGGAGCACGGCATACTACTGACCTCCATACACTCTTAATTACAGGCACACACATCCGAACACATATAGTAGCAGTCACCTGAGGCTTTATAATTGGTCATGGGGCTAAACCACACATACACATAAACAAACACACACACACACACACACGCTATTAAACACGCTGACACACGCACACAGACACAAATGGTATTTATGTTTTATTACATTCTCCAGGGCACCACATACCAGCACCCTCTTTATTACATAAAAGAAAGTGAGCATGTTTGCATAATCTCTCCACTCTACCTTTCATGCAACAACAGCTTAATGCAACACATACACAGGTAAAAACCCAGGTAAAAACTGTGGCAAACACAACTGACCATATGACAAGTGTGTTTTGCAACTGCCTTTCTCATTCAACAAATACAGATGATATAAGTCATAGTGTTTCACCATATTGTATGCATTAGTCTGTAACCAGTGTTGAATTTAGAAGTGGATGGCTTTTCCTATATCACACATGGACAAAGAGCATAACCTGGATGGATCATTCCATGTCAAATCAAAATGGTTGATGCACCATCGCAGTCCGATTTTACTGTTTGTCTACATCAGTGGTCATACCCCTGAGACACTCTGTGTCCTACTGAGTATCCTAAGTAACATGAACAGCTTGTTATAACTATAATTATAATTATTATTTTTATACTATTCATATTATATTATAATTATAATATTTTTGCATAAACAAAATGTGAACAACATACATGGTATATAATAATGTAATGTATTGTAGTGGGGATTGGCAAATGTAAGATCTTGTCCCACATATTGTGTGTGAACTTTATACTTGTGAGAGCTAACATTTATATTTATCAGACGCTTTTACCCAAAGCGACTCACAATTTGTCAACTATCAATTGTTCAGGGCCTGTCTCCCCTAGAGCAACTTAGGGTTAAGTGCCTTGCTCAAGGGCACAACAGTGGCAGCTGGGATTCAAACCCACAACATTTCAGGCTATTTGCAAGCCAGGTTCCTTATCCGCTACGCTACCACCACCCAACAAGCTAAGAACCTACTCATTGATTTATTTTGTGTACCCCCTATAGAATTAATCCACATACCCCAGGGGTACTTGTACCCCAGTTTGACAACCACCGGTCTACATAATGTTTAGATCCCAAACACCTGTACAATATTTTTCTAAAATTCCATTGTTTTCATACATTTTTAATATTGACATTGATTCTCACAATGCTTTGTGATGGTTGTCATTAATTGGGCCTCAATATCTTAAAATATATATATATAAATTTTCTTAGCCTGCCCAAACCTATGCCCTTGATATGTCGGGACAATTTTAAGTCACACTCTTTTAAAGCACACTCCTAGGCAAAGAAACGAAGCAAATGGAGTTTATCACGATATGTACAGACATACACACACAAATACACACACACACAAACAAAAATACATACAGCTCATACAGAGACTCAGAGAGATGTTTTTACTTGGTGGTCAAATATACATCTCCTTGTGCTTGTGAGTCACTGAATCCTTGGCTGTTTTGAGCACAGTGCCCCGGGCAGTGCAGTGCCTTATCAAATGCAGTCTCGTAACCCGCAACATAGGAGGACAATGACAAAGTAAAAAAAAAAAACCTAACCCAAATAGAGAAAAGCAGAGAAACCGAACCCCCAAAGGAGCGCTGTGCCTCCCACACTCCCCTGTGACACAACCCTGGGAGACCAAAGGGCCCATGGGGGAAGGAAAGCTCAGCTCTGTCTCACACTGATAGAGGTTACCAAAGAGAACCAAAGAGGTTGGGGGTGGGAGAGGCGGGGTGGCATTTTGTTGCACACAGATGAAGGAGAAAAGCAGAGAAGCAAGGGAAATAGAGAAAGAGAGAGAGAGGGATTATAGAGAGTGTGGGAGTGAGAGAGAGTGAGAGAGGCTGATATGAAAGGGCAGTCTGAAGCAAGATGCCAGCAAATGAGGAGGGTGATAATGACTGACAGGCAGATAGAAGCAGCTCCAGATCCAGCTCCAGCTCCAGTGCTAGGCTATCTGATTGACTGACTTAAAGGAGAAATCCGGCATGAATCAGTCCATAGCCCTGTTGTTTGAGGTCACTGAGTGTTGTTGGTAGGAAAAAGAACAAAAACATTTGATACAACATCGATCGAATAGAGAACCACCAGCTAAAACTAACTGTATGGGGCACAGAAACTCACTTACAGTTTTATTTTCATTTGGTTCCATTCAACTGGTTTGCTATTTGGTCTATGTTATATCCATTTTCTCATTCTTTTTCCTATAAACAGTACTCAGTGACCTGACTGTGGATTGAGTCACACTAGTTCTGGTTCTAGCACAGCTCTGATGCTATGCTTAAAGACTCCAGAACAGTTCTGATGCTACTCAAGGTGACTAGAACAGCTCCAGTGCTATGCTTTGCTAGCCGACTCCAGAACAGGTCCTATCCTACTCTATTTGACTCCAGAATAGCTCCAATACTACGCTAGCCAACTCTTGAACTCTCTCAGCTCTTTTGCGATACTGGTTGACACCAAAACAGCCCTGACACTAGGATATTATTAACAATTATTCAAATATATTATTGATTTCTCCATTCTATCGCCTAATCAATCAGGTTTCAGGCCAAACTTTTCTACAACCACTGCTTTACTAAAATCTACCAATGATGTCTCATCCGCCCTAGATAGTAACATGTCGACTGGCGCAATATTTATAGATCTCTCCAAGGCCTTCGACATGGTCAATCACTATTTGCTTCTTGACAAATTACATGCAATAGGCCTCTCTAAAGACTTTCTTCTTTGGTTTAACTCTTATCTTCACTGTAGACATCAGCGAGTCTCTGTACATGGTATCACAGTCCATGATAATGGAGAAAGGTGTCCCCCAGGGTACCTCCTTAGGGCCTCTTCTATTTTCTCTATTTATTAATGATCTTCCTCAAATCTGCTCAAACTGTAATATTCATCTATATGCAGATGACACAGTGATTTACACATCTGATGTGTTGGTCTCTAATACTCAATCCTTACTGCAGTCTAACTTTAACACCATTCAACATTGGTTCCAATCTAACCACCTATTGCTGAACAAGAAAAAGTCATATTGCTTGCTGTCCTCCACCAGATATTTTTAAATGTGTATACTATTTAATTCTATATAGACCTAGCTACAGATTGAGACACACTGAACATCCTACTTTCACTGTGCTAAACTTCATTAAAGAGAGTGGTAGACATACTTTTCAATTTAAAGCTCCTTCAGATTGGAATAGCTTATACAAGATCTCTTGTATAACTTTAATATTAATTTTACATATGTATGTGTGCATGTGTGTATATGCATGCACAGATATGTACATGTATATGTATGTGTATCTATAATGTATGTATGTATATATGTTTGTAAATGTGAGAACACATATGCATGTGAATGGGTATGGGTGAATGTATGTATATGTATATTGTATATATGTGTGTGTGTATGTATGTGTATATTATATATATATGTATATGTATATAGATGTATATATGCGTACATGTATGTGTGGTGGTCGAATGCTGTTATGACTTGCCATGCTGTAGAGTATGTGGGGAAGGCGGGGCAGGTGAGGTGGGATGAGGGAGAGTTTGAATGAGTGTGTGTGTACATGTGTTGTATTATCTGTGTTTTGTATTGTTTTGTAGTGTTTCGTCTGGGAACCCCCTCTAAAACGAGATGCTCCATCTCAAGGGGTTATCCTCCCAACAGCAATAAATATGTGTCATATGGCCCAGATAAGATATTTCTCTGTGTGTATATTGGGTGGGAAAATAATACAGAATATGCATACTGGAGGGTGGAGTAATAGACCCATGGCAGTGCCTCCCTACCCCTCTGTCTGAATCTCAGGGTGCATAATAAAAGGCAGTGAAATGAGATAGCTAAATTTATGCCACCCAGGAGACAGAACCAGCACCAGTCACCAGGCTTTCTGACTGAATGAAAAGTTGTATCCTAGATTTTTACTGCCAGTGCCAGCAGTAACCAGCATTTGTCAAGATTGTCAAAAAAAAAGAAAATTTTATGGACTATAAGTGCACTTCAAAGCTGCGGCTTTCTTCTTGAAGGCTCCCGAAGGCTTCCCGCCACATGCAGTTGTCATTTATCAATTTGTCTTGAGAGAGATGTGCAGCAAATGAGAAGGGAGAGAGAGAGAGACGCTAATGTACATTCTCTACGCTCACTGCGTTGGGTCCGTCGGGTCAGAGTAAGAGATGACAGCACAGCTCTGGACCGTAACGTGAGAAAGCAAACAATCCATCAGTCACTCTCTTGCTGTTGACCCTGTGTGCTTGACATTTTCCGTATTGATTAACAGAACATGGCTTCATGTGAATACTTACAGCAGAGGAGGTGGAGAGGGAGTAGGGAGACACTCACTCACTCACTGCTGATCAACCTCACTCGATCTCCGAAAGAGATGCAGGGAGCCAAAGGGATGGACTGATTATATGTGAGAACTCCAGATAGACCTGCCTAAGCCTAGGTAGACCTGTAGGTGCATTCTGATCTGTTTTGTCCAGGCAAACTATACAATCTTTTTTTTTTTTTTTTTACGTGGCCTTTCTTCATGTTCAATCATGGCACTTTAGTACAGAATTATGCATATGCAAGCTGTCTGTTTACAGACTCACGCCTGTCTCAAATATCTGAGATTACTGGAAGTTTTATTCTGCCACAGGACTACCCTTTCCAACGCAGCACTCACCCAAACAAGGTTACGTTAGAGAGTGGCAAGTGTGGAGTGGAATGGAAGTGAGGTTTAGGGGTAAAATGTAGTGGTAGGTCAGGGGTAGAGAGCTGTGAGAGTACAAAATCTTATTCCTAGTTCACACCTCACATGGTGGATACTAACACCAGTTCATCATGCAGCTACAGGGGGGTGGGGGCCTATACCTTTTCCCAGATGGCAGAGAATGAAGAGGTAATGGGAAGGGTGATGGAGATCTTCCCTATGGGCACACTGCAGCTTGTAGATATCCAGTAAGCGGGGAGGGGGGCACTGATGATTTTGCTTCCCATCTTCACAATTCTGCTCAGCTGTTTTTTATTTCTCCTGAGCCTTACAATCTGAAATCTATAACCATCTCCCGGGTTTTCCTGATATTCGGGTGTAGGTTGTGTGAGCTTCGCCATGATGTTAGATCCTCTACTTTCTTCCTATATGCAGAGTCATCATCACCTCTGATCAGGCCTGCCACAGTCATGTTGTCGGCAAACATGATGATGTGACTGGTGTTGGAATGAGTAGCACAGTCATGGATGAGCAGGCTGAACAACAGGGGGCTCAAGACACAGCCTTGGGGAGCACCTGTGTGCACTTCGATGGTTTCTGGGAAGGAACTATTGGCTTGGTAGGTATAAAGTATTACGTCTACTTTAACTGTAATTTTTTGAGGTGTGGTCTGGGTTTACTCAGGCCACCATCTTAACTCACTGCAGTGATTACCTGACATGAGGATCATGTACATGCCAAATGGTATTTGCATATATGGCATGAATGCTATTTCTCTCTTGCAACATATAGTGACACATTTGCAAGCCTGGTTTCCATAATATAAAAAAATTATATATATAAAAAAATAAAAACATTGTGGGCTACTTTTGGTCATATAATGTCATGTTTTTAGACAAAACATTCTAGTCTAATTATATGTGAGTGTGTATATATGAGTGTGTGTTTGTAAGGGGGCTTGCAGTTTGATTTGGAACAAGGGGTCATGTTGCATAATGGCTGTTTGGAGGTAAACACTTATTAACTGAATTTCCTTGCTTTTTCACTGGAGTGGATCAGTAAAGCACACAGGCATGAGGGACAATGCAGAACAAAACTTGTTTAGATGACTAATGACAAATTGCCCTGGGCTGAGTTTGGCAGAGAGCGAGGGATAACAAAAGACACAAACGACACAGAAAGAAAAGAAAAAAGATGACATTACATTCAAAATCACTCTTAGTCATGAAAGTCTGATGCAATCTTCATTTAGTGTAATAAAACATCGGGAGATAAAATACACATTGATACCTGTTGGTTGTGATTCTGGCAATCAATGTATCACGGAATTGTGATTCTGATTGATGAATGGCTGTTTGAGAGACAGTTATTTTAAAACCATGGTGTTCAAACCTACCCGTTATCATTGTAGGATACTAAAAGAAGCACAAAAGCTAACTGGCATTCATTCGTTTAATGACCTTAAGAAGATAGCAGTGTACAGAGTGAGGCAGATGGAATGAGAGGAAGCTTTGTGGACCTTGAGGGGTGGTGTTGGGGCTGTCATGGTGGGTTCCTCCTTGAACCCCACCTGAGGCTGGGCACAGTCGAAGTGCTGATTCTGTGCTTTGCAGAGTTCCTCTGCTTCCGTGAAATAACGTATCTGCTGACCACACGCCTCACGAGATGAACCCCTCAAACACACACACACACACACACACACACACCTTCAAATGAAAGTAATCCTTTTTAGGGCATTATTATAGGTGTGTGTCCACTTGTTTTGGTCCGCTTTGTGCTAATATGTGTGTGTGTGTGTGTGTGTGTGTGTGTATGATTTTCATCATTCTCAGGAATAGTGCCTGTTCTGTGCTCTGGTGGCTCTGTGCAGTGGTGGTAATAACTCTGCAGGCCTCATCTGTCCCCTCCCAACATCCCGCGTGTGTTTTCATTAAAACAGGAGATTGCTTTTTAAATTGTTTTGCTTCCAGAAGACAGGGTACCATGGCACTTACCACAATTAAAGAAAAAGATGGCATCCACACGTGTGTAGGTGTGCACTCGCATCCATGGTTGTGTATTAATGTGCGAGTGTTGAATCAAAGTATTCCAATAGTAAAACCTTTCTCCCAAACCTTCCTCTTTAAAAGCCACTGAATGAAATGCAAAGTCTTTTGCCTGAACTCTTTTTTTGTGGTTAGTTCCATCGTGGACTGAATGTGTCTCTCTGAGGGAGCACTGTCTGACGCCATGGTGTTCTTTTGGATGCTTAGTTTTGAACTAATTGTTTCGCTGATAATTAGAATCTTCTTTAAAAACAGTACAAGGGGAGAAAGAACCCTAATTGAAGGGTGAACAAAACAGATCGAAATCAATAGTGACTCTCACTAAGTGTGTGTGTGTGTGCAGTGAATGCAAAGAGTGTGTGTGTCAGAGAGTGATAAAAAGAGAGAAAGAGTGAGCAAGAGAGAGAGAGAAGGAGTGAGCGAGAGAGAGCAGGCAATGCAGAGGCATAGACACACATCCGCCACTCCTAAAGCTTTAATCACAGCCAGTGGTGAAAGTGTGTAAGAAGGCGTGCCACAGGATGATCGCTCAGCCTCTACATAGCTAACACCCCCTGCAGTAAATCACACAGACAAACACATACACACACATACAGACACACACACACACACAGACACACACACAACTCATCTCAAACCCTCAGCGACTTGGCCTGTCTGGTTGACAGCACCTCCAGGGTGAACTGCCCTGTTGGTCACACACCGTTGAAAATGGACGTCACGTTATCCCTATTGCATTAGACGATGATGAGAGAGCTGTGCAGTAATCACATTAAGTAAGTGAATGGATGTGTTTTCGACGTGGTGACATTAGCAACTTGGCATAGACAGTGCAGGAAAGGGGAATAGCATGATGAGTAACTGGTTTGGATAGATGAGCTTCACTGCATTAGCAGAATGGCAAGGGTGCTAAAAGGCTTCAGAAGCTTAAAGGAGACCTGAGAGGGTTAGAGAGTATGTGTGTGTATGTGCTGATGTAAGCGCCTGTTGTATGGGGATGGAGGGTTTGTGTGTGTGTGTGTGTGGGTGGGTGTGGGGGGTGGGGATGGTATCGTTTGTTTGCTCAGTGTCCTTATCCATAATCATCATTATTTATGCCCTTTTTTTAGTGCTGAGAGCATGGGAGAGATGCATTCACTCTGTCCCTGTGTCATGGGAGATCATTTTAATTGCCTGTTTTTGACAGCGGTGAGGCGGTGTGTGTGTGTGTGTGGAAGGGGGCATGAACGCAAGGGGCGAGGAGGTAAAAAAGAAGTGAGCAGGGAATGAAGGCTGCAATCAGACACAATGCCTTTGAGGTACATAATGAGCCACTGCAAATACACACATAATGAGTCAAAAGCAAATATTTTTTCACTGGCCTGTCACAATAAAAGCCTCTGACAAAATGCATTGTCAGCATCGGCGCCTCAGAGAAAAGGCGAAGATGGCTTCCATCTTTAGCTGAGGCAGAGATTGCTCCCTCAACCATGGCCTTTCTTTCCTCTCAGTCTCTCACTCTCATGGACATCTACACTCAGAATTACACAAACACACTCAGACATCCACATTAGACTTCTCTTATACAACAAATGGTTTTGCATTTTTGTCTCTCTCCAACACCCCAAGTTTTCCTGTAGTATTGAATGGAGGGGCCCAGTGTGTATCCATCCTCAGAGAAGGAATAGGATACTCTGTTGTTTGAGTAGAAGTAGAAGCTTATCTTCCTTATCGGAGGAGAGAGGGAGGGAGATGGAGCGATGGAAGGAAAGCAGACAGGAATAGAGAGAGAGAAGAGAGAGAAGGGCAGGATGAGAGGGATGTGAAAAAGAAAAAAAGAAAGAGAAGAAGCAAGAGATGGAAAGAAGGAGAGATGAAAAAGAGGGTCATGTCATGTTGGGTAGAGGTTGTAGGAGTGGATGCCGTGTATGTGTGTGTGTGTGTGTGTGTGTGTCTGCTGTTGCTGCCGCTGCTGGCTGCTGGAGAATCATTTGCTTTCCTACTCGCCTCAGGGTATGAGGAGAGCAGAGGCTGTATCGCTTCATTTTCTAAACACTCGTTTCTCCAGCTGATAAGATGCGCTGTCTCACAGCAGCAGATAAGGCCAGCACACGATCCGGAAGCTCAGCCCTCCCACCCCCCACCTTCCAGTGCTCCATAACCAAATGGGTCTCATTGGCATGGCCGGGCTGGTGCTATCTCTCTTTCTCTCACACACACACACACACACACACACACATAGGCCTACACACAGAAATACGTACTAACAACATAATAGAACCCTAATGTATATGACATAAAACATGTTGTAGAATGTAGAGAATACATTTTGTCTCATTATTAATTTAGCTTGGTGTGGCTGTAGTTTAAACAGCTACAGCATCCGTACCACACCCCAAGCACCCACAGGGACGCAGGGACCTAGGGACATTTCCTCATCTCATCCCATCTCCAACTTGCTTCCTGTTACTTTTTACTGTCCTACCTATAATAAGTCAAAAAAGCCCCAAAATATACTTTTATTTATACTTTATACTTTAACATTAACATACTTTTTAAAGATTAAGCTTTAGTTAGATTTTCCCCTTTTCCCTGCATTTAATTAAGGAATGAAATGAGAATACATCTGCATTATTGATGACTCTGAGGTAGTGGTGGGAAGACGTAGAGAGGAAACTTCAGACTGGAACACACAGACACAAACTTTTTTGGACCGGGGACCCCTCATGGAGCAGAAAGAATCCCAAGGACCCCTCATAATTGCAACACAGGTTTGGCCGTATAGGCACACATCTATTAGTTCAGTTAAATGCTAGATGCTATTTTGTAGCAAATTCTTTCCCCTGGGGGTCCCCAGACCCCAGTTTGAGAACCATAGCCATATACCACAGTTCTGAGCAGATGTTGAGCAGATGTCATGGCCTAAGATCCTAGGAGGCCAATGGAAAAGACAGCAAACATCATTAACTGTGCATATCTGTGCTGGACAGAGGCTGTGCTTTTTTATATTACATCCTTCAGTTCTTACTATTAAATGAAGAGCTACAGTCAAGACAGCCACGTTTGTGCCTTGAGGCAAGGTCATAAAAACAGCAATTACTAGCTTGTAAATAAAGCCGAGCACTGTCCCACCGAAACGCTATCATGCTGCCCACTGAACCTCTAGCCTCAGTTATTACACACACACACAGAATGCACACACAGTACACATGCACAGTGTCACTATGGATCACCTGAAAAAAATAGAAACACTACCAAGTAAATGCTATATTTCAGCATTTAACAAACTCTTGTTATATTTCAGTCTACGACACCCAAAGACGGAGAAGAGACAGAGTCGGAGTTAAAAAAATCTCATTACCCCTCTGTAAATACTCTATTTGCAGCCATTGAAGTAATATTTGATGGTATTGCGGTTTGATATTAAATCCTCCATCTATGAGCCCCCTGTTGTCATGCTGTAATTGCCTGAGCCAACAGACTCCCATATAGTTTTATTTGGTTGTTTGATTATGGAATCGATCAATACCCAGCTCAAGTTTCTACAGGGAGAAGATGGGTCTTAAAATGTATTATAGGCATTTCTTGGCAAGGACACAGTGTATATAAAAGTTAAGTGTTGTCAGCCCCCTCCACACACATGTATACTCTCTCTCGCGCGCGCTCTCACGCACGCATGCACGCACATCATTGTTAGTCTCTTGGTAAGGATGAAGGTGAGCTGTTTGCCTGTTCAAATTTTTAAAACTCGGACACAATAGAAATGCAGGGTGAGAGAGAGATAGAGAGAAAGAGAGAAAGAGAGAGCTATCAATCCAGTAAGTGTGGAAATAGAGATGTCAGTTTTATAGCTGAATTGATTTATTTGCATCTAATCTCATAGTCAGTGCATTTTTCACAATATATTTCACATACATATCTTGAGTATATTTAAACAAATATACATGTGTATCTCAATGTATTTACATGAGAAAAATGCAAAACAATGACTGTCAAGGAACATTTACAAAACACAGGAAATGTGAATTAATAAGCATAAATACTCAAACAGCCATGCATAGGGTTGTCACAAAACAGTTACTCATCAAAAACAAAATGCACTTAAACTGAAAAAAAGAAAAGGGAAGAAGCTCAAACAGAATGTGGCCTACGGTTCTATATAAATATATACACACAAATAAATACCTCCATGACTCACCATAGCACAGAGAACTGTGTGTTCTCATATGAACACAACCATATATGGTCATGTGAAATTGAACATTCTGGAATGTCGCAGCAATTATATTCCTGCCCATGTTTAAAGTATTAACGTAAGGGATGAGAAAATGGCAGCCATCCATATGACTCACTTAAATAAGGTAAAAATAAAGCACACCAATATTTAAATCCTGCTCATATGTATGTATGTAATTTGAAGAGACTGTGTTTTCCCTCTTGCATAGGTGCAATACATATATACAATATATTGACTTATTTGATTCATTTATTTAATACTCCTGGTATTTATGGGGAACATGATGACTTGACGTCATAAAATATGTTTTGCGAGCTCATACAGAATCTGTTTTGGATGGCAGAAAGGGCTTTGCTCCTAGTAAGAAGTAAGAAGTCTTACACTACGATGTTTCTCTCACTACAAAATCTAAAGTAATGTAAGGATCTATGATCTATTTTATTCTTACAGATCAAGCTACAACAATAACAGAATACTCTTAAAATTATAGGTAAAATTCTTCATCTATTTTTTTCTCCTCAAATACTGATTAAAAAAGCAGTGTGTGTGTTTGTGTTTGTGCATGTGTGCGTGTGTATGTGTACATGTGTGTAGATGTGTGTCTGTAGACATGTATAATATTTTGGTTTAATAGGTTGGAGCCAGTAAATTAAACATTAGCTCAATACACAGGCTTCTTCATGGAGACCAAGCAGAAAGGGGAAATAATGAACTGCAAATAAATAACTGAGGACAGCACTGTTTTTGATTTTCAAATTGCTCACTTGGGGTTAGTCGTGCTTGTTTCTCATTTGCCGCAGAGCTAGCGTTTGCTAGCGGGATTAACGCCAGCACCACATCCCATCTAGCAGGACTAGGTAACAGAGACAATTCCCTGCATACACGAACAGAGAGAAGAGCAGAGAGGAGGGGAGGGTTTCACTGCAATCAGACAGACCTGGGTCGTGTCAGTGACATTACCCCCCTCCCCACCACCACACACACACACACTTTCTAACACAGTTCATCTAGGAGTCCCACCAGAGTGTTCCTGGTATTTTCCATCAGCACCTGTCCCCTCACCCTCCCCAAACACCACCACACCCATACACACACACACACACACACACCTCCCCTTGAGCTTCAACAGACAGACACAGATCTTTTTGACATTCAGGCTCTGTGGGATCTGGGCCGGGTCCGGCGGGGCTCTGGGCTGAGTCTGGCAGGTGGACGAGAGAGGCGGGAGCTTTAGACCTGGGGTACATACTCTGGGTTAGTGTAGGAGAATCCCAGGAATTCATCCTGGTCCAAGTTCATGATGAAGAGCTTATCAGTGGGCGTGAGCTCCGTTGGCATCTTGGTGAACTCACGGTCGAAGTTGCAGGTGTCCCGGCTATTTTTCTGCAGCAGAGAACAAGAGAAGAAGAAGAAGAAGAAGAAGAAGAAGAAGGAGGAAGGTGAGGAAGAGGAGTATACACAAAGATAGAGAGAAAGAGATAGATGAAGGCAGAGAGATTAAGGCAGAAGAGGGATTGAAAAGAAAGATAGGCAGAAAAGAGGTGGAAGAGGAGAAGAGACAGAACACAGGGAAAGCAAGGGAAAGGTAGGAGAAAAGAACGAGAGAAAAGGTGATGATGAAGAGTGAGGTCAAGAAAACGAAACTGCGCACAGCGTTCCCACAGTCACAGTGGAGGCAAGAATCTCTTTCGAGGTAAGATGCTTCAAACCCCTTGGAGCCCTCTTGAAACATCGAAGCCTTTGTGTTTAAACCAGTCCACCAAGAGGAGGGTTTGAGGAAGAAGACAGAAGAAAGAGAGGAAGAAGACAACAGGAAAGAAAGAATGAAAGAAAGACAAAAAAAGAAAACAGAAAGAGGCAGCCTTGGGCAGAGTGCTGACCCGTGCCAAAGAGAGGTCAGTGAATCATAGTGTGCATTTGTTTGGGGTTGCCATTGCTGCTGAAGTCAGATTCACAGAGATGGCACCTCTCAGACAGGACTTACACAGTCATTATAATTGGGCATGACGTACGTGTGTGTGTGTGTGTGTTTGCGCATGAGAGAGGAGACTCAGAGAGAGAGAGAGTTTCTGTGTGTGTGTGAGAGAGCGTATGTGTGTGTGAGGGACAGAAAGAGAATGTATTTACAGTATGTGTGTATGTGGGAGAGAAATGAGTTAGTGAATGAGAGAGAGGAAGCAAAACAGAGAGAGAATTTGTGTGTGTGCAAGTGAGTGAGAAGATGTGTGTGTGTGTGTGTGTGTGTACGTGTATGTATGTGAGAGAGAGAAAGAGAGAGGGAGAATGGGTGTGTGGTAACACATTTGGGAGTCAGTAATTAAAGCACTTCTTCACAAGATGTTCTGTGCGGCGTGGGCAGCAATGTCCCTTTCACTCTTCTTCTGAGAAAGCAGGAGCAGACAGTTTGTTGGCTTACAGCCGTGTTCTTACAGGAAGGATTCCTTGTCCACACTCTCCCTTGTGCTGCTGCTCCCGCCTGTCTTCTAAGCCTGCCTCGTCTCGTCGGAGGTCTGTGTGCGTGTGCTTGTATGTTGGGGGAGGGTGTTCTGGTTTTAGACATTGTTAATGCACTGCTTGGCAATGTAAATCCATGAAGAGAGCAAGATAGAGGGAGAGAGGGGCAGAGGGAGAGGGAGAGAGAGAGAGAAAGAGAACATAGCACTGTGTTGGAGTTGGTGGGGGAAGGGGCTACCCATTGAATCTGCTGTGGAGGAACTGGGCAAAGATCTTAACACCAGCATAACCTTCTTAACATCTCTATCTCTCACACACACACACCTATAATGAATCTCTCCAGATACTCATGTGGTGTTGACATTTGAGAGAATAACCATGTGAGACTCCCATCCACCCTTACGATGGAGGCAAAGAGAAGCGTGGAGGGAAGCTCTCGCTGAGAGACAGTGAAGCATGCTGATGGTGTGCTAAGAAAAAACAGCACTGCTGTCATGTGACATTACCATGGCTGTGGACATGGAGTTCTGCACATACCCACGGGGCGTGTGGCTGTATATGTGTGTTTGTGTGTTTGTGTGTGTGTGTGTGTGTGTGTGTGTGTGGGGGGGGGTCAGCTTACGTGGTGGCAGCTGGATGATCGGCTGTAGCGACGTTGCGTTATGGATGGAGAACATGCTACTCTGTAGCTCACTCCTCTGGGGGAGTTTTTGCACAGAGCTTGGGGATGGTGTGTGTGAGTGTGTGTGTGGATGGGCAGGGGATGCAAGGTTGCATCTGATCTTACAGCACTGTTTCAACATTCCAACAGAAAAATCTAGGCGCTTCACACAGCTGTGGCAGAACACTTCCGTATGGAGCTCTGCTGTGGATTGTTTATTTATTTGTTTGTTCAAGAATGTCCAAAGAGCTCAGTCCTGATTTCATGTGACATAGTAACTCCAGGGCTGTACATCAAGGAAGCAAGATTATATTTGATATAACTAAATGACTGTGTGAAGATGCTGATCAGTCATCTAAATCAGTAATGACTGGTATAGGGAGAAAAAAAATCTGAAAGCACACTATGTTTAGAGAGACTACAAGCCCTGTTTTTCTGAATAGCATTTGCATAGTACTATATCTCTTGCACATTGCTCTAGTTAATTCTGTGGGTGTTAGCCACAAAGACATGTTCCTGCTGGTTACCTTGTGTTTCCTTTGTGTGTTATGTTTTAAGTTTGATGTTTGAACAGGTAGACAGAAGGGATACTCTTTTTTTACAATGCTAGTTAAAAAATGGCAAGGTTCATTGCTTACAGATGGCTTCCTCTGACAGTCTGATGTACACAGGCATCCATTCAAGTTTTTATGAATATAATCAGTGGAATTTTTGTAGTGTGTGTGTGTGTGTGTGTGTGTGTGTGTAGAGGGAGGGGGGTACAAAAACAAAGGCATGCAACAGAAGGTGCCTGGAAAGATGCAACCGTGGCAACAGAATGATTCTGCGGCAGAACCCCTCAAATGAGAGGCCCCGCAGTAGGCAGACCAACTAGCCGAGCTCAGAGAGTGCTATGCAGATAACAACAGCAATGAGGGAAAGAAAAAGAAAACAAATGAGATCAGAGGAGGGGAAAAAACAAAACAAAACAAAACAAAAAACGAAGCCATCTCCAGAACCAGACACAGAAAGAGAGTGAGAGAGAGAGAGAGCGAGAGAGAGAGAGAAAGGGAAGCCAACACGCTGGCTCCAAATTGGATCAGAACAAAAGACGACAATGGCGGATAAAAGCAATTGCATTCCTTGCCTACCCTTTTGTCCGACCCCCCAACAACCCCCCCCCCCCTTCAAAAGCCACCTCCCCTGATTGTGAGGTCATTAGGCAGACTGTGCTCTCCCTGCACCTGCGTTTCCCATGGCAACCCAGAAATCCACCAGGCCCAGTCAGATTCAGGTATACAGAACCACAAAGCATGCAGCTGGCTGGCATATCAGACTTTACTGTGCATACGCTCAAGTAGAAAAGACACAAAGTTCTAAAGGGAAGCCTCCTTTTGCAATCCCAGTGTAGAGTATGTGAGTTTAAAACATGCCTGTAGAAGGGCCCACTCAGCCTCTCCCCATATGGTTCATGGAACAAGCAAAGCTGTTTCATGCTTTTAATTCATTGTAGATGCATTCTGGACATTCATCCAATAAAACTGTATATGACATGCAGTCAACTTACCCATAATGATCTACCCGGGAGGAAAAAGTTATGCTAAACACAAGTCAAATGTAGATTAAACAAGACAGTAAATCAAGCTGTAACCAGCCAAAAAGGTGTCTTATAAAATGGAAATTGGATCATGAAACTTTGAAAATTCCACCCAAGATTGTCTACACAGGACTGTCAATTTAGTGTAGCATTCTTCCAAATTATTTTAGCTTGGAGAAGCTTTAAAGTGATTGCACGCCAGGCAGACAGTCAGACGTCTGATACTGTCGGATCCATTGATTAGTGTCTGTGGGCCAAATTTGAGCAGTGTGTGCTCCATCAATATTGGAAGACCTCAGGCGGCTCATTTGCCGACGATTTGACATATTGAATCGGCAACATCGGCAGTGGTGGTGGTCAGTCGGTAGCGAGGTCAGTCCCCCAAGTTGGCCAAGTGTGTGGCCACTATAAGAGGACTGCATGGTGTCACCATGCCTTTTCTGGATATACCAGGAAGTCCAAAATGAAGACAGAAGGACAGAAAAGAACAATAATAAAGTACTAAACCAGCACCAAACCACTGCGCATAAAAAAATATAAAAGCATGTTCACACAAAAATCTAATATTGCCCAATACTGTGTGTGTCTCACTGCAGATACAGTACACACAAATCATCGCTCTAGTTTATTCCATTCATGTTTCTTCTGCTCTTGGGCATGAATGGAACCACGATTGAAATCTATCGCTTGCGGTTCTTTTCTAGTCGAGATAAGCAGTGCCGATATAGATCCCCAACCCCCTCCCAGGAAAAAAAATGGAAGCTTGCTTCAGAAGCAGTGCTATAGAGTGAGGGATGTGGAAGTAAAGAGTGAAGAGAGAGAGAGATGAAAAAAAATAACTGTACTAGAGGAAACCCCTGTTCCAATCCAAGGTGCTCAATCTGGCTGGGCTTTAATGCGCATCTTGATTCTTTAATTTCTCCCTCCTCTGACGAGGCGCGGGGTCTTTTCAAGAAAGAGCGGATTAGCAGCTCGCTGATGTCAGCGGAGGCGCCGCGCGGCTGTATCAAACGCTGACCTGTTTTCAGCAGATAAGGCCGCCACACTTTGTGCTAACCGACTCATTTTAATTTGAGGCTGCGACATTCAGAATTAATTAACGCTCATGCACTAAAAAAAAAAAAAAAGAGCTTCCTTTACTGCATGTGCATACAGTTCGTTAGGGCTGCACACATCGCTCACAGATAATTGAGGGAAACACCCATATTCTCTCTCTCTTTCACACACACATCAAAAAATTTAAAAGATCATTTTTTGACAGTACTGACTGAATGCATAACCATCGTAATGCCATAGTTTAGTTATTATCAGCTATGAAAACACAGATTAAATTACAATGAAAGGCAACAACAAAATAACATCCACATCATGCCATCATATCCTAATTCAGTTTGTTCAAAAGCCATGTGGCATCTCGACAGGTAATCAGTGATTAATGCACTGACTTTCCTGACTTCTTGCCAACCCCCACCGAGAATATGACTGATGCAGGTGCATCATTTTTTTAAAAGATATTTTTGAGACATTTTCACTTCATTCTGATAGGGTAGTAGAGAGTCACAGGAAATGAGAGGGAGAGAGAGATGGGGAAGGGTCAGATTTGAACCCAGTATGATGCCATAACCCACTGAGCCAGGGCACACCCCATACTGCATACTACTGAGTGAACAGGAACATCACGTAAACGTGCTCATGTTCAGTGGCAGCTATGAAATATTCAGAGGCATGCCATGCAGTATTCTCAGTATGGCTGATGCGTAGGGTTTGAAATGGGAGGTGATGACGTGGGGGTTGGGGAGGGGGGGGGGGCATGAGGGGCAATGCAGCCTTCCTGGCCATCGTCTGAATGGAGAAACCAGCATCACTCCAGAATGAACAGATGGACCGAAGTTCACTGACAAAGAAAGGACAAAGAAAGTGAACGTGAAACAGATACAGAATTTCATGACAAACTGAACCATTACCTGAGGATAAAAAACTGATCCAAAAATATGGAAACAAACATCCATTTGTGTTTAGTTGTTATTTTTAATGTATATATCTTTTTTCTGGAAAATACTTTGGCACATGAAAAGCATTTTGAGATATATAATACAGAGCACACATTATAGCCTAAAGAACTTTGAAGCACTAGTAAGTCAAACATACTGAATTATGGAATCTCTGATTTTAGTTAGTAATTCATGCACAAAGCTTTTCCATTTGTCTACGTGCATCTCAGTGTGCATAACTAGCATAAAAAACACATACCATCTATGAACATTTTTTTCAATACTGACCACAATGAATACACAAAATTTACCAACATTTGACACAATTTTATATAGGTATTTTGTTGTTTTCAGACATTTACAAAAAAAATATCAAAGCCCTAGTATAAACTACACACTGTTTTTTTGGCAGAGATGAGAGATGCACATAACACAAAGAAACTGAGAGTTTACTTTCTCTTTAATTTTTTTCCCCTTTTCCCAACCTTGCTGTACACAAAATCACTGAAGACCTCTTTTTGTGACGAGCTGTTTCTTGTGAGACTATGCACACTTCCCTGAACGTCCACAACGAACTTAAGATATGAAGCACCAAAAAAAAAACACGTCTCGATCTCCAGTAAAAACCGTTGGCCACCAATCATAAGACAAAACAGCTAGATCACCACAAGTCATGTTCCTTCTGGCCCATCTCCTCTAGAAATGATGGCGGTACCACGACCAATGTAAGTTGTATCAGAGAGGGTCATGTTGGAACACTAACAGCATACCTCTGTCTACTCAGATCCCGGAGGATCGGACACTGTAATGTTCATAGATGGGTCTGTCCAGTTATCTCTGGTGCGGTTGTCTTTGACGGGGATCTGTTATTGCTAGTGTAGGCATAGCTAAAGCAATTAAACCATCCATGCTCTCTGCTCTAAGCTCTACGCTGTCCACCACAGTGTAGTTTCGGGAGGAGAAACACAAAAGCACAATGAGCGCTAGGCTAGCCACACCAACACTTAAGCCTTATGGTGTGCTTAACTCAAGAGCAACGTCACTGCAAAGCCTTAGCAGTAAGAACTGTGCAAGACCAGTCACTGCCCACTGAATACCTCAGTTTTGTTTCTAAGTCTCAACATAAACTTAAATTAAAATAATTCAAATTTAGTTAATATAATCAGATTAGCTGGTCATAGATAAATGTCATAAATATACGCTGAGCAATCAAAGGCGTCCCTCCACACAGGGAAGTTTTTGTTGTCGTAGTCTGACCTCTATGGTTTTGAGCAGTGGTCTTTTTCTGAGTTTGCCGGTGGCTGATGGGGCGACCGAGCAAGCGAGTGAACAAGAGCCCTGGTGCCGCAGGAGCCCAAGCATGGTGAGCACAGATAACAGCTTATCGGCCAGACGAAGCCCTACTCTCGCAGACGGAGCCAGAGAGCCAACTAATGGCGAACGTGGAAACAATTTCTTATCCAAACGTAAACAGCCGCCACGCTCATGTTTTTAGAGGACCTGGACAGGGGGTGTGTGTGTGTGTTGGGGGTGTGGGGGGTGGAAAGGGGGGTTGGCAGGAGATGGTTAAGGGAAGCTTGAAGAGGAGGCTGGGGCTGTGTACCAATAGGCCTGCAGTTTGACCTTTAATTAAAAATGATATCTGCTGCCTCTCTCTGTCTCTAATCTCTAATCCTGTGTTGTTGTTTTTTTTTTTTTTTACCTTTTTCCCCCTTCAACTTCTCCGTGTGGTATTGCTCTGCTCACAAGAAGGAGGTAGCTGATGTTGAATATGTCTGTCGTACACCTCGACAACATGCGCACAGATGTTTTAGGTACAAATTAAAAGAGGTGTTAAAGAGCTGGGGGGGAGGGGTGTGTGTTCAGATGAAAGAATGTAGTTAGTTGAGGGGAGATGGGGGTAAGGGGATGTGGGGTGGGGGGATGGATATTGGCTGATGGTGTCGCTATGCAGAAGCAGAGGAAGCAGACCAGCACTCCACAAGAGGCGCACACCCACAAAAGCACTGCAAGACCGCATGAACACACACAAACTTCCTCGCACACATGCACACACACACACGCACACAAACACGCGCACCCACACATAGAGAGAAGCATGTATCTACACTGACACACACAGCTGGATAGATGCATCCTGTAAACATCGCCTTACTCATGCTAATTTAAAAAACAGGAAAAAATAAACAGCTAACAACTAATTTCTTATCATCTGCCATGTACACAGGATATGACGAGAAACAGGATTACCCTTTTAGACTGTGGTAACAGCACCTAATATATATTTGCTATTAGATTACTTAAAACAGGGAAATCATGCAAAACAAAAACAGTAAAAATAAAGACATAATTTCAAAAGACTATGGTTATGGTCTATCTGCACCTAACACAGGGAAGGTTACAAATCACATGGAAAAAAAACCCACAACACTATACAAAGAGTCTAGATACCGGTGCATGGTAGCTTGTAAAGATAGTGGTTAGAGTACCTATTGAATGACTACTAAGATAATTGTTAGGTGAGTGAACAATGATTCGCTATAGCACTGGATAAAAAGACCTACCCACATGGCAGTCTGGTCACACTCTAAATAAGAAGTCATGGGATGAACTTGAGCGTGCTATAGTCGGCATTCATGTGGCGAGTGGTGCAAGCAACTTCCCTTCCCTAATCAATACAATCATGAAGAGATGGAATGACAATACACAGGTACCAAGCTCCTGGATAATACAAGCATACACAAACCTCATATTAACCTACATCACTATGGAGAGTATCACTCATTTTTTCCCCATGAAGTGACGCAGTCAATGGTGATGTTTTATTCTTCGATGAGGCTAGGCTTGAGTATATCAACAGATGGAAGTGCTCTTTTATGTTGGAAGAATGCATTTTGTGGTGGTGGTGGTGGTTGTTTGGAGGTGATGGGTGGCAGCGATGGTGGTAGTGGGGAGGAGGAGGAGAAGGATTATGGTGAGGAGGAAGATGATGAGGGCATGGCTGGTCCTTAACTCTCGACCACAGAGGTAAACTCGGGGTTTATGAAGGAAAAGCCCTCAAACTCGTCCTGGTCGAGGTTCATGATGACCTCCTGGTCGGGCGGGGTGAGGACCGGAGGGTGACGGGTGAAAAAGCGGTCAAAGTTCTCCGCGTCTCGGCCGCACTGCAGGTGGGGAAACACAACAAGGGAAGACAAAAAGAAAAACAGAAGAATGTAATGGAGAGAGGGAATGATTTGCATGAGAGGCACAGATAGAGAGAGGGAGAGAGAGAGTGATTGAGATAGAGAGATAGAGAGAAAGAGAGAGAGGAGGAGATTAAGTGAAACAGCAAAAATGCATGATAACTGTATATTTCATGATATACATGACAGGCTGATTCCCTGTACCCGAATTAAGACTCGTCCTCGACTAAACTCTTTTTTTACCCAGTGGAAATTTCCATCCATTCAATCTCTTTTTAATGCAGGACTTGAATTAATCCACGTATAGGAAACCAGTACAACTATAACATGTACATCATGTCTCATGTTTCAGACCAATCACTTGAAATCACACCACATCACATCACATCACATCACATCACAGACAAGCATGTTATGGTGGACACATGGAATATTCTGGCAGATGGACACCAATGACAAGATGCAACAGGAACATGGACACTGATAGCTGATGTCCAATTAAAATTGGCTCATGATATGACACACAAACACACACACACACGTGTGAGAGGGAGATTCATGAATGGTTGATGAGGAAATGTGTCAGCATCAGAATCAACTTCAGAGAGGAGGTCGTAAATGGAAGGATCGTCCACAGAGCTGTTCATATAAAAAGAGAAATCCCTTGACATCCCAAAGCGTAAAACAAGGCTGTTTTGGCCATGCAAAACTTTGGACAACAAGGAATTTCTTTTTTTTCTTGAAAATGCAGTCTGGAGAGAGCGCTTTCCATTTGCAACCTGGGACATATGGGAGAAGATACTGATAGCTTTCCCCATTGTAGAAACTCACTCACCATAAGACCAGAGGTACAGTATACCAAACCTACTATGTCCTGTCACAGAACACAGAATCACTGCTTGAGTTGGTCCTTTAGTAAACAGCATTGGTCCTTTGTATTAGTAAACAGCTTCTCTCGGTTAAACATTTCTTCATTTCCCCATAAGATCCTAGTAAACATAATACTCTACACAAAAACACTCACAGCTTTTTGTAGGACACAACACCATGGCTTTGTGAATTGAGTAACATCTTCCTTGACCATACATTAGAGTTCCTATGCAGGTTGTATGAATGGGCAGTTCTGACATACATACTGTACATGTGACGTATCAAAAGAAGGCATTGACCAATTGGACACATTTCAAACTCAAGGCAGGTATGTATTATTCTTGTGTATGTGTGTTTATGGTTGAGAGTTGGATTGTTGGCTTGCTTCCCCACTACTCCGGCATAAACAATGTACACCAGCTGTCAACCCATTCCAAAAAATGCCTCAGTGGACTATTTAATACTTTCATTATGTTGAGTTTATTTCAAGGGCGCGCGCACACACACACACACACACACACACACACACACACACACACACACACACACACACACACACACTTGTTGTGACAAAGTATAACTGTAAGCATAATTTTTGTTCGCCTGCCACCATAACTCTTCTACATAACATGAATAATTATCAAGCTCTTCCACTACGAGACATCTTCATGTTACTGACAATGGAATTCAAAACACCTGAGAACATCAAGCCCAACATCATATAATACATAGACAGATCACCTAATCGAGCCAACGCTCCCTGCAGAGTACACACGTATACATACAGGTCAGATACCCCACTACTGGTATGCAGTTGGCATCCACAGACAGTGCAGGCCGGCACCTCAACCAGTTAATGTCTGTTCTTAGCTCTGGAACTCTTTCAAGATGCATAGAGGAGAAAATGACAGGAAGTTGCCAGTGACCAGAAGTTTCTTTACACTGAGTTGAACAAAAAATGGCAGTGTGATACAGGCAAATAGCTGATCTGGAGCTATGGGTATAAAAAAAATGCCTGAACTTTGTTTTGGCCAGATATCCCCTAACGTTAGCATGCAAACCAACTAGCACCAAGCTAACTCATTACAAACTCATTCTACCATATGTGGCTGTTGTATTTAACAAAATGAAAGGGGATGCAACATCTGCATTCATGAGAACTTTAGAATTGACAGAATTCCACATGGTTCTTTTTTTAAACAGCTGACTTCACTGAGCAACTCATCCACCTGGCTGATTAGCATCAGCTGGTTTGGATGGAGCAAAAGACGCAGCAGGACGTTAACTTCCTGTAGCTGTATTTTCCCACCTGTACTCCTGCTGCTGCTGAGTTTGACACCAGCAGGTAACAGTGGGGAGGTTAGAATGATGCATGGCTGGGGCAACCACACACCTGCTCGCCAATGCTCCTGTGTGTGTGTGTGTGTGTGTGTGAGTGTGTCTACACCAGACGGTGGCCCCATACACATTACTCAGCCAAACTGCTATCTCTCGTTTTACACACACAGAGACACATGCACGCACACACACACACACACACACTGAAGGTTTGAGCTTGAATAGGTTGGTTGATTTTCCTTTTCTTCCATTCTACACCATCCCTTCTTCCCTAATATCCTCCACCCAATCACCAGCCGTGACACTCGAACGAGCTACTAAAACACTTCAGCTATTTTACAGCACCACTAAGCAACAACACAGAAATGTCTTAGTCTACATTTTCTTCCAATATTCTCACAATGATTCCTATCACCTTATTATCCCAATGCAAAATATGACATTATACTTGTTAAATTCTCATTATGGTCTGCATGCATTTGCCAAACTGCTCAGTCCAGTTATGTGGTGCATCTTTCTCATTGTCTATGGTACATTGGTTGCAATTAGTCATACAGTATACTGTCTGGATACCACAGTAATTGTACATTTACACCAATAGCTAGTAAAGAAGTGGATTACCACCAGAAGTAATCCACTTCATTGACCAAAGAGACAAGAGTGACACAAGAGACAAAGTTTGGGTGACTCGAACAACAACAATAAAAATAGTTAAAAACGGCTCAGTTTTGTGCAATGAGCTATGACGTGTTCTGTTGTATATGCAGTGGCAATGGTGGCAGTGTCATGAGTGATCACAGCAACGGGAGTGAACATAGATATTTCAGCAGCGATGCTTAAGGATCCACAAAAATTATTTTACAGCTTCAGTAGCTTTTGGTGTGAACACACAGTAACTTCATTTCCAAATCTCTTTCTTCTGCTCTTTACACAATACAATTCTGTGGTCAGGAACATGGTCTCTGGTGCTCAGCATGAATATATGTGTGTGTGTGTGTGTGTTTTTCAGGCTGAACCCACAGTGTGTGTTACACAAGAGTCCCTGTGTGTGTGTGTGTGTGTGTATGTGTGTGGAGCCGGGTGTAAGCAGACGAGCAGACGGTGTGATTTGGGCGACTGTGAGATTCCGCAGCCGACGCCAGGCTAATGAGCCTCGCTTTCACACCCCTGCCTGGTGTGAAGCTAGCACAGGCAGCCCACCATGGCGCTTAGACACACACACACACGCACACAGACACACATGCACACAGACACACACACACAGTCTGTGTGCGCTTGTGTCTGTGTTTTTCAAAGTCTACAGAAAGCATATCTTATGAGACTGTGTGAGTGTCTCTGTTTAACAAGAGTGGGCGTGTGCAATATGTTTTGTATGCTTGTTTGTCTGTGAATGTGTGTGTGCATGCATGTGTATGTGTGTGTATTTGTGTGTGTGTGTGTGTGTGCTGACATGCTCATAAACATATTCACACGTGTCTGTGTGAAACTGTTAGCTTGTCTTTGATTAGCCAGAAAGGAACTGGGTGATCGGTGTGTCTGTGTCTCTGCGAACCTAAGAAGTACACAGCTCTGACAGTGGAGCTGCAAATATATGTAATGAAAACCTCCAGCAAGGTGCATTAATGCTTGCCCCACCCACACCCACCCACACACACACACACCCACCGACAAACACACCAACACCCACACCCACACCCACACATACACATGCATAAGGGAACCCCCAGACCACCACCATGCCCTCCAATCTAAAGGCAATTAACAGCAGCACCCTGACCCAACCACCTCAATGGAGCCCAATTAGTCCTCAATCTGAGAATCATTACAGTGAGTGCCAGGCAATTTATGGATCTGTCCCTGGACAGGCTTTTGCAGCTGGTGGCTCTGTGTGTATGTTTGTGTGTGTGTGAGTGAGTGGTGGTGGTGTGTATATGTGTGTGTGTGAATGTATGTGTGTGTGTGTGTGTGTGTGTGTGTGTGTGTGTGTGAGAGAAAGAGAGAGAGAGAGAGAAGGAGGAGAGGGTGGGGAGGTGGTTGGGGTGTGACAGGCAGGGAGGCAGGCAGGCAAGCTGGCGAAGGCTTGCTTTCCCATCAAGGTCCCGAAAATTGAGGCAAAAGCTTTTCGGTGTCCTCATAGATCCACCTGTCTGGAGTGATTAGCATCAGGAGAGCTGGCGGCATCAGCTGCAGCAGCAGAGGGGAGTGGATGTGTGTGTGTGTATGTGTACAAGTATGTGTGTGTTTGTGAGTGTGTGTGTGTGTGTACAAGTATGTGTGTGTTTGTGAGTGTGTGAGTGTGTGTGTGTGTGTGTGTGTGTATGTGTACAAGTATGTGTGTGTTTGTGAGTGTGTGTGTGTGTGTGTGAGTGTGTGTAGGGGGGAGGCAGGTTGGCCCAGATCCTTTCCTATCGGCCACAGTGTGACAGCCTGCCATCTGCAGCCGACGTTGCTGCTAAACGCTGACCACTTACAGGGCATTGCTACAGTGTCCAGCTGCTGAACCTGACTTTGTGCTCGACCCGCAGCCTGCCTCTGGGCACTGTGTTTCATAAACCCATGTGCAGCACACACACACACATGCAGACCTGAACTCAAACATGCACAGATCTAGAGGAAACATTTAAAACAAACACACATACACTTTTGCACATATTCAAATATACAAGCCACTGATTCCTTGTTTAAACTCTTCAGCAGTGTCTCACACTTCTCAGCTCATCCATCCTTTCCCCTCTATTCTACCTCCACTTTGACCCCTCTTCTGCCCTTGCAGATGTGCATGAGTGTGTGAGTGTGTGTGTGTGTGTGTACATAATTAAAAACTGAATTTGAAGAACAGAGTGTCTGCGTGATGCTGCAGCATCTGGGCAGGCGGAGTAACTGAATATGTGTGTATGTGTTCTTATCTGTGTATTTGTGTTTGCAAGTGGTGTGTGTGTGTGTGTGTGTGTGTGAAATGTGGCCATTTGGGATCTACACATTACCTTGACAGAAAGAAGGCACTGGGTGACACAGAGCCAGCTGACAAGAAGTACAGACGGCAGACAGGGGAGGTGCACCTCCCTCCATTCCTCTCTCCATCCCTCCCTCGTTCACCATCAGTTACTGCCATATACGTATTCATGGACCTCCATCTCACCTGACTCCTCTGCTCTCACTCCTCCACATCTCTCCCTCCATCTCACCTGATCCTCTGTTCTTACTCCTCCATATCTCTCCCTCCATCTCACCTGACTCCCCATCTCTACCTCCATCTCACCTGACTCCTCTGCTCTCACTCCTCCCGTCGCCCTCTCTTCCCTTCCAGACCAACCATCCACAAGAAAAGACCTTTTGCCCCCAGAGAGAAAAGAGAGAGAGAGAAAGAGAGGCCAGAACTTTCATTCTCTCTCTCTGTCTCTCCCTCTCTCTTGCTTCTGAAATTCCAAAACCTTTCAGGCCCCTCTGCCCAGAGATGGCAGTCATGCCCAGTTCGTGAGTCACACCTCTGTGATCTCTGGCAGCGGATGGGATCCATACAATCCATCAGCCTGGCCTGTGAGAGCAGGGATTGGGTGACACAGTCGGGGGAAGCAGCCTGATTAGATGAATGCCAGGACCAATCTGCTCCGTTCCGATTCCTGCCACCGAAATCAAGTTGGCACCGAATTGGGCCTTTGCAAGCTGATCAGACATTTGGATACTGGCCGGACATGTTTTCTACTACCAGAACAGCAGACTTGTAGAAGAGTTTACCCATGACCTATTCAATCTTGAGATGTCTGAAATGTTTCAGAATCGACTACACATATCTGACATGGCACACAGACAGCTATTTAATGTCAAACAATAAGTAAATATTTGACAGCTCACTCCCTTTGATCCCTAATCCCAGCTGCACATTACAGTACAACATTGAAGCATAGATTCCTCTGTGCAGTGAGGTACTTCTGAAAGCAGTATCTCTACAATGAGATATATTAAAATAAAATGTAGCAGAAATAGAATGGGCCTCTGCAACACAACATGGACTGTTTTTTTTAAGACTGACCACTAATATGGCTTTAATATAAACCTGACGATATATATATGAAATATTGCATATCATACATAAGACAATGAAGTATAGTAACCTTCGGTTTAGTTCCTTTCTAGTACAGCTGCACATACCAGACTGTGGATTGTAGACAAAGAGCAAACCCACTGCTGCACATACAGTACAGTGGCCCACAATGCAGGGAGGAAATCAGCCACACTGACCTCACTATCCCTTCATTACAGGGCAGTGAAGCAAAACGCACTGGCCAGGGTGTTTCCTGAAGACTTCACACTTGTACTTTTTTCTGTTGGTGTCCGGTTTGAAGGACGGGTGAGTTGGACACACTGTGGACTCACAGCTAGGGTCTTTTGAGCCAGAAGTGCTTGAGCCTGTACTGCCAAACACACAGCTACTTGACTCTTCATGGCATAGAAGATTTTGTGTATACTAGTGTTCAGTGAAGACCACAGTTCAAATTGACAATGACTGTGAAATACTGAAGACATATGCAAACCATGCACAGACGCCAGAGAGCAAGCGGCAACAACAATGAGGCAGATGTCATGCCACAAAGAGGAAACAGTGACATTTCTAGGGAGGGATGGAGACGGGGTAGAAATTCCCATAATGAATCACAGAATGAATTCCACTGTAACCGACACTAACCTTGATTCTCTTTGTCAACTAGTAATTAGCTGGAACTGTTGGAACTGTCTCAAGGCAAAGCTTAGCGGGATAGGGTGACGGTGGGGAGCAGTGGGGGTGGAATATCTTAACTCTAACTCTAGCCTAACATTTTGTCACAAACAACAACAAAAAAAAAGGATCTCCAACCCCCTCCCTCTCTCTTTTCTTCTGACTTGTCCTCAGCTTGCCGGGAGCTGGCGGCGGGCAAGAACGGTGCGGTAGGAGTATTACCCTGAAGTTGCCGTAGGGAGCGGGGCTTTGAAGAAGAGAGAAACGGCAGCCTTCAGTCATGACCTCTGCCATCTTCAGTGAGTGCACTGAACACTCCTCCCAATTAAGAGCAAGTGCCCACACAACACCACACTACACTGCACCGCTCTCCAGAGCAGTGCACAGGCAAAGCTAATAGATTCATCCATCTGACTCTAGTCAAGTGCATCAGGCAACCTGGCACTCGATTGTAAAATGCAAAGAGTACTTTATATATAGATTAAAACTCAAATAACCTCCATTGCCCTAAAGTCTCCTCAGGGGAGATTTACTAAATTAATTTTGAATAATCTCTTGAGGGGGGATGGAAAGAGAGAGTGATTGGAAGGAGGTAGGGTAGGGGTGTATGGCTTTCTCTACCCTCCTCCAAAATATTCTGAAGATCATTACGTTACCGTGTTTTGGTCTCACCCTCTATCCGCAAACTTTTGTGTGCACAATAAAAAGCCAGAGCTCACCATAAAAACCCACATAACAAAGCGAATGCTGAGCCACAAATCTGCTGTGAAGCCAGTCTTTACTGCATAGGGAGGGAGTGCCGAGGCCACTGTGCTGTGCTATTGTGATCCGCTGTGTATTGCCGTCAACCTGCTTCAATGGCCTAGTCAGCCGTCACCTTTCGGAGCTCCATACGGAGGCCTGAGTGGGACATGCTGCAGACAGGAGTCTCCTTTAACACAGAGCGCTTAGTGGAGCTTTACAATGTCACAAATACTAAAATAATAATAACGCAATTCCACTGGGAAAGCCTTACTTTACTCCTGCAGAGACTGAGTGATTTGTGTGTGTGTGTGTGTGTGTTTGTGTATTGGGAAAGCAAGGTGACTACTCGGGTTACACAATATTGTTCTGATATACTGTACATCACAGGATGAAAAAAAAAGCCAGGCAGCTATGTGGAAAGAATTAATCTCTGATTGGGGTGATTTTTATAGTAGAGTGCATTTATTAAAAAGTTGAAAAATGACTTTCTACTCTGAAGACTCTGAAGATGGAGTTTTTTCTTGAACTTTGATGGCAAATAATTGGTTTCAATGCCTTAAACGCAAAACCAGTTGAATTCTGTGAAAAACGAAGAAGCTTAATACAGTGCTTCCCTCACAATAATGCGATGACTCTTGTAGATCAGTCATGCAAAATGAGAAACAAGCTCGCCTTTCCTTTTTGAAGCAAAAGGCAAGAGTTGCCGCATGACACGTTTGAGTAAATTTGCCTTACTTTGACATTGCACGTCCTTTTGACGTGACGTGTATTATGTGTGTGCAGTACACTGCATTGCGCTAACAACACTGAAACAATGCATTGTGTAGCCCTAGCGACTACCTTATCAATTGGTACAAGCAATTTCTTTCACAGAGCAGAGCAATGGCCTTATGGGATAAGTCCACATACACAGCGAGGCAGCGAGAGGAAGCTGTCTGAGAGGGGGGCCGTATGCAACATCTAACGGAGACCAACTCAGGGCTCCAACTTCGGTTCAATATATCAGTGGCCCACCAAAAGGTTGAGCTCGGTGGGGCTGATTTTTCATATAATAAGAGAAGGAAAGAGAAAATGAAATGAAAAGAGAGATAGAGAAAAAGAGAGAGAGAGAGAAAGAGAGAGAGAGAGGTGTATAAGTAGGAGTGAGGGAAAGAGAGAGCAACCAGAAGCCAGAGGTAAAGGAAAAAGGCTTCAAAGGCAGAAAGAACTGTGGAGTGTGTTTGTGTGTGAGTGAGTGTGTGTGTCTGAGAGACAGACAGGCAGAGATGGCCAGAGAGAGAGTGATTTAAAGAAAAGCAAGGGGGGGGGGAGAGAACATATTTGAGTTGAATCTCTCTCTCTATCTCTCTCTGTGCCTGTGAGTGTGTGTGAGTGTGTGTGAGTGTGTGTGTGTGTGTGTGTGTGTGTGTGTGTGTGTGTGTGTGTGTGTCTGACAGACAAGCAGAGAAAGCCAGAGAGAGCGATTTAAAGCAAAGCAAGAGAGGGAGAGGGAGAGATAGAGAGCGAGTTTGAGAATCTCTGTGTCACTATGTGTGTGTGGGCGTGTGTGTGTGTGTGTGTGCGTGTGTACGTGCACGTGCACATGTGCTTGTGTGTGAGAAAGAGACAGGGCAAAGATAGCCAGAGAGGGGCAAGTGATTTAAAGGAAAGAGAGACTGGGGGGAGAGAGAGAGCAAGAGAGATAGATAGATAGAGAGAGATGGAGAGCGGGTTTGAGTTGAATCTGACAGTTGGCAGAGGCGCGGGGAGCAGAGTTGTACTCATTAAGGAGTGGCGCTCCACTGACAAATTCGGCTGTGGGCCCAGGCTTTTCTCTTCTCCTCCCCTCCCCTCTCTTCTCGGACGTCCGCCCTGAACAAAGCTGACACGGTCCAACCCTTCAACCCGCCTGCCAGTAGGCTGAACGGATGGCAGCAGTGCGTGGCCTCCCATACACACAAACACACACACACACACACACACACACACACACACACACACACACATATTGTCTCACAGCTCCCCTCTGCCCATACACATACATACACATTGTCACTCTGCATACTCCAACACACACACACACACACACACACACACACACACACACACACACACACACACTTCGTATCTCTTTCTCAAACACTCACACACTTTCTTATGCCCTTCCCACAAACATCCTCTCACACACACAGATGCACACAAAGCTGGCTATACCCGTCACATGGGTGCTGGATGTAGTGTTAAGTGTTGTAGTGCTGCCACTGCTTAGAGAGGTCCATCTAATAGGCTTCAACCCTCGTCACTTACACAAACAAAACACAATATACAGTATATGTGTCTGTATCTGTACGGATACAGCCCAGTCTCTTCATCTCTGCTGGTATGAGTTACAGCAACCTTAAAGCAAAGTTAAAACCACCAATCACTCACACCTATCAGTGTGGGTACCGCAAGCATTGGGCCAGTAAGGTCTTAAAGTCCCAGTGTATATCTGTGTCTGTGTGTGTGTGTGACCCTGCTTGTATCTGTAGTCTCAATAGGTTTGACACAGGAGCACCAAACCAGTAGAACTTCACATAGTGTATCTTCTTCCACACACAGTACAAAGACAGCAGGAAAGAGTGTATTGTGCGTATGTGTCTGTGTGTGTGTGTGTGTGTGTGTGTGTGTGTCTGTGTGTACAGAAGTGCGCAGAAGTGCCATGCTCTTTCTGAGAAAAAAACAAGAGTAATTAAGGTATTCAGAGCAAACAAAAAACAGGTGTGTATTTGTGTGTGTGACTGTGTGAGTGCATGTGTTTGCGTGTATGACTGTGTGAGCGCATGTGTTTGTATCTTTGTGTGTGTGTGTGTGTGTGTGTGTGTGTGTGTGTGTGTGCATGTGCGCAATTGCACATGCCATTCTCTTTTTGATAATAAAAAAACAAGAATAATCAAAGTATTCAGAGCAATCAAAAGACAAGTGTGTGTTTGCATGTCTGTGTGTGTGTGTGTGTGTGTGTGTGTGTGTGTGTGTGTGTGTGTATCTCCGGGGCTGAACTGCGCTACTCACTGCTTTGGGTTTGAACGGCGGCTGGACCTCCTTGTTCTCCAGCTTCTCCCAGTCCATGTAACGGAAGAAGGCGTGCTCACGGATGTCTCTCTCCCCCTCAGGACCACAACCAAGACGCTTGCCAGGGTGCTTGGTCATCAACTGAAACACACCAGGGTCAAATGAGGTCAAACCTTAATCCCACCAGGATCTAAGGGAGCATTTGACTAATGTTTTAACAATTTGATCTGTTTTGTTCATTTTTGTTGCTTTCTTCTGTGTTTAATTTGAATTATTTGAGTTACTCTTTATTGTATATAATCAATTTATTTTATATAATTTCATGGTATTACATTGTTGATTTCGGTTTCATTTATGCTATGGCTGGTTGTTGTTTTTAACTGTGTAATTAGGAAATCAGGGCAATGCTTTAAGATCAATTTTCCCTGAAAAAAAAATGTGATCTGCAGAAGGATCCTCTGTTTGGTAAAACCACTATAAATGCCTCTCATTCAATTATTTACTCAGTAATTCTCAAACAGAAATGCTAAATCATTTTGTATAATTATAATGTGGGAGATGCCAACCTGGACTGCTTAATAAGCAGGTCTACAACCAGCTGAAGGCTCTTTGGGTCAATAATAAGATCTTGACTGAAATAACACCACTTCACTGGCAAAATGTCAAAGCTTCAAATAATGAGGTCCTGCCAAATCAACGCTACCCATCTACAGAATAGGGCTGTGAATAATGATACTGAGAGTTGGTTCTGAGGAAACAGAGGAGGATTTGGGCCTTGAATGCTCTATTATTTATGGGCAATTCCATGCAAACGGTCACATCATGTCCATAACGCCAACAAAATGCAATGGTATTTGTATGATGCTAATGATTATGTGAAAAGTTTCATAAAATTTGTCCTGGAACCAAGAAGAGTGAATACTCAAATTTTATGTAATCATCATTCACATCATACCATTCATTATGCCACTGTGTTGGCGCTATGGACGTGACAGTTTTGTGTGGAATTGCCCATATATATTTATCTATTGTGAAATTGGCAGTAGGATTTGGAGCGTGTGTATAATTCATGACAGACACACAGGCGGGAGAAAGAACTGATTTGTGTGGGGAGTAATATAAAATGTGGTAGCACCACAACTTGTAGTGAGTCAATTTAAGACACACCATAACAACCTGCCCTAAATGCCTAGCCTCATTAGAGCGACACTGACAAAACTTCCAGCCACTCATAAGATATTTATTCCTCAATTTGGTGGCAAAAAATGCTCAGCATACCTTTGTGGTGACAGCTAGGAAAGAGGTACAGGATGAAAAAACGTGACAAGTGGAGAAAAAAATAACCTCCTCCAAAAACCTCACCACTCACAAGCAAAAGAAGATACATATTTTTAAATTGATCAAATTTCTGAACATTCTGGCGGAAAAAAGCCACCTTGCCTCAACTTGGCTTTCAGTGTTTTTAGCGACTCTCACTTTTCTACAGGAACATGCTAGCGTTGAATATTAAAAAAGCTGTTAGACGTTTCATTCTGGCGCGTGAATGCAATGTGTGCTTGAAGAGATTAAACATGGTGGGAGTTTTTGCGAGGAAAGCAAGAAAGAGAGAGAGAGAGAGCAAAAGAGAGAGAGAGAGAGAGAGAGAGATAGAAGTAGGGAAAAAAAACACTGCTGAACAACTTGCTGCTTTTTTGTAGGCGCCTTGGAGGCTATGAAAAATTGATGGCAGAGAAAAATTCTTTGCAGACTCTGAGGGGAGCAGAGGTGGCAGTAAGGCGAGGGAAGAGGAGAGGAAGCCCACCCACCTCTACCCCAACCCGCCTTTAACCCTCACAGGGCAAGGCGAGACGCAGGTGGGCGGCCGCTACGACTCACGCTCCAATGGGCCACACGGCTACACAATCATCATTAATGCATACCACAGCAGTGAACCACATGGACAAACATACACACACACACACACACACACACACACAGAGGGAGAGATCATCTGAAGTAATGTTCATAAGTTACTCTGCATATTAATGCATAACACAGCAGTGAACCACATGGACAAACATACACACACACACACGCACACACACAGAGGGAGAGATCATCTGATGTAATGTTCATAAGTTACTCTGTATATTTTAGTTTTGTTGTAAAGCAGTTGAAATAAATATACCCATATACCCACGCAGACATGTTTCCTTGTCGAGACACTGTTTCAGTACGGCAAGACATTTTTGAGTTTATTGTGGTAAGGCATGAGATCACTCTATATAGCTAAGCATTCATTCAATTACAAAAGTCAATGGAATATTCTATGCATCTATATAGTTATAGTATGCTCAATATTAGCATGGCCATGCCTTCCTAGCAATTCTGCTTGATCTTCTCCATACAGTGGTAGTCTGGATTTGATCCCATTGAGCTTGTTCCGTCCAGTCAGTGAACAGAGGGAGGGGTTGTGAATGCAGACCTAAAATGCTATCAGTCAAGGGCTGATCCATTTTTTTTAACTAAACACCTCAAGCAAGCAATCGAATCTCACTACTGAATGTTCAGACCCTCTGTACGAAACACAAGAGGGTCTGATTTTATTACCAGGATAGCTCAATATTCAACATCTTCAAGAAGCTTTGTGTGAAAGAATACTTTCAGGTAAAAACTAGCTTCTGTACGGCTTTCCAATAGACTAATATCGCTTTCAGCCATCTGTGCTATAATGTGAATGCAAAGCCGCGTTCAAGATTATTTAAAACCGAAAGCATCCCACAGGAACGCAGGAATGATACTCAGCTCCTTTTAAAACAGAGGTATAAAATATGGCTGTATTAAAAAAATGACGGATGGTGTTTTCACAGCAAAATGCTGTGAATGCCATTTGCTGCAAATATTCTCTTTGTTTTGACATGGCAGTTATCAATGCGTTGCACTCTAGACAGTTATGGAGGTGACGGATGATGAGAACTAAAGGCCATGGCTTTGGTTTCTGTAGTTCTGTAGCAGATCATAGCAAAGACACTGAGGTCACTGTACTGCCTCTCAGTATCGTTGGCCATTTTGCTTTAACTTTTGTTCCAATACACTATGTTTAATCAGAGTATATAGACCATTCCAGCAATGTCAACAAAAACAATATTCTATTCCGTAGTTAAACTTCTTCAGCCACATTAAGATAACATATGGAATGTTAAAACGGAAGCCAGAAACAGAAACAGCAATCAAACTCAAACTTGAAATGATCTATATGCCAATAATGTTATCAGAGAAGGCATTTTCGACCAGACAGAGATACGTGCATAAAGTAGGAGTGGGAAAGGCACTGGAGAGTTAAGACAAATAAGACAAAACACATGGGGGGGAAGCACAGAGCAGTGTGTGGCAGAGGGAAGGTTAGAACGAATAAACAGACAGAAAGAATGGGGAGGAGAGAAGGGAAGAGAAGAGAAAAATAAGAAAGGATGAAGAGATGGGAAAAGAAGAGAAAAATAAGAAATTGTGTTTAGTCTAAAGTGTTATCCTCGTAGGTTTAGGAGTTTAAGGCCCACCCTATTCAAGGTTGCCCAACACAGCCCACATTACTGTGGCCCGTCACATGCAGAACATCAATAGGCAGGCGTCACACTGCCATCTACACCCTCACCTGGGCCCACTTGCCCCATCCTTACTCATGCTCGTGTAGATGCCCTGGTCCTGATGCTGCTTCTCAGGAAGGACGCTCAGGGATGCTAGTCGCTGCTTTTCTGCCAGCAGTGGTGATGGCGGAGTCTTATCTTGCCGTCAGAAGTCAGTTAATACATGCTTCACGCCACAGCGTTTCTTCCTCGGCAGATTGGGGCCACTCCATCAGAACAATCTGAAGGGCTGCCTCTGGAATGATACGCATGGCTGAACCCTCTCCTTGCCCAGGCTGGGAGGAGTATGTGTGTGTGTGTGTGTGTGTGTGTGTGTATGCATTTCTGAATCTGTGTGTAGGGTGGGGAACAGAGCGGAGAGATACATGACAAACTCCCTTGCTCTGTATCCCTTTCTACCCCTTGACTCCATCCTTCTCTCTCTCTCTCCCTCTCTCTCACCCTTTCTTCCTTTCCACCCACTGCCGGTGGGGCTCCCATTTTGCATGAGTCATTTCACTCGGCAGCTGAAAACAGTGAGGGAGAGGAGGAAGAGGAAGAGGAAGAGGAGGAGGAGGCTGCCCCACTCTGCCTCACAGTAGCTGCGTCTTAATGCTGTGGATGATCAAATCTCACCGGCATTCAGCCTCATGAATTGTGAGCGAGACAAGCAGGATTTTCTACCCCCTTTTCACCGTCACACTGTCCCTAATGCTAAAACCTCTGCCCTGCCACTGTGCATATTCAATATCAAGCACACAGTCTTTGAGTGTGTGTGTGTCTGTACATTTGGACCACATAGACTAACCATAAGCTTTATGGCTTCATTGGATAAACATTCAGCACTGCATCATTGCTCAAGACATTGGATCAGTTTTAGAGGCGTGTCTGTAGTGTAGACCTTCAAACTTACATCCTCACACCCACACAAACTCTTCAAATACAATCATTGTTACTCTTGGTTTTGATTTTAAGTTATAGAACACTTCTAGGTCTACTCTTCTCCAGGTGGAGATGTAAGTTTTGGCAAGGTGGTGTTTACACATAATTTAAATAAAAACTAATTTCTTTACATTCACTTCACTCTCATTTTGTCTCAGTTTTTATTACTGAGATTATAACCATATTTGTCAATTTTGCATGTTTTTGTAATTTTTAAAGTTTTTTGTAATTTTGTAAGTTTTTAATTAGATGAAATACTTAATAATGTCTAGGTTTAATATTGTTCTATAAATGTCATTGTATAGATGTTATGACTTTTTCATTGTAAAACCACATTTCATAAAGTGATTTTGCAAACACACCTGATTAACACCTTAAAGTGATTGTCCAGAATACTTCCAACCACAGACCTCTAGTTTGAACTCTCCAAGTGCTGTCGGTAGGACAAGGAATGAGAGAATTTGGTACAACATAGATGGAATAGCGAACCTGGATGCGGCTATGGGAAACAAAACTGAAAGTGAAATTATAGCCCCATTCAGTTAGCGGTAGTTGTCAGTTCGATATTAGGTGTATGCTGTACCAAATTCTATCATTCTTCTTCCTATCGACAGCACTCAGAGAGCTTGACTAACAGGGCTATGGTTGGCAGTACTACACTTTAATTACTTTTTAACTCTCACTGTTATGAGACTTTTGGATTATCATCTCTTCAAAACCAGCCAGGAATGAACCAGCTCCCTGCTTCTCTGATGGTTCTGGGCGAGATTCTGTCCATAAATGCTCTGTGCTCTGCTGTGAGTTGGGGAGGTCTCTGCCACTACTCTTCACTGTGAATGATTACAATGCTGTTCAATTAGCAGCACCAACATAATTAAGGCAGATAGATAGATAGTAGCTAGTGGCCCTGACGTGTTCCTTTTCTGCACATGACAAAGGCACCTGACACAATCTCTCATGACAACGTCTGTCCTCCTCTGCTGCAGCGACATTGCATCTGTGCAATACGCAGATGGGTGAAACCAGGGTATACCTGTCACAGTTTTGCAGAGTCTGTCTTCATATTCCATGTTCACCCACTCATCATAAGCCCCCCACCCACACTCATTACACACACACACACACACACACACGCACGCAGAATCCTTTTGAGACCTAGTGATGCGTGAAGGTTGTTCTCTGGCACAACAGAGTGAGTAATGCTGCACCTAATTGATTATTTACTCTGGCAATTAGGATTTGTTTTAAAGACTGATTGAGGGAAAGTAAATATTCCTCTCACCCTGATTGCCACAGTCTCGTGCCCCAGCATCTATATTGACTTTGACCTTCTGAAACACAGTTTAAAAACAGACCAGGAGTGAGTGAGGGAAAAAAAAGAACCGAAACAAGTCGATTGATAAAATGACAGAGCCAAAGTTCTACATTAATCTGCTCAAAGTCACAGAGCTTTGGCAAAAACCAACTCCCAGGAATCCAACATTTGCAGGAAAAAAAAAACAAGAAATCTGCTGCTGCTGGGCTCAAACAAGAGACGGATGTCTCCTTTTTCAAACCCTGTCTAAGCTTCCAACAACTAAGCGAGGCTAGCTCTTCAAACAGCACTTAAGAAGAGCTCAAGTCCTCAACTGAAAACATACACGTGCTATACCCCCCACCACACACAAACACGCGCACACACACACACACGTACATACATGTACATACACACACACACACACACACACACACACACACACACACACACACACACAGACACACACAGACACCTCTCAATCTGTCCCAAATGTCATGGATTCATTTGGTATTCCGCTATTTGTTAGGTGGGTGGGCAGGATAGTTGTGAAGAACGGGACTACTGGATCTGACGGATCTTCACAGCTGCCTGAGCTTGAAGCGTTTCCCTGTGGCAGTCGCAGCTGCTGCTTCCTCTGCTGCAAGCTTAAGTTATTAAGGAGGTGGTGGTGTGAGAACTTACAACCAATCCTTTAACCAATGAGGAGAGGGATGGAGAGTGTCCCATCAAGCCAATAAACCGTGGAAGAAATACAAAGACAGACAGAGAGAGAGAGAGAGAGAGAGGGGAGAGAGAAAGGGGAGAGAGAGAGGGAGAGACAGACAGAGATACGTGCATAAAGTAGGAGTGGGAAAGGCACTGGAGAGTTAAGACAAATAAGACAAAACACATGGGGGGAAAGCACAGAGCAGTGTGTGGCAGAGGGAAGGTTAGAACGAATAAACAGACAGAAAGAATGGGGAGGAGAGAAGGGAAGAAAAGAGAAAAATAAGAAAGGATGAAGAGATGGGAAAAGAAGAGAAAAATAAGAAAGGGTGCAGCCTTTTGTTTGCCTTTGAGCTTGCACACCGCATTTTCATCAGGGCTGAAGAAGAGGCGAGAGAGAAAGAGAGAGAGAGAGAAAGAGAGAGAAAATAAAAAAAAGAGACAGAGAGAGACAGAGGGAACGATCAAGCTAGAGCGAGAGAGAGAGAGAGAGAGACAGAGGAGAGAAGGCATTCTGATTCTACAAGCAATCACATCAATCTATTATTTAATGGCTACATTAGCATGATGCTGTTAGAGGGCTGGAGTTTAAGAGAACTCTCCTCTCCCTACAAAAGGTACAGACAGCGAGCTAGCTGCTGGATGTTTGCCCATTGCCCGTCGCCTCAAAAGTTGAGATTAGTTTAACTTTGGTAACTAATGGTTCTTTCGGCCGTAATGCAAGTAGCTGAAATTTAGTGACATTCTATCGTCCCTCGTAGATACATCACAGCTGGTCTCTTCCTGTTTGAGATGAGATACTTCATCCTGCTAGACTACCAAAAGCTGGCTTATGCTCTACACAAGGAATGTGAACACAGACGACAACACAATGCTGAGCTATCGCACAGTCTATGCAAGCTATGCAGACAACATGCCCCCATTGGAAATACTGCACAACAAAAAAAAAATGACATTTTGGTACACAAGTAGACATCACTGGGTTGCTGCTTAACTCATTCATGTTTGCATAACTTGTCTAGAGTATGAATCGCTCCCGCTTCACCTTTTGCGCCACCTCCGTTACCAAACGGAGCGCAATGTGTTCGCATTGGCTGATGAGTGACAGCTGCAAGCTCTGGGGCAGGGCGAGTCAGGGGCTCTAGCTATCTGCACCCCATGGACTGTAGACCCGATTCAAATGCCATCTATCCTTAATGCCACCTGGACATGTGCGCTATATGACAAGGAGCAAATAGGGCAGGTCTAAGAGATACCAAAGCTCCACATCAGCATCACAAAGGCAGACGGACTGTGCCCACAGGACTGCCAAGGTGAAAGGCAAGGCAGGGTGATACTGGATACCTGATCACCACTCCACCAACCCCCATCGCCCCCCCTCGTGATTTCTTCTTGCTTCGTGCTATCGCTGCCTCTACCTCTCTTCTTTGAGCACACGCTCTTTCTATTCCTTCCCTCAATCTTTCTCTATGATCTCTCATTTTCTCTTTCGCTGCTGGTGAATCCTGATATTGTTGGTGGTGCTGTGAGTGGACAAGTCTGCCCTGATCCTCTGTGTCGATGTGCAGGGTCAGAACTCACAGAGGTCTGCCTGATTCACATGGATGTCTTAACTCAGCAACGTGAACTGGGATACTAAATAACTCTTGGGGTCTCTGAAACAAACTGGAGTAGGACAGGATCGAAAAGAAAGGCTAGAATCAGGGGAAAAAAGTCTGTTCTCATAATTGAAACACTAGTCCATCTCTTGATGTCACAGATACAGCGTGTCAGTGTCTGTTTGTGTGAAAAGGGCTTAGTGACAGTAAGGTTAACAGAGAGAACAATATGTAGATGTGGAGAGAGAGAGAGAGAAGGAAAAAGAGAGAGAGCAGGCAACAGAAGGGGTTGCAATGTGACTCTCTCTGTTGCCTCCCAACAGTCAAATCACAACAGCCCTTCTACATTACCACATTTGTCCCTGGAGGAGTCTGTTTCCAAATGCAAACTGCTCCCCTCTTACGCCCTTCCCCCGCACCTCCTCACATGTACCCCGCACCTCCTCACACGCACCTCCTCACAGGGGTGTGGGGGAAGCCTCTGGTGCTACCGTTGCTGGGTCTATGCTCAGCGTCTCGACACGGCGTGCACGACGAGGACAGCATTTTATCTCGGTGTGTCTAATTATGGCGGCTGATTTCAATGGGCCCCCGTTCGCACTTGTGTAATCAAACCATAGGCTCCGAAGAGAGGAAGAAGTTGTTTCAAAACAATCTCTTAGTGTCATTACATGGTACAATTAGGGCACAATGGGTTTTCGTCATGTGTCAGCGCTCAACCTTGTCAATGAGGAGGACTGCCTGGCACTGAATGAGGCCTTGATTAGATCTGTACTATTGACAGAAGCTTCAATGGTGTGCTTTGACTTCCGTTGGCGCCCGCTAACTCTCGGGATGCTTCTATCGGGATGCTTCTCTCGAGATTGTGAATCAGAGTGGGGGGGCGTACACAAGAGACTCTGCAATTTCTTTTAAACACAATTAGGCCTAAACTAAACTCCTACAGTGGTCTCTGTGAACCCTACTGGCTAGAACTGACTGGGAGATGTGCTCATTAATAATGGAAGATGCTCTAAAGGTAAAGGATAACGAACGACACGGCATGCATATCATCATAAAAAAATGCCCTTCGAAGTGTAAATGGGCATTATTTTATGATATACGCATGCTGTGGATGAATGGATAGTTGCTATGGTCAAAAGTGGGTCGTTAGTTCAATCTGCCCTTGTCAATCACTGCATCCAAAGATGCTATCCCATCTTGGCTAAAAAATCTATGTTTCCTATACTCCCAAATGCAGTGTAACAGAGTTAAAAAAAAAACATCTCGGTCACAAGTTACAATGTTGCTGTGCTGTAAATGTCAGTCAGGCCACTAAACTGTCCCCCTGTGTTAATGTGAACTCTCATTCAAACTTCACAGCCAGTTGGGGGAATTGATATGCAAGTGTAACTACTTCATAGGTGTGTGGTTATCAGAAAATGCTCAGAAAAGTTCTAAATAGCGTATCACAGTAACAAAAATCAAGCTGAATTATTAGCATGTCACCACCACGCTACTTTGAGTTTTTTAAGATTAACTACTACTAGTACTACTGTAGTAACTGATTGATTGTGGTTTGAGAGTTAAAGGTCTATTCATCAACAAAAACTATTACCAAATTATAAGAATACCAGTGGTATTTAATAGGTAAGTCTACTTTTCATTATTGTGTTGGTGTGTGTGTGTGTGTGTGTGTGTGTGTGATAACTTGGACTCACTCCTTTGCAGATGGCCACTGCCTCCTTGGACATGGACTTGGGATAGGACACGTGTTGCTCCATGATGGACTGGAAAAGCTCATCCTCGTCTTCGCCATCGAACGGAGGCTATCAGGTACGACACGACACAAAGGGGGATAAAAAAAGATGCACTTCGTCAACAACCCCAACAATTATCACCAACTCCCCCACACCTGCCTATTGTTGCCGTTTAGTTTAGCCAGTTTAGCTCAACCAATCACTTCTCGTGACGTCCCCCCTGTCCTCCCCCGTCACTTTCACCTACAGTACTGCAGCCATTTAATTACAGTGCTTGTTCACGCCACTCTGCAATTTAGTCACTTTCATCATTTTCACTTGCCTCTGCAGCTCCCCCACTTTGTTTTTCTGTTGTTGAGTTTTGCGTGGTCGACAGAACTCCACTCCACCGCTTCACTGCTTAACTAGCCACCATTCTTCAACATACCCCCACCTGCCCCAACACCAATTCCTGCTCTGTGTTCCGTAATCGGCAACACTTGATTCCAATGTTTAACTGCATTACTAGCCAGCGTTCCCCACCCCATGCCTGCCCAATTCCAGCTCTGTTTTACACATTCATTTGTCTTATTGCTAGTTGTTCCCATTTGACACTAAAGTGTGTCTGTATTCCTGTCACAGGAGTGCATTGTAAACATCACAGGAGTGTTAATAAACACTTTGACCCTGGGGGTGCCGTGGCTCAGTGGTCTAAGGTGTCATGGCATAAATCTGAGTCTGGCCTGGGGTCATTTCCAAATCCATCCCCATCTCTCTCTCTCTCCCTACTCATTTCCTGTCGCTGTCTACTGTCTTATCAGAATAAAGGCAAAAAGTGCAACCCACTTCCCCCCCCCCCAAAAAAAAAACCCATAAAAAAATAAATAAAAACACTGTGTCCTCTGCTTTGTATTCTATTAAATTCCCAATGTTTCCAAGCTTTCAGAGGTAACCGCTCTCCCACCTCAACTTTCCTCAAAATAAATAAGACAAAAAAACAAAACAAAACAAAAAAAAGACATTAAAACAAAAGAAACAAGACACGTGCACTGGGCGTTAATGTTGTTTACATCGAGGCCTTTTAGCTGCTCTGCGACTTTGTGCAGAGCTGGCTCCCCCTAGTCCCCCACCGGAAACAATCCGCAAATTATTTCCAGCACTCAAAGCAGCGGCTGTTTCTGAGCGTCTCATAAAATAATAAGGACGCCAGAAAAGCATGAAATACTTCACGTCACTCTCCCGAGGATCTGCACACCTAATTAATACAAACTGACCTTGAATGAGGAGTTTTTGCCCAGCCAAAAGCTCCGCTGAGAAGTGGGAGACACACATACTCACACACACACACATACACACACAAATACAGCATACGCCATGCGTGCAAGCACATACATGCACACACACATGCGCACACGGGCACGGGCACGGGCGCACACACACACACACACACACACACACTCACACAAATACGGCATATGCCATGCATGCACACACATGAAGCATACAGTTTGTAAACACAGACGTGTAGCCAAAGTATACAGTTCCTTCCTCCACACACGTAGACACCTCCTCCACCCACTCACCCCACTTACACACACAGAGTGTATGCAGGGGCAACTGCTACTATTCACTCTTTTTCTCTCACTCTCACTCACATACACACACACACTTGCTCATCTGCCCACACACACACACACACACACACACAAACCCTTGCTTGTCCACACAATCACACACAAAAAATACACACACACACACGTACTTGCCAAGATCAGTGAGCTGGCAACTCTCATACCAGATGTGCCAACCCTACACCCAGCCATACCCACCCCACCCCCCCCGGCCAACCCCCCCCCCCCACTCACACACACACACTGTTCCTGCTGGCAGCCCTATGCCACTCACCTGCCCAGCCAGCATCTCGTACAGCAGCACGCCAAACGCCCACCAGTCCACAGATTTCCCATACGGCTGGTAGGCAATGATCTGGAATAAAAGGCACAGGCAGGTGAGACACTGACACAGACGACACAGACACAGACTAACACACATGCATAAGCGCACACACGCACACAGACACAGAAGTGAGAACAAACACTGTTGGGTCTAACCCATCACAGCTGAACATGCAGGACAGGAGACCTTATTCATAACTAACCGAGTCTGGGGATCAGCCTGATGGTGGTAGTGTAGGTGGGGGGTGATGCAATGATGCAATGAGCAATGAGTAAATGTGTGTGTGTGTGTGTTTGGGGGGGGGGGGGGGGGGGGTTAGTGTGTTAGGAGTGATGGATGAGTTCTAATCAGGCCTTGTGCTGGCTGATTGTGCTCTACTCAGTGAGCTGTGCCTCAGGGGGATGGGGTGAAGTGTGTGTGTGGGTGTAAATATGAATGGGTGAGTGTGTATATGTGGGAGCGTGTGCGTAAATATGAATGAATGTGTGTATGTATGAATGAGTATGTATATGTGTGTAAAAGTGACTTTGTGAAAGAAATAGCGATAGAGAGATAGAGAGAGAAAGAAGGAAATGGGAAGAGAATATGGAGAGAGAGAGAGAGAGGAGAATGAGTGGAGTGCAGAGGTTACATGAGGGGAGTGCTCTGCTAAGACCCCAGCGTTCCTGCT
>JAIFZK010000024.1:10050000-10052500 GCA_027481765.1 Tenualosa thibaudeaui
TTTCTCCGCCTCTCTATGGCAATGACTGAAGCAATTTGCAAGCCTTCAAGCAAGGACAATTTCTGTGTGTTAAATTATACCTTTTTGGTGATTTTTGTATTTATTCAGACAGGACAGTGGGGACATACAGGAAATGTGTGTGTAGGGGGGGAGAGAGAGAGAGAAAAAGAGAGAGAGAGAGAGAGAGATTTGAACCTGGGTCTCTCTGAAGATCAAGGTGCCCATCTATCCATCTATTAATGGTGCAGGCGATACGACAAGCTGTGCCACAGAGTCCCCAAAATATACACTTTGATAACATAATACTGATGCAAATCAAGATACTAATACAGTTGTCACATTTTCCATGGCCCGGTCCAAGCCTAAATTCAGGCTCAGTAAACATTGAGCACCATTAAGGACAAACTCTGAATTTGGTGCGATGAAAAGCAGCTCTTGTTCAAGTAACCATTCATTTCTCTAACAGTGTGGTGGGCGAATGTGAGGCTGCACTTCAAATTAGCAGAGCTTTGACCTGCAGGCCCTGCGCCCCAATGTCAGAAACACCTCATCTCATGACACCTCATTGGTTTGACAAAGGGCAAGATAACAAGGCACGTCCATCTACAAATGGGCTCCATGGAGAGGAGAGGAGAGGAGAGGAGAGGAGAGGATGGAGAGATGAAGAGGAGGGAGGAAACAAAGAAGTGGAGAAACAGACAACAGACAACAATAATGGCTGCAACAATAACAACAGCAGCAGCCTCCATCTTTCTGGGAAGGAAAGCAAAGGTCATGGCCGTCACTAGCGTGGGCATACCTGCTCTGATAAGATCAGCTCTGCATCCTGCTGGGATTATTCCGCCTCTCAAATGGGCACTGGCTCACTGCTATATAACTGATCCCATTTAACACACAAACTCCCTCTCTCTCCCTCTCTGTCTCTCCACATCCTGACAAAGTGACATCTATAGGTCTGCCAGCTCTCTCTCCAAGGACCATCTAAAAAAGACATTTCTCTCCCTCTGTGCTTGTAGTTCCATCCTGTAGCTAGTCGGTGACTTTAATTGAAAACAAACAGCGCCCCACTAGCAGGGGAGAGGGAGAGTGACAGTAGGCTGAGATCAGGGAAATGACATTTTCTTCCCATTTTCTATGTAACTGACTCAACCCCCCATCTCTCTCTCACACACACACACACACACACACACACCTAACCTACCCTTCTACACACACACACACACACACACACACTTTTGTGCACACCCACACCCAACCACACACACATACACACACCCCTCAATTTTCTGTGTCCTCCTTCCTTGTCCCTGGGAGAAGCAGAGCAATTTTGCTCTGTGACCAGAGTCTCAAAGCTGAAAGGCTGAGGAAAGATCAGGGGAAGGCCACACCTGAAGATTGTGTGTGTGTGTGTGTGTGTGTGTACTGGATCCAGTGCTGAGCTTACACTGAGCACTCACGTCAGCTCTGATGTGCTTGACTGCACTTAGTCCTGTGGATGTCTTACTACAGACTGAGGCAAGGGGTGGCAGCAGGATTGGGGGGAGAGACAGAGAGAGGGAGGGATGGAGGGAGAGAAAGCAAGAGAGAGGAAGAAAGAAAGAAAGAAAGAAAGAGGGAAAGAGACAGAGAGAAAGAAAGAGATAGAGAGAGGGGGAGAGAGAGAGGAAGAGAGAAAGAAGGAGGGAAAGAGAGAGAGAAAGGGGGGGAGCAAGAGAGAGAGAAAGAGAGTGAGAGAGAGAGAGAGAGAGAAAGAGAGAGAGAGAGAGAAGGAGAGAGAGGTGAGAAAGCGGTTCTCTCCAGACCGCAGTGACCTTACTGTGACAGGCCATCCAGGACTGCAGAAAAAGACACTCCTTGTACTTTTCTCTTTCTCTCCTCTGAGTAACTCTTTTTTATCACTGTCAATAAATGATAGTTCTTTTGGCTAGTTGAGCTAGATGGCCATTAAAATAGATATCTTTTCAGTCATTTAGGCAGAGCATCATTAAAATAAAGAGATCTTTTAGGCAGTTTGGTGGAGCATCGTTGTCATTAATACTGCTCTCAGCTGGGATTGAGTCATCATCAAAATACAGCTCTACCCAGCGGAGAACATTCCCTCAGTAACTACTCACATCTTAATCTCTTATTTGATTCATTTTTTAGATCTTTCATTCATGTTTTTATTACTGGCCGCTGATTAACCTTGACTGGAAAGCACTCTGGCACAAAGCCTATTGTTTTTTTAATGTGCCGCATGTGCGGAGGATGAAAGTGAAAAGCTTGACTTGACTCACACGGCATGAGGCTCTTTGAACTTGCCGACCTGCTGGATCTGGTACATCAGATCCCCTCCATTTATGTACTCCATGACGAAGTAGAGACGGTCCTGCATGGTATTAGAACAGGATTAAGTGTTAAAGTGTTAAAAAGCAGTGTGCTCGCACATACACTCTCTTTCTTTCTTCTTCTCTCTCTCTCACACACTCACGCACACACACACACAAACTCTCTCTCTCTC
>JAIFZK010000024.1:10057500-10060000 GCA_027481765.1 Tenualosa thibaudeaui
ACAGTCCAGTTAGGTGAAGTGGAAGGGCAGAGGGTGAGGAAGGCAGACCCATGCGGTCCCCCCTCCCAGTCCATGGCACCCCTCTCTTTCTGTGGGGAATTCAAAAGCTGAATGGCCCGGGTTCCAAAGGAGTGCCAAACGGTCCAGTCCAGGGCAGAGTGTGTGTGTGTGTGTGTGCGTATAAAAAGCACCCAGACGAAAGCATGGTATAAAGGGCAGTGTGCAGCAAAAGACTTAAACACTTAAGGATAACACAAACTTATCCTAAAACAGTCACTACTTCAACAGCAGCTACTTTGCTCTGTTTGAAATTATGTGTGTGTATACGTGTGTGTGTGTGTGTGTGTGTGTGAGCGTGAGCATGTGTGTGTACGTGTGTTTTTGTGTGTGTATGTATGAATGTTCTGTATGTATGTATGTATATATGTATGTGTGTGTATGTATGTATGTATGTATGTATGTATGTATGTATGTACGTACGTACGTACGTACATGTATGTATGTGTGTATGTAGGTGTGTACGTACGTACGTGTATGCATGTGTGTATGTAAGTATGTGTGAACTGACATTTTTATGCATGTATGGAATGGTGGTCTGTTTAAGGTTATTGCTCCCGTATGTGTGAAACTGTGGACATGACTAGTGGTCCTGACATGCCATAATGGACAGTTGAGCTCCTCTTTAGTGGGCAGCAGCAGGGATTGGAGAGTGTTACCGCCCAGCCAGAGGAGGCAGGGGGCTGTGCCTGTGAAATATGATGTGCTTACACACACACACACACACCTCCCTTGCTTGCTCTCTCTCTTTCATAAACACGCACTCTTTCTCTCTCTCTCTCCCTCATAGAAACATACACACACACACACACACACATCTCCATGCAGAAACAAAGCGGTTCTCCAGCCATTGTCAGATAAGGTGCAGATTTGAGCGGCTCACAATGGGGAAGCTGGCTTGACGCTCCAGTGATTGGGGGACAGATTTGAACTCTGCCCAGCCTGACAGGGAGCCTGAGGGCTAGCAGTACAGAAGAGATGGAGGAAGGGAGGGAGAGAGAGAGAGAGAGAGGAGAGGAAAAAGAGAGAGAGGGAGAGAGAGAGAGAACACCATAGGGAGCAAGAGACAGAAGGAGAGGGGACAAAAAAAGACAGAAATACCAGAGAGACTGCGAGAGAGAGAGAGAGAGAGAGAGAGAGAGAGAGAGAGAGAGAGAGAGAGAGATAGATAGTTAGAGAGATAGAGAGAGAGAGAGATTGGCAGATGTCAAGTAATTCAGCAGCATATTCTCCATAATCGAGAAATCTGGGAAAACATCTGTTATCAGGCTGCCTTCCAGACACACACACGCTGACATACACTGAGAGAAAGAGTGCAAGGCAGAGAGAGAGAGAGAGGGAGAGAAACAGAGAAAGAAACCTTGAACATGAGAGAATTAGGATGTGTTTGAAGTGCTCGTAGCAGCCCCTGGCTATGAGTGTGTGCGTGTGTGTGTGTTTCTGTGCATGTGTGTGTTCCCAAGACAAAGTGCGTGATAACTGACTCACAAAACAGCCTTGTCGCACAACACAGCTGGAGCCCCCAAATGCACGCGTCTCTGAAAGACGGAAAAATAAAAACGGCAATGCTGCCGCTACTCCTACCGTCATGACATCATCACGACTCCATCATGACGGCAATCACGACTCCAGACCTACACGCACTAGGGAAACTTTCTTACAAACAAGCTCTAGAAAGTTCCGAGGTCTGTCCCTCAACCACCCACCCCCCTCTCTTTCTCTCTCTCTCTCACATACACATACATACATTACACACACACACACACACACACACACACACACACACCTGCATTAACACCTCAACTTCCTCCTCTCTCTTTTCTCCTCTGAAAATATGCGGCTATGGAAATGAGTGCGGGAGCGGCTTGACTTTGTGCTGCTTTTAAAAACGCTGCCCAGATGGAGGCTGGGTGACTGGCGGTGGAGAGAGTTGTGCAGTCAGCGTCGACTTCACAGAGGCCACCATCTGCTCTGCCAAAACACACACATACACACACACACACAAACACAAAAAAAGCGCCTCTCGCCTTTTCCCTGCTGCAGGAACAAGGGCGGAGCGGAGTAGTTCGCTGAGATGCCAGATAAGCTCCCGTTTGCGTCTTATTAAGGGCCAGAGGCTGGTGGTGCTGCCAGTGACTAAGGGTGCAGGACACAAGAAAAAAGAAACGAGCCCAAGGACTCAAGAGTGGTTTTGTGTGGTTTCATAACAGCACAGTGGGAGTGTTCCAGCATCACAGACCTCTCCATGTCGCTTCTAGCCAGATTCATTCGAAGGCATTTTAAAGGGTAGTATCACCAACCTTGATGACGGGGAAAACGATAGAAACATTCTTCTCTCACTCTCATAAAAGACTCTGAGGTTGTCTATGGCTAAATGTGAATGTCCCCACTATGTGCCCTGAGCCCTCAATAACCTACTTTGCATGAATCAGGCAGTGCATTC
>JAIFZK010000024.1:10070000-10090000 GCA_027481765.1 Tenualosa thibaudeaui
CATATACATACATAGCAAGCCATTCCCACATGTAATCCTTTTTCTTCTTCTCTTATACACACACACATACATACATACATGCATGTACGCACATACATACATACATACATACACACACACACACACAGACAAACACACAAACATACCAACATATACATAAATATAAACCCATTCCCACATGTAATCCAATTTTTATTCTTATCTTATAAACACACACAAACATACATACACACACACAGCATGTACATGCATACATACATACATACATACACACACACACACAGACATACACACAAACATACCTACATATAAATACATAGCAAGCCATTCCCACATGTAATCCTTTTTTTCTTCTTCTCTTATACACACACACACACACACACACACACATACATACATAATGCCATTCCCACATGTGTACGCACATACATACATACATACATACACACACACACACAGACATACACACAAACATACCTACATATACATACATAGCAAGCCATTCCCACATGTAATCCTTTTTTTCTTCTTCTCTTATACACACACACATACATACATACGTATGTACGTACATACATACATACATACATACACACACACACACACAGACATACACACAAACATACCTACATATACATACATAGCAAGCCATTCCCACATGTAATCCTTTTTTTCTTCTTCTCTTATACACACACACATACATACATACGTATGTACGTACATACATACATACATACATACACACACACACACAGACATACACACAAACATACCTACATATACATACATAGCAAGCCATTCCCACATGTAATCCTTTTTTTCTTCTTCTCTTATACACACACACATACATGCACAACATGGTGTACAGTCAGTTACCTCAAACTTCTGCCGGAGTTCCTCATTCCCTTCTTCACCCTCTGGAGGGACTGGCACGTTAAAGTACTCGCCCTCCTCTTGACTGAGCAGCTTGAACCTGTGTGTGTGTGTGTGTGTGTGTGTGTGTGTGTGTGTGTGTGTGTGTGTGTGTCAGACAGGAAATAAAAGAAGAACAGGTGTATGCAAGTATGTGTGTGCGGATGCATATGTGAATTTGTGTCAGAGTGAGTGAGTGAGTGAGTGAGTGAGTGAGTGAGTGAGTGAGTGAGTGAGTGAGTGAGAGAGTGAGTGAGTGAGTGAGTGAGTGAGTGAGTGAGTGAGTGAGTGAGAGAGAGAGAGAGAGAGAGAGATCGTCAGTGCAGGCACTGCAGTCCTGTCAGAAACATTAAACATATGTCTGACAAACAGAACAGAACTAAACAGTGACAAAATCTTCTGGTGTTTTGAAGAGACCGTGTGCGGTGTCACTGCCTGTGAGTTTAACCACAGGCAGTGACCAGCTACACTGCACGAGACCCTGAATTCCTAATTCCTCATATTAGAACCTAAACATAAGTGGTCTTTTGTAGACTCACAATCTGATCTCAGGGTTGAAGCTTTCTTTCTCTCTCTCTCTCTTTCTCTTTCTTTCTCTCTCTCTCTCTCTCTCTCTCTCTCTCTCCCACTCCCCCATTTCAAAAAGCTTTATTGGCATGAATGCAAATACAATATTGCCAAAGCACTAATAGCAGAAAGTAGTAGTAGAAAAGAAATAAAAGAAAATTTATACATTACATTCAGCAATGTAAATAATAATAAAAAAATATTAAGGTAAACAAATAAAAAAAAGATTGATATGAGGTTGTGATCAAGTGTTAAAAAAGGCTGTTGAGATAAAGCCTCCTTTAAAGCAAAAGAGGCCCTAGACTGCAAGAGGACTAGACAAGCCAGGAGGGAGGAGGAGAGATGGACTGAAGGGACATGCAGAGAAAGAAAAAATAACGCTGTAGGGGGCTGAGAATGGGATGGAGAAAGCGAGAAAAATGTGAAAAAAAGATATATGAAGGATATAAAGGACTGTAGAAAGAAAGCAACCCAAAGGAAAAGAGAGAAAGAAAATGAGAGAGAAATAGAGGTGGGAAGTGGGGGAGGGAGAGGGAACAGAGGGACAGGGGGACAGCACACACACACTCTCTCTCTCTGTGTATATCTCCCTGTGGGGACTTCAGCAGCAGAAATACTCTCTGTGCTCTTCCACTCTCCCACACACAGAGCTGGACTCTGGGGTCCAGACGGGCCCCTGCCCAGGCCTCCCGGTGCACAGACACGAGAATCTACTTAGAGACTCAGACTGCGGCAGCCACCCAAGCACCATCCAATAGAGACCTATAGAGGAGCAGGCTGGGGGTGGGGGGATACACATATACCACCCACGCACGAGCAGAATGTGTATGTGTGTGTGTGTGTGTGTGAAGACATGCATGGATATGTGTGTGCATAAATTAATGAGTGGAGAGTGGACAAGAGATTATTCATGCATTTGTGTGTGTGTGTGTGTGTGTGTGTGTACAATCTTGAGAGAAGACATGCATGTAAGGGGAAGTGAGCCATTATGGACATACACGTGTACGTGCATATATGTATGTATGGATGCACATATGTAGATGAGGGCATTTTGACTCTGTAACATTCCGCAATGTGATGGAGGGATGGATGGCTTTCTTGCTCGCCATCTCTGTGTCTGTGTGTGTGCGCATGGTTGTGTGTGTGTGTGTGTGTGCGCACGCATGCGTTTTTTTGTGTGTGTGTGTGTGTGTGTGCATGTGCATGCGCATGTTGTCTTTAGAGTGCGTTTCTGAATGCGCCCAGGTCTGAATCAACACTCTAACATCAGTTACATCTTTCTGTGTGTGTGTGTGTGTGTGTGTGTGTGTGTGTGTGTGCACATGTGTGCATGCTTGCATGTGCACCCAAGTCTGAATCAACACAGTAACATCAGTTACATCCGTGTGTGTGTGTGTGTGTGCGCACGCACAATCGTGTGTATGTCGGCCGGATCGGATGAGTCACCCAGCTTCCCTCGCCCCCGGCCCCCTGCGGCCCTCTGCCTGCACCGCTCCCACATCCCAAATCTCCCACACTGATCAGTCCCCCTCTCCCTCCCTCACCTCCCTCTTTCTCTACCCCTCCGTCTCTCTTTCTTTCTCTCCCCTCTTCATCTCCCTTTCTCTCTCTCCCTCCCTCATCTTTCTCTTTTTTCTCTATGCTAATCCTCCCCTCCCTCACTGCATCCCTGCTTCTTTTCTTCTCTTTCTTTCCACTGCTTCTCTCTCTCCACTCCTTCCTCCATTCCCTTTCTCTTCATACCTTTGCCTTCTTTCTTTACTTTCTTCCTTTTTTGTTTTTTTTTCTTTTTCTTTCTTTGTTTCTATAGGCCTGCTGTGTGACATCATCCCTTTCTGCCAGAATGATTAGTTAAATCTCTCGTCATTGTTGCTTTTGATTTCTCAGCAAGGTGCACAGCTCTGACATCACCACCACCTTCATCATCATCCTCATCATCCTCATCTTCCCACTGGCTCGGTTGAAGCAAATCCTCCTCCCGCTTGACGTCTCCATCTTGATCTCTGTGGCGGACGTTCCACTACTCTTCGAGATTCCTCTACGTCACTAAGCAAGTGGCTACGGCAGCCAGTGGGAGCAGAGTGTGTATATGTGTGTGTGTGTGTGTGTATTGGGGGGGATTAACTGCTCAAATGTGTTGTGTTAATGCACCGCTCTGCGCTCTGAAAGCTCGGAGTCCATGCAGGGAAGATAATGAGCTGCCAATGGATTGGAGGAGCTGGAGGAGACGACGACGACTTTTCCATTATCTTCGCTCTCTCTGACGTGGAGTGTGTGCTTGTGTGTACAAAAATATAATGGTGTGGATTGTGGTCTGAGGCCATGTCAAAATGTGGACGTCAATATGCATATACATCAGAAAATGCTCCTGTCTTTTTTTGTAGGTGTGCGTGTGTGTGTGCGTGTGTGGGTGTGTGTGTGTGTGTCTGTTTTTGTGTCAGGGGGATTCAGGAGAGTTTCTCTCCTCTCTCTCTCTCTCTCTGTGTGCGTGTGTGTGTGTGTGTGTTTCCAAGTGTGTGTGCATGTCTATATGTATGTTGTGTGTTGTGTGCAGGCCTGGACCACTGATTAGGCAGGACTATGGACAATGGCAACAGATACCTGAAGAGAAAAAGTTCTATACCCCATTCATATCAACAGCAAAGAGCTGGAGCAGTAAGACTGACACTGACTGACAATCTGTTGACCCAGGTTCAATTCCTGAGCCCCACACTGTGAGTCTGTGTAGATAACAGCGTCTGCTAAATACCAGTCAAATTTAATCTTAGACAATGCTAGGTCAATACTGTCATCTTTAAAATGGCATCTGACATCTATTTACTACTGCCCACACTCATACAGTAAGTTAGGAGTTACCTTACTGTTGGTCAGTACCCCCTAAGCAGGATATTGGCACCCCATCCATTGACAGAGACAACGTACATTTGCTTCCACCAGTAGCCTAATACGGTATCTAATTGGCACAATTATTTGCACAAACACTGGCAGAATTGAGCCTTTGCTAGACACCAGTTTTTTTTTTTTTTTTAAATAGCGGATGCTAAGTAGCTGAAGCTAGTCCACCCAGTCCTGCAGGGGACTGTCGGGAACCCCATAGCCTGGCTGAAACAAACCGATCAAATCGAGCAAGTTTCTCTGACCCACCGGGCAGGAAGCGTAGGCATGATAGCCGAGTGCTGTATCCACCCCCCTGCCTCGCTACTTAGCGGCTACTGCAGAGCATAAATGCATGGGGCTCTCCAGCCCGTCTTTGCTGCTGAATCGCGATTGATTGCTCTCCCCCAGCAGCAGCAGCAGTGGAGGCACTAATTCTCCCTTGGAAATGAATGAGAGAGATGCGTTAATTGACTGGGAAGGGTTCCGGGTGATGTAATAATCAATGACATTTTTTCACCCCTCCTCCTTCACACCCTCCCTCCATCTTTCCCCTTTCTGTGATCTTGATGCCCTCCTTTCTTCAAGCACAAAACAGCTTTCCCATCAACTAAGCACCACAAAACTGCTTAATCTGTGTGAGTGTGTGTGTGTGTGTGTGTGTGTGTGTATGGATGCCTGAATCTTGGTATATGCAAGTATGGCTATAGACGAGGTTCTAGAATCAGAAGACTACGACTGTTTATCACTACTGAGTAGCTTGTCTATGTTCATAGGGTACAAGGGCAGAAAGTGAGTGAGAAATTGAGAAAGAGAGAAAGAGAGAGAGAGAGAGAAAGAGCAAAGATCCTTTTCTTTGAGAGCACCGTTGACACTCTCGACCGCGGATGAGAAAAACAGTTGTGTTTGGGTGGAGGGGGTAATGAGAAAAAGAGAGAGGAAGAGGTCAGAGCAGGTGAGTGCTCAAGAGAGGACAGGACAGGAGAGGAGACTTGGCCGCCGTTCAGCTAAGCTCTTAAATATTCACAGGAGGTGACGCCCGGGGGCCCTGAACGCTGCAGGTGTGGCTCTCTCCTCACATCCAGGTTTTTTATTAGCTCTGGCGTCGGGCTCGCGCGGTCTGCCACAGACGCGCTCTGTCAAGCCGAGGTGAGACGCCGCCAGCCACTGCAGGCCACGGCTGTGCCGCTGACTTTGCCGAAAGGGATAAAATGGCCAAAACTTTTATAAATGGCTGCCCTTGTGAGCACATGTAGAGAGACTCTTTGAAGAAAAGGCTCCGGGCAGGTATATGTCGACTGTTGGTTTCACAGTGTTGATAAGTAATTCTAACTCAATATATCCCAGCACTGTGTACGGATGTTATTTGCAACACTGAAACACTAAGGCTTACTTGACATGAATGGAGTCCAAACAGCCTGGCCTAATATGACACAGAAAACTGGAATCAGGCCACTGCTCCTCATTGACCATTGTGATATGTATGTTTTCAGCTGTGTGTGTGTGTGTGTGTTTGTGTTTGTGTGTGTGTGTGTGTGTGTGTGTGTTTGTGTGTGCGTGTGTATATGTGTTTTCAGGTGTGTGTGTTTGTGTATGTGTGAGTGTGTGTGTATGTGTGTGTGTGTGTGTGTGTGTGTGTGTTATATTGCGTGAAAGACTGGACTGGAGAACAGTCGGTCACTTTAATAGAGTGAGTGGGTGGGCAGGGAGAGAGAGGCAGGCAGGCAGTATTGTGGGTACGGGTCGGAATGGGTTTACAAAATTGGACCCATGCAGGACTCCGCTAGAAGGGACAGAGTTGGTAGCCCGGATAGTGTATGAGTGTGTGTGTGTGTGTGTGTGTGTGTGTGTGTGTGTGTGTGTTTGGGTGGGGGGTGGGGGTGGGGGGCAGACAGGAATGAGGCCAGCTTGTGTTTTAGCCTGGCCTGCACTGCTAGAGTCTGAAGGCAATTCAGAAATGGGAGGGTGTGTCTAAGCCAAGGCTAAACACAGTGTTAAGGAAAGGAGAAATAGAGGGAGAGAAGAAGAAAAGGAGAAAACACATAAAAGAGAGTGAGAGAGAAAGAGAGAAAATAGTGGTAGAGTGTGCTCTCCTGTGTGAGCACGCCGCTGCTGAGAGAGGAAAATGAAGTTCTCCCCGTGGGTGAGATCACACAGGCTACACACACACACACACACACACACACACAGAAATCCACCTGAGCACTTATGCCTTATCGTAGCACCGGTTGCCGAAACGATGCTGGACTAAAAGCTCATGTTCCAGTTCCAATGATGAGCCTTAACTAATATGGCCTCTTCCACAAAGCAGCTCTTCTAAAGATAAGCAACGCAGACATGGTGCATTACCCATTCAAGCACACATTGTGTGTGCCTGTACCTGGGTATGTCTGTGCATCTGCTGCCTTTTTGTATGTATGTGCATATGTGTGGAGGTATGTCTGTACAGTGTGTGTGTGCTGACCATGCATGCATGAATGTATGCATTAGTATGCACACTGCATTTGTGCATATTGTTTGCATATATGCATGTCCATGTACATATGAACTGAATGATTAAATGTCCTATCCTTGAGAGTGTGTGAGAGTGTGTGAGTGTGTGTGTGTGTGTGTGCGCACGCGCGCACGCACCAGCCATCCACCCCTTGCTTCTGCAGCTCAGAGATGCCAAAGGAGAGGGACCCCATGAAGTCGTTGCGGCTGGTCAGGTCCCAGTCCCATATCTCCACAGACAGCCGGCGGTCCTTGTCCGACTCCTTCAGATTGCTGCATTGAGACACAGACAGGGACTTTGTCAGAGAGGAAACGTGTATGTGTGCATTCGTCTGTGTGTGTGTATATGTGCATGTGTGTGTGTCAGAGACTGACAAAGTAAGTGAGCATGAGAAAGAGACAGAAAGAGGCAGAGAGTGAGAACAGCAGAATAGGAAAGAGTGAAAGACAAAGAGAAAGTGTGAGAGCGAAAGAGTACGAAAGGTGGACGGAAAAGTGCAATTTCATCCTTTTTGTTTTGTTTCCCTGGTCCACCTTTCACTGTTTTAGCAGGACAATGCTGAGAAGACGCCACTGATGCTTAGCTGAGCTGAGCTGGTGAAGGGGAAGACTGCGGCTTCCAGAGACCCCAGCAGACAGATAAAGAATAAGACCTGCCAAGTATGCGGCACAGAGATGGAGAGAGAGAGAGAGAGGGAGAGAGAAAGTGACCAGAGAGGGAAGAACTGGAGAGAGAGAGACAAAGTAAGAGGGAAAATGAAAGACGGAGAGAGAGAGACAGAGAGAAAGGGGGGAAGAGAGAGAGAGAAAGGGAGAATGACAAAGAGAGACAGAGATAGATGTAGGGAGGGAGAAAGGAAGAGAGAGAGGGAAGAACAGAGGGAGAGAAAGAGAGGGCGGGAGCGGAACAAGGACAGCATTGGACAGGCCTGTGACTATGTGAGAGACTAGCCACCAAAGCAGAGAAACGTTGCAGTGGAGAAAAAGGCTCACTCACAAGTTAAAGGTCTCATTCCATGTGGGGTTGAGGCAGCACTTGATGGTCTTGGTCTTCTGTTTGCTCTCGCTCTTGGGGTCGGGGATGAGTTTGAGCTTGACATAGGGGTCCGACAGGCCATTGGGGTCCATGGGCACCAAGTTCTTGGCCTCTAAGACTGAAGCACAGGACCACAGACACACATCACAAGACAGAAATATAAAAACTACAAAATACTGAGTTTCCTCCTGTCAATAAGCTTTGCACGTATGATATGTGGATACACTGGAATGTAGCAACATATAGTATGTTCCATGCACTATGATAACTATTCAAATCTTTGCATGCGATATTCCATTTAAATGCCACTCAAATTATCTACACAAATTTGTCAATGTGAGTTGTGTCATGTTGTGCAATCCTAAAAAGGCTTGGCTGTTAATTCAGCCACTGCAGGATACCAGCTACTTGTAGCACAAGGAATTTTACACATTTTCTGTGCATAACTGGAAATATCAAAAAGGAGTCTGTTTATCTTATGTGGTGTTTCAGTGCATCAGATCAACTGTTAGCTTTCACATCCTTTCACTTTGTGCAAAGCGTCTAGAATTCCTTAACTGGCATACGTTTCCTTCCTCATGCGCAGATACTTTCTGTGAACTTTAAAAAAATTGGGCATGCCAGAGTTCTCGCAGACTGCCCAGCCAAAAACTTGTCAGAGGAAATCTAAGCTAATGGAGGGATCCCTGACCATGCTTTAGAAATGTGAGTGGAAGCACTAGGGGGGCCTAACCTGGCTATGCTACTGTAGGTATGTTCTGCAGGCTCACTGGAACTAGATAACTAGAGGCAAGAAACATACAAGGAGATGAAAGGAAAGATCAGTCAGCCCATATCCCCATTATTGAGGCTGCAAATTGTTATCGGTAGGTATAAGAACATTTGGTATGAGAGAGACCAATCATGAGAACTGGCAACTAATGCTAACTCAACAGGACACAGAAAAACAAAACTGAAACAAAGTTTCCTTGCCCTCATCAGTTATTGTCGACCACCATTTTGCTATCTGTTTCTCTGTACTAGTTATACTAACTAGCACAAGGACGTTTTTCCTTGCTCCTGTTGCTGTTGGGTGAAGCGCCATGGGACAATACTATTGTAAAAGGCGCTGTATATATATATACCATTGAATTGAACTGAATTTATGTTATACCAGATATTCCTGTGCTTATTCCTACCTACAGCTCTTGGCAGCTGAGAACAACAGAGCTAAGGGTTGATTGAATTCCAGATTCCCTCCCTCTTTTTCAACCTTTCCTTTAAAAAAACAAAAACAAAACTCGTCTCCTCTTTGCCTCCTCTTTCTGCATTTTCCTCACATTCAATCTGTGTTTCCTTTGTTTCCTCCCTCTGCACTAACACACACACACACACACACACTCCTCTCTCTCCATCTCTGCATATTTATCCTCTCTTTCTCTCTCTCTCTCTCTCTCTCTCTCAGTAGTTCTGGACCTCTTCCTGTAAATTGGGTTTGACCTTGGCACTTGACCAGCACAACAATTAGTCCACTGCCATTTCCATAATGACTGATGTGCCAAGGCAGGTGGGGGTGTTCATTAAGACACTGTATGTGTGCATGCTTTTGGGTGTGTGTGTGTGTTTCTTCTTGCAATTACCATCCTGTGGGAAGCACAGCTGCCATTCATAGGCTAATCTCAGTGGACTAATGAACACACACACATACAGACACACACACACATACAGTCATCTTGCTATTCTCTGACAAAAAAACACTCACAAGTAACAAACCACAACCTCTCAACACAACTCAACACACATACACACACACTATGTTATCTGACTATAATATAAATGCACTGTTATCTTTTCCTCCTCTGATAAGCACCCTGATCAGGTTGTGTTGAAATTTCAGCACAAGGTCACGTTAGCTGGGTGGGATGCTCCACAGTCAAACACAAATTCAAGTGGTCTGACAATCTTAACAGTGTAAGCTTGACACCAGTTAGACATGAATAGATTACTACAATGTCCTTTTCTTTTCTTATTTATGGAATAGTGTTAAACCCATACGGCTGTTTCACGCCCACTGGTTTGCCAGCCAGGCTTCTGTCTGCCGGGTGGGGGACATGAGACCTGCAACTCAAAGCCACAGTGCCCCCTACAGGTCATCTGAGAGCATGTCCCTTCAACAGCAACAAGAGCAGGGGTCTTCCTGACTCTGCGTTTCGGCAGAGCATTAGAGCCCAAAACACTGACAGTGGTGTGCACACGGTTGAACGTGTTCATACGAGAAAGAAAATCCCAAGTGGAAAGAGAGTTAACAACACCCCTGCAGACAATACAAGAAACACAGGCCATTCAGTGTGTGTGTGTGTGTGTGTGTGTGATACATGCAGTAGCCATGGCTCCCTCCATCTCTCTCTTATTCTCCCTCTCCCTGCATCCATCTTTCTCCCACTCTCCCACTCACTCTCTCTGTGTGTGAGGATGCACTAGCCCTGATGAGTGTTCAGTTTGACACTGATCTGATATCCATATTACAACCAGTACTAGAGATCCAGCTCTGTGTGTGTGTGTGTGCGTGTGTGTGCGTGTGTGTGTGTGTGTGTGCGTGCGTGCGTGTGCAAGCTTGCGCGGGCATGTGTGTATGCACGCATGTGCATTGGTGTGTTTTTGGTGTGTGTGGGGGGGGATCATTAGGACGAGGGCTATGATGACTCAGTGTGTACAGAGTCTCTGATGAGTGACAACACATAAAACACATCAGACCTAATCAATGTCAGCTCATATTCCAATTCACACACACACACACACACACACACACACACACACACACACACACACACACACACACACAAACACAAACACACACAGGGGTGAGTGGGGGGGGGGGCTGGGGGTGTCTAAGCTGGGGCTAGGGCTGGGGCTGGGGCTGGGGCTGGGGATGGGGATGGGGATGGGCTGAGTTTCTTGGTGCTTCATTAGCTGTAAGTGAACAGACTGCTGGTTGGTGGTGATGGGAGAAGTGGGCCTGGGCTTTTATTATAGCCATTCAGCAGATCAACATTACATTATACAGCAGCCTGCAAAGGAGTAATACATGCAGTAGCCATGGCTCCCTCCATCTCTCTCTTATTCTCCCTCTCCCTGCATCCATCTTTCTCCCACTCTCCCACTCACTCTCTCTGTGTGTGAGGATGCACTAGCCCTGATGAGTGTTCAGTTTGACACTGATCTGATATGCACATTACAACCAGTAGACCCAGTTCTGATACAATTTGGTTGTGTGTGTGTGTGTGTGTGTGTATTTGCACGTGTGCATGCTTGTGCGTGCACGTGTGTGTGTGTGTGTGTGTGTGTGTGTGTGTGTGTATGTGCATGCTTGTGTGTGCACGTGTGTGTGTGTGTGTGTGTGTGTGTGTGTGTGTGTGTGTGCGTCTGCATGCATGTGCCTGTGTTGTGTATGGTGTGTTTTTAATTCCACTTTAATGTGCTTGCGTGGGTGTGTGTGTGGATATACAAAAAAAGGTCGAGAGTCTGTGTGTGTAAAACAGAAAGCAAGTGTGTGTGTGTGTGTGTGTGTCTGTGTGTGTGTGTGCATGTGTGTGTGCGTTTGCATGCGTACACCAACAGAGCTATACTAATGAACTCAAGGGAACAGTTACATGAACAGGATTGGAACAAGGCATTAAATCTGCTGGAGTCGCTCCATCCAAACTCCCTTCCCTTCCAAGGGTCTAAAAGATTCAATACCTACCAGTGGTCCCTAAAATAATGCATGTGTATGGACAATATGAAGACATTAACTAGTTATGAAGATGAACTTGTTGAAGGTAATTATGAATATGGGAACACAATTTGTATTCTTCTGAAAATATTACACCTAAAGGAATTGAGATTCAACATAAGTAGTATGTACAATGTGCTGATCAAATGGGATGTTGAAATGAATAAGTTGAAAGAGATGGGATGGGATGAACTGTGAGAAGAGTATTTTAAATTCATATGACCCATTCGCAAGGAAGCCTTCTTTCCCTAAGGTCACAGATGAATAAAAAATATGACATCATGACAATCATTCTATCTTATGGTCTCTCTGTCCATGCCAACACGTTCTTAAACAGACAGCTTCTTTGGCTGGCTTTCAAGTGGTTTACATTCTGCAAGTGTTTCAGTTGGTTACATGCACATCCAGCAGCACTGCAGTGCTACAATTTGCTCCAGACATCCTCACTGGCCAACACGTTTCCTCTCCCCAGCCCTTAATGAAGCGTGGGTGATGGACTAATGGACTAACGATGTTTGTGTTGAATTTTGGAAAGAGCTAGCCTACGCCAAGAGTGTAAGGAGAGGGCCTAGGAATTGGCATAGTAGGGAGAGTCCTGCCTTGTTTCACTAAAGACTGCATCTGTAACAGTTGTGACTAAGGAGCGGAAGCATTTTCAGGATGATGCTGTTACAAAACTGCCACCTGCTGGTGATGGGGAGTATAACTATTGAACTAATGATCATAACAAAAACCTTTGGAAAGACGGTGGAGAGTTTTGTCACAGTAGCTTCATAATACTGTAAATTTACTGTAAGTTGCTATGAAGTGGTATGAGGTGCAGGATGTATTTTATTAAGTAACCAAGTGGCTTGAAAACAGCAACAGCAAAAAACGAGTTAGAACAGACGAGTTCAAAGTAGAAATGTAGAAGTGCATTTTAAGACAATGGCAAGTCTAGAGAGGTCTAGAGAGGTGTCAATAATACATCACCACAAGAATCATGAGAAGCCTGAAACACTATAGAACTTTTAATTAAGATTAAAAAAATATATGACTCCCTTCAATAAAAGAAAGCTCAACAGACATAAATAATTCAATACGTCTCGTACAGATCAGTACACATGCAGCATTATTACACAATACAGAGGTGCACAACTGTGTGCAATATTCTTAAAGACATAGAAAAGAAGAAGATGTTATTAAATAGGATCCCAAAAACTCTCCCAGGGCTGTAACTACACTGTGGAGAAAAATGGAAAGATTCGTTTCAAATGGGATCCTGAATTCATTTCACATGGCAATTGAACTGTGCTAAAAGCCTAACAATCACACAACAAAAAACTTCCCAGGCGCTGTTGTGCTGCTAGCAATCAGCCCCTAGAGGGCAGCACATGTTCATGAATGGTCTGAGCAACAAAGCTCTGAGCAAAAAAAGGAAGTTAGTCTCACCAGTATTCTATTACAGTGTGATTCTATTACAATGTGTCAAATACAAAGAGCTTTTAAAACAGGGGCGTAAGTGGACAAGGCTATTCATCTGCCATGCTAAATGTAGGCCCCCATTATTTGTACAGTAAGTTGTTGCCCTATTGATTGCAATCCATCCCTGATGGTGAGTGCATCATTGCCGTTCAGTGGAAAGGAAAGTGCCTGAAGTGCTGAAGGACAAAAGAAAGACGAGAATATCCAAGTGTGCGTGTGTGTGTGTGTTCGTGCATTTCATAACCTGCAGGAGTAGAACACTGTGTTGATTATAGCACTCATGAGCAGTCAGAGTGAGTACACACTAATAAAAAGGCAAGGCTTTTTGTACCTAGACACATGTCACACCTGTTCAATAGCCATTAAAGTCGAGATCCAGGGATTTGTGTCTGCATGCGTTAGTCTCTCTCTCTGTCTGTCTGTGTGTGTGTGTGTGTGTGTATTCACCAGTATGTGTTGGGGATGCATGTGTTCAAAACTGCATTAGGCAAATACAGATATACTGTATGTATGCACGTATGTAGCTATGAATTGCTGTTTAACAGTCTGCAGTAGGTTGAAGTGCATGTCTGTGTGTGTGTGTGTGTTCACAAGATGGTTTGTTTGCATTAGGCAGTGTGCTGCTGTGCACAAGCTCAGCGCATGTGTGTGTATGCGTGTACTCTATGTGTGAGTGTGCAGGCGTGGGCTGGAGGCATTGACTCACTGCTGACGGTGAGCACGTTGTTCTTGATCTCTGCCTTGATTTGAATGCGGCCCCTCCGCTCGGTATGGTCTGTCCCACACAGGCTCGGCACGTTCTGCACACAGCGCTTGTGGATGTTCATGAAGCAATCTGTATGGAAAGACAGAAATTACACACACACACAAACACACACACACACACACACACACACAGAATGTGAGCAAGGTGCATAATGTTCTGTTTATACCTAAACTCATCTGCCCAAAGCCAAGTAGCTATCTGCACTAACCTATGATGTGATAAGACAGCTCCATGAATGTCTTCACATCTCAGGGGGACCCCAGATTCTGTCTCCTGTCACTTCTAGGGATGCAGGATTTGGGGGAAAATTTCTGGCAATACTGCATTTGTGACTTGTGATTGCAGTGCAGTTTTTGAGTGGCACTATTCAGTATGTTAGGGCACTAGTCTTTGGTGAGCATGCATAGCTTATAAGAAGCAAAGCACTCCTGACTAGACTAGAAGTTTCATTGTCTCACATAATGAGGCATGTCTACAAAGATGAAGATAATACAAATATAAACCAAATATAAAATATAATATCCCCTTGTGTTTGAGGTGTCCTTATCCACACACATACACACACACACACACACACACACACACACACACACACACACACACACACACACACACACCTACCATTGACAGCACATAAGCTGCACAAATATGTGTCTTCTAGCTCAGTGGTTCAAATAGGCAATATTTTAAAAGTGAAACCAATGAGTGCAGTAAGTATAGTAACACACACAAACTCTCTCTCTCTCATTTAGTAAAGAACTTTCACCGTACATCACCCCTAACACACAGACACAAACATACACACACAGACACACACACACACATACTCTCATTTAATAAAGAACTTTGTTCATCACAGTCATCCATCGTACATCACTCCTAACACACACACACACACACACACACACACACACACACACACACACACACACACACAGAGGAGAGGTACCAAGGCCACACGTCTTCACTTTCTTAGCATGAGACTGTGGGCGGCTGCCAGGGACAGTTTTGCCTCTTGCTATTATTTGGCCGACACAAGATAAACCAAGAGAAGCTTCTGGAAGGATTCCATGCTCGATAGGCAACTGCCAGACAGGCCACCATAATAATGTGCTCAGGGTGTCACAGTAGGGCTGCATCAATTAATCTATTAGTTGTCAACCATTAAAATAATTTGGCAACTGTTTTGGTAATCTGTTTGTGGTAATCTGTTTGGTTATCCGTTTGTGTCGTGTATAACAATAACAAATGCAGCTTATTAAACTTGACTATTCTCAGTGAACCCGATGAAGCCTATAGCAAAACTCAGTGTTTGCTCTATCTTGAAATCAGTGAAGCTTTTCCAGTGTGCAGTGTTATCATCACTTGATGTTTTTCAGCTTTCCATAAACCTCAGTACCAGTACACTACTGTAACGTCTTTTATGTTTGAACAAAACAAGGCACTTGAAGATCAAACTCTGGACTGTGGAGAGACACTGACTTTTTCCCCCATATATATCGTTCTTTACAATTTTTTGTAAAACAATAATAGCCAGATTAATTAACAATGTGCCTCAGTCACCAATATCTTCCTAAGAATTCTCTTAATTTTGTTCTTAAGGTCCTATTTAAAAGACTGAATAAAAAAAAATGAAAATAAAAAAATTGTACAACCCTAGAACTGATGAAAAGGCTACAAGCATCTGTTTAGCAAAGACACATCACTGCTCAAAGGCTTGACTGCTCTTGGGGCACAGAGATTTTGTTTTTCCCCAAAAGCAAATGGCAGCGTATGTGGGGTTTAAGAACAGTTTTTTTGTACGAGTGGTTGGTGAATGAGGCCCAGTGAAGGTAATTAAAAAACAAAAAAACAAAAAAAAAACATAAAAGGCCAATTTCACAGCACTGCTGAGCACCACCCACTATAGCAGGAAATGGCAGTGTGGCACATAGAACATTCAGTGACACGCTGCTCAGCAGGGGAGCTGGACAGACAGTCACAGCTAACCAGACTGAAATAAAAACACTGCTAAACTCATAAACATGCATGTACAGCTCTAAACATGTATGTATGTGGGGACCTGCACAGACACCTGCCCGCTGGTAAGAAAATACACATTAACACAAATACACACACACAAATTAAAAGTCAAAGTCAGCTTTATTGTCAAAAGCCATATGTACAGGTTGCACACATATGACTTGAAATCACAAAAACACACAACCGCTACCCCTCTGTTTCTCTTGCTTGCCTGCTCTCTCACTCTGTCTCTCTACAACACACACAGACATGGACATATGCAAACACTCATTACATTCATTTCTATGACTCTAATGACATACGCAAGAAAACCAGTGCACACCTACATACAACCAAATCCATAGCAACCCACAACAGACCATAATTGAATTCAATGACTTGTACTTTACAAGCATAATTATGAGCCCTGTGGACAGTATCCTGCATACAATATAATAAGCACAGAGCTAAAACTGACCCCAGACACCCTTATCTAACAGTGTCACAGACAGACACATTAGCTTCCTCTTATGGCAACTCCCATCACCACCAACCAACAACAGCAGCAGCAGCAGCAGCGAAGCCTGCTTTACTCTGACAACTCAAAACACCAGTCGAATCATGAGCTGAGGTGAACACAGTGTGCCGTGTAGGGTTGGCAAGGTGTGGAGGACACGCACACAGATACATACAGATACACAAACACACACACACACACACACACACACACACACTGGGAAACTGAGCACTGGTAATTATAGCTCTCCCTGATGGTGTCTGCAGCCATAACAGCACAGCCTCAGGTTTCAGGTGAGTGACGGCCTCCGGGGACACAAAACCACGTTCTCAAACACACACACACACACACACACACACACACACACACACACACACACACACACTTTATGGCTCCACTTCCTCTCATCCCAGAGCAGGTCAAATTCATAGCCAATCTGCTCCAGTTCTGGAGCACATGGATGTCGTGAGTCTGAGCGATCATCCAAACGGAGTCGTTGCGCTCAAAGGCTCAACATCTTCAGGTCTGCCGATAACAAGATAGGTCACAGAGGATGGAGGGGAATCAGATAGGGGCTATGAGTAGCTATGGGTAGAAGTGTGCAGAGAGAACACGTGTGTGTGTGTGTGTGTGTGTGTGTGTGTGTGTGTGTGTGTGTGTGTGTGTGAGCGTGCGTGCATGCATGTGTGTGTGTGCATTTGGGTGCGTGTGCACATGTGTGTGTATTTGTGTGTATGTGTGCATATGTGTGCGTGTGTATGCATTTGTGTGTATGTGTGCGCATGTGTGTACGTGTTGCACGTGTGTGTACATGTGTATGTGTGCACGTGTGTGTGTGTATTTGTGTGGATATATGTGTGTGCGTGTGTGTGTGTGTGTGTGTACATGTGTGTACGTGTGTCGGTGTATGTGTGTGTGTGTGGTTGTGTGGTTGTGTGTGCACGTGTGTGTGTATGTGTGGGTGTGTGAGAGATAGGTGGGGATGAGGGTGTGGGGGTTCATGACTGAGTGTTTTTAATGTTTCATGTCTTGGAGCACGAGAGGAGAACCTGAGACGGGGCGTCCTCACGAGACGTGGTGAGGCTGTTACACAACTGGCCCCATGTCTCACTGGCTCAGGGAATGACTGAAGTGGAGCACAGCTTTGGCTGACAGCCTGTGGCCTCCTTACTGACACACACACTCTCTCTCACACACACACACACACACACACACACTCATACACTGACCGCACACTACCAAATGAGTAAATGACAAATGGGATATACAGTACAGCGTATACACTGATGTACTGGGTTAAAATATACATTGTTCACTACAGTATAAAGCACAGATATGCTCACACTGAAGTTCAATTAAATGCATCCACACTGTAGTGCAACCTAAGCACTAACAATGGCAATAATGTGTTTCAAAATTTAATATACAGTCTAAAATATCTAATGTTAAACAGTGCTACAGATTTGACAAGTGGTGCCACAGTGCCACTAACAACAGGTCCTGAGCCGCCCTCTGCAGACTGAATTCAGGACCGGAATAAACAGAGTACTTTTTTGGAAGCTTTGTTAAATGGACTAATGTTTCGAAGCACAGCATCTTCCTCAAAAAAAAAAAAAAAAACCAAGTAATAAAACACTACCTTTGGTCCTACTTCATCTTAGTTCTATAAAATGAACAATGCTGTCTGGCCATGATGCTATCAGAGGGGGGAACCACTGGGGCAACTTTTCCAGCTATACCACATAAACACATGCTAAATAGGATCTTGGGTAAGTATCAATTGTGACACTGTATATACAGTGAGCGTGCTCACAAGTGCGGACACTTTGCTGTGGTGGTGGTGTCAAACCAACTCGGCGGAGGATCGTGCAGTTTCGCCAACAGTTATCACCACAAATACCATCATTCTGAATGTCTTTATGCAGGCATCCAATGCCACCACCGGGAAGATGTCCCACAGTCTCCATACCTAGATTCACCACTGAGTAGAATTACTTGCTTAGCCAGTTGCTACTGCTACTTGTGACTTTCATTCTGTTTTTAAAAGTGGATCATAGCTAAAACAAAATGCGTGAGAGAAATTGCACAATATTTATTACAGGCTTGCGAGACCAAAAATCCAAAAAGACCAAAAATCGTAATATCACAAATATTAACCGAGGTTAATACATGGGTGAGGGCTATATAGAGGATTGCATTTCTTTTTATCATTCTACTTGATCTGATCTGATTGTGATTCAATAGCTAATGTTTGGTAAACTGAAGTTAATACTGTATATGGGTGAGGTTAATATATGGGTGTCAATACATCAAGTCAATGCATGGTTTTGTTTTTTTAGTTTGCATAAAACACAGACATGAGGTTTATAAATGGTGTGGCTTATATTCAGGAAATTACTGTAAGAGTGAAACTGCAATGTAGATTTTCATGTCCCCTTTTTCAGATGAGCTTCTTATACTATTCTAAACCACTTGTTACACTATTTACTGCTCAGCAGTGAGTGGCTGTATGAACAGGCTGGCTCTGTTTGCCTCATCACCTAAACAGGTGCACTTTACAACCCAAAGTGCCCAGAATACCCTACTGACACAGCACATGGTTACAGATACATGATTTGCTGTGTAAACACAGTTCTCCCCGAATAGTGCTCTTCATTAGTGTGCCTTTGTGTACATAGTGTGTGTGTGTTTGTGTGTGTGTGTGTGTGTGTGTGTGTGTGCTGCTTGTGGCTATACATACGTTCACATCTCATTCCCTGATGGATGAGGCCGTACAAGAGGGAACCACAGTGGTCGCAGAAGGTGGGGCTGGAGTATGTGTGGACCTTGAACTTGTGCTTGCTGCGTGGGTCCTGGAGGAGAAACAGAGAAAGAAAGAGAGAGAGAGAGAGAGAGAGAGAGGGTGTAAGGCCACATGTCATGATGTTGTTTATACTAAGTCCCAATGTCCCTCCTTGACTCTAATCCCAGAACCCTCAAAGACGAATCAACCAATCATGAGACGGATTCATACCAGTTAAGACTTTGAGGGTACAGGACTTCATCAAGCTTAGGGCGGACACTGGGATTCAACCACTGTTAAGTGGCAGTGGTGACTAGTGTATGTGGTGACTATTGAAGATCCTTGAAGTCCCCTGTGTAACGTGTGATGTGTGAGGCGACGCAGGAAAGCAGACCACCGCTGTGTTTACTTCAGAGGCATCTTTAACAAACAAAATTACTTACAAACAAATTCACGGGAAAAAAATAACCAATATTTGGCTGAATTTAAAAACAAAGCCTCTGTATACAGGGACAGATGCAAACAACCAGGAAGCTCAAAACATGGCTGTCTCCATGGCTGAGGTAAACAACTTCAGACATTAGTAGCTTACTCAGGGTGACGGTCCAGAAGGTTTCACAGATGCCATCCGAGATAAGGACAGGGAGGCCACGCCATGAGTGTGATTTGCGGACACGACTGCTGATGGCAGCTATGGTTATTCCTTGTGATCTAGCTCAGCGGGCCAGTCTCAGAGAGTGTGATTATGAAAACTAAAGCTGTATCCAAATATAGAGCGGGCCACCAACGCACGACCACAACAGGATATGAGGGTATGAGTTCACCCCACAAGCAACA
>JAIFZK010000024.1:10100000-10232500 GCA_027481765.1 Tenualosa thibaudeaui
ATAAACACACACACACACACACACACACACCACTGAATGATGGACAATCATCACCACATTGCCCTCTCTGCTCTCTCCCCTCATCAATCTGTGACATGAATCATAAAACAGCAGTGACCCTATCACTGCCAGCTTCACTTAACACAAACAAAACAAACACACACACACACACACACACACACACACACACACACACACACACACACACACACACACACACACACACACACACACACACACTTCCTGGAAAATGTGGTTACGCAACCAATTACATTACAGCATACACCTCAGTACCATTCCATCATTTTCATCTGTCTTAGGTTTCTCAAACATAATTCAGCGCACAAACGCGCACACACACACACACACACACACACACACACACACACACATATTCCATTCACCACCCTCCACACCAATACACCCACAAACAACAACCCATCCATGCACACGAACACATGCGCGCACACACATGCACGCACACACACACACACACACACACGCACGTACACACACGCACACACACACGCACACTGTGCCTGTGAGTTGCACTGGGGCTAGAGGCAGGGGAACTGGGGCTCTGGTGGTGATCGGGCTCCTGTCATGTTTGGGAAGCTTAACTATGCAAATGCTGGGCTGCGGTGGCTAAACAGACACATAGATGCGCTTCTGTCTCAAAGTGAAAGGTGACGGGGAAAAATGGAGAACATGCGCGTGGTGAATGTATGTGAGTGAAAGAAAGAGAGAGAAAGAGTGAGAGAGTGTAAAAGTCAGTGAGTGGGTGAGTGGGTGACTGAAATCACAGGTCATCTATCCATGTGTGTTGGGTATATTTTATCAATGTGTGTGAATCTGTGTTGCCTGTGTGTGTGTGTGTGTGTATGTATGTGTGTGTGTGTGTGTGTGTGTGTATGCCGCTGCAGTGCAATGCATGGGGAATGGAGTGTGTTGTGTGTGTGTTGTACATTTGTGCGCTGGCACTGAGAGAAACACGCAGGTAGGAATATTTCAGCAGGGATCAGAAGCAAGAGTGCATTCTCCACAGCCAAAAACGCCGAACCCCTGCCTACACAGCTCGGCATAACGCCCACACACACACAACCACGCAATAAAAGCTACAGCTAGATAGAGGTGGTGGGGAGAGGGAGAGAGAGCGAAAGACAATGTGAAGGGGGAGGGAGAGGAAAAGACAGACAGAGAGAGAGAATTAGAGTGAAGGGTGGGAGTGCTGGAGGAAAGAGAGAGAGAGAAGAAAGAGAGAGAATCAAAATGGAGAGATAGAACAAATAGGAAGTGAGTAAAACAGAGAGCGTGTGGCGGCCGAGGAGAAAGGGGTGAACAAGAAAGATAGAACACACAAAAACACACTGAGACAGACAGAGAGAGGGTGTGAAAGAGAGAGCAAGTGAGAGAGAGTGAAAGAGAAAGACAGAGAGAAAGAAAAGAAGAAATGCTGGTGGGTGGTGGGTGTTGATTGGGCAGAGGAGTGCGTCTCACAGCCTCAGCGGGCTCCTGGACATATGGCAACAAGCAGTTTTGCTCTTTTCAGTGAAGAAACAGCCAACATGTCTCTCAGCCATTTCCTTTCTCCCCCAGCAAACTAGTAGACTTCATAGGGACCGACATGAGACTTCAGGCCAAAATGATGGAGAATCCCCCATCCACGTGAGTGCTGGGTACCAATTCTCTGATTGACACTGTTAGACAATGCCTACCTGGATATCAATCTCTCTTCCTCTCTCTCTCTCTACTTTAGTGTCTCTTCTTGCTTTTCTCCCTGCCCTACTCCACTGTGTTGTAACCCAGGTCATGACTCGATCTCTCTCCCTGCATCTACCATATCCCTTCCTCCCTCTCTGTCTTTCTCTCTCTCTCTTCCTCCCTCCTTCTCTCTGGGTCTGGTGAAGAGACCAAGGAGGAGATTCCCTGTCTCTCCACGGGCTGTTTAAAAGGTCACGGTGATGGGCGTGCACGGTGGGGTGGGGTGGGTGCTGGCTCACATAGCAGCCAGTGAGGCTGCCTCCACAGCGAGCCCGATCTGGCTTTGTATAATTAAAGAGGCCATTAAATATCCATACAGGGCCAGCTCTGCCTGCACGGATGCCCGATGAGCAAGCACTGAGAGCTGGGGAGAGACGCACAGAGCTCTGGCCCTCCACCAGCTCATGTGTGGAGCCTATTATGTTCAGATGCACTCCACTGTGTTTCAAACACACACACACACACACACACACACACACACTTTTGTCATTTTGTCTGTCTCCTTCTCTCTGTCTCTCACACACAAAAAAGAGAAGCTTACACATATCATGGGTATCTTGCACAAATATTGCAGTACAAAGATGGACACACACACACACACACACACACACACACCGACATGCACAAGTTGTTTTGCGTCTTTTCTTCTTACTCTCTACTGCATATTGACCCATACACACAAAAACTGTTCAAAGACCCACACATTCCATCCAGACATGCTCACAAAGGAATCCATAAGCAAGGGCTCCTTACAAACCTGCAGGAAGACAGAGGTAGGCAGGCACACACACACACACACACACACACACGCACGCGCGCACACACGCACGCACGCACGCACGCACACAAACCCACAAAGGAAAGCAGCAGCCACTGAAAAACACGATAAAGTGCCCCTCTGACAGAAAGAAGGTGGGCTTCCAGATCCACACAACACACCCACGCAGAGCCAGCATGAAGTACACACACACTGCACACAAACTCCCACACACTCTGAACTGAGTGCGCACGCATGCATGCACACACACACACACACACACACACAATCAGACACAGGCAGAGTACACTCTCAAAAGCACACAGACAAATTCTGTAAAACCACATTCATTTTCAGCTAGATGAATACAGCAAGCCCACAAGCGCAAGCAAACAAACACACACATGCACACACACACACACACACACACACACACACACTCACCCCTCCTCCACTCACTGAAGCACCCATCCACCCATCAATCTAACCATCCATCCTACCCCACAAACTCTTGTATGTCAAAATTAGCCACTTGCATACATTTCCCTGATCCTACTACTTTTCACCCACAATACATGCTTTTGCTCTCTCTCTTTCTTTCTCTCCCTGGCACACACACATGCATAAATACACATATGCATGCACACACACAAACACACACACACGCGCGCAGCACACACACACACTCGCTCTCTCTTAAGCTAACCACAATCATGTTACACACATTCTCAAATACGCACACACCTCCACCCACCCCGGTGCTAATGAGGATCCACCCCCGGATGTGAACACCATCACCACCCCCACCAGCAGAAGTAGCTCTCAAATATATAACGCCTCTTCACCATTCTAAAGATTCCACAGGAATTAATATACACATCAAATGGATGGGGTGAAGTGTATCAGTTGAGATCCCCTTTGCAATATATCACTCTCTCTCTCTCACACACACACACACACAGAAAGCATAGAGCACTGAGCGTGATGATGACTACATCCTATCAGGAGACCCTGGCTTCAGATACAGCCAGCCAGCAGGTAGCCCACATGCAGGTGCCCATAACGCAGGCGAGGAGTGCAAGGACCAGGGGATTAGTGAGGACATGATGGACAGGCAAGGCAACCGAAGGCAGCCTACAAGATGACACCTCAAGAGACGCAGGAGAATGGGTACAATCCATGAGGAGGAATGTGCCCTTAACGCCCTTAATTAGTTATCTGGATGGGTTATAATGTGCCCATCAGATCATAAGGTGGTGGCTTGGTTTGAGACAGAGCTGGATGTTGCTAGAGGAGAGGAGAGGATAAGGAGAAGGAGAAGTCACACCATAAAAGAGCCCTCTGTGATAGAGGGAGGGATGGAGGGAGGAGAAATGAGAGGGATGACTGTGGCTCACATGAGAGATGAGAAGGAGCACAAAGCCAGTGCCTGACCTTGCGCAACCCCTACAGCTTGGTTAAGAACCCAAAAATATCCCAGTGCAAACAATAAAACACTACCAGGATAAAAAACCCTTTGTGACACACACAATTGAAATAAGCTCGTTTCCTTTCCCGGCACTGCTGGGCTAAGATCTGGCGTCATTGTTGCGCTACAGGAATGCTTTATTCGATCTCTCCTGAGGAACATGTGGGGGGAAGTGTAAAAATAAAATATTCTTCTCATGTTTCGATTGAGAATATGCACGTTGGAATGTGCTAAGCCCATCCAAGCGCTATGATGAGATCTCCACAATTTCGTCCTACGCATGGCATATTGACTATGGGAGGCAGATGTGTAAATTCCCATGCCAGGGACATTCTACTCTGCTCAGTAATTCACCAACCTGTTCTAATTGAACCAAATAAGCCCAGGGCTTCAACAAACACTCCAACTAAACACCAACAAAGCTGGCCTTTAATGAACACCCCTTCCACACTAGCTTCCATATATGTCATCGTACGCACACACACACACACACGCACCAAACAGAAAAAGGCAACTACACAAATGATGGATAAAAACAAAAAAGTGTGCCTGTGTGTGTCCACTATCTGTGTGTGTGTGTGTGTGCGTGTATTAAGCCTCTTCCGTGTGCCAGGCTGTTGGCTACAAACATGAAGTCACATCAGCTCTTTAACATGGCCCTGCTCAGGCTTGGAGTTTGATGCTGCTATGCTGTGCTCTGCTCTGCTCTGCTCAGCTGGCAGGAGTCACTTGCCTGGCACTGCCTGCCCCTTCGCTCTGACCCCTGGGCTACTACCGCTGGATGCCAGATGCTGGTGTGGCCTTTTCTTTGAAATGCCACCACTATTACCTGCACTGCCAGTACCTCATCTTCCCCTCCCCAGACACCAAACCATCACTGTTAAAGCACTGACATTTTAATACAGGCTTGAAATAAGTGGACTAGAGGGGGAGAGAGAGGGGGAGAGATAGGAGGAAGGGAGGGTTATTGACCTCTCTCAGGCCGATGAGGAATGACTGGGTGATGCGGCACAAATCCACATAGACGTTTTTTGAGAGGTTCCAACATGTCTTCACACTTGCTAGTGGTGCTATCAGACCTCCCAAATCAAATGCACTCTTGATTTTCCTAATTCCATCGTTGGGTGCTTTTTGACTCAAGTGAGTTCCTGTAGTAACAGAATACGGTTCTCCTAGTGCTGCAAGCAGCACGAGTGCCATACCATGGTCTCAAGTTTCACACATGCATCATTTTCTTCTCATTGTCTGTGAGCCATTCAGCAGAACAAACAGACAAATAGGTACCAAATGAACCCTCCTATTGCCTTTTGTTCCACCAGAGAATCAAACGCTTATTAATAATAAAGAGCTATTGTGGCTGGACATGTTCTGAAAATATGTAAATTACACTCCTCTTCATAGTGGTTTTTACCACTATTCCCAAAGGAATAAAACAGAGCAATGTGGCCTGGACCACTGAAAGAACAAAAACAGGGGGAGACACATGCCATGTAAAAAACAGACAAAAATAGTCCAGTATTTCCATGCCACACGCAAAGCTACCTCCTGAAACTTTTTTTTTTTAATGGCAACTTGTGATTGACAGGAGGAAAAGGGTTCAGACGACGACGGCGACAACATCGTCTCCAGCCGAGATAAATGCTTTATAATGAGAGATCTGCCATTTGCACAGTGTACTTTGGAGAATCTTTTCTCTGACATTTTCACTTTATCGCACAGAAGATGGGGCCAATCAAGGAAGGACAAATCTGCTCTAAGCAAAAGTTTCACACACAGACTAATGCCACACACAGAAACACATACTGTATACGGAAAAGCACTCACAATCAAAATCAAGTACACACAAACACATCACAGAAAAAAACACAGACCCCATAACACAACACACATCTTCACAATAAGCTCAAAATAGCAAAATTCACACACGCATGCTTGCATGCATATCCACACATTCAATCCCCCCACACACCTCGAGCCACACAAACTCCTACACACAGACCCAATGACCCATTCACTCACACACACACACACACAGACACACACACACACACACACACACACAGAGGAGAGGTGTGAACTGTGACTGGCATTAAGCTGTTCCGAGCTTTTGATCAGGCCCTAAAGGAGGCTGAAAGCCTGCTCTATTGAGGAGATTACGCCCTCTGATCCATGACTGCAGCAGTGGCAGCTGCAACAGCAGCAGCCAGGCCTTCGCCATTCTACACAACAGTCATCGCCATTATAAACATATACAAACAACTCTGCACACACACACACACACACACACACACACACACACACACACACACACACACACACACAAACAGCACTGCGTGCGTGCACGCGCACACACACGCGCAGCTCTACGCAAGCACACACAGACACAGGCACAACCACATATACACACACACAGAGAAACCCATCAACTACAGGTTGTCATCTACAGTCATCTACAGTGATAACTAGTGCAAATGCACAAAAAGCAGTGACATCTTCATTACCATGGACGCCTTATCCACATCAGGTACACACACATATTGCAAGGTTTGAAATACTACTATGGTTCATACCATGGACACAGTCAATCTAGACAAGATAAAGACTCCCTTGTGTAGATGGCAGAATACATAAATGTAAGTCTTCCTGGTGCATCAGTTGAGTGTCTTGAGAGCCCCATACAGTTTATTCCAGATTGATAACATTATATATTATATGAATATGAAGAGCTCAGATGCAAAACATTCTAAGCCCATTTGCGATGAATTTACAGAAATATATTTATATAATTTTGATAAACTTTATTATCAGTCAAACTCCAACTGGATTGTTTTGGCTTGATTTGTTTTTACTTGATAATAACATTCAAATTGCAATTTGATAGGGATTACTTGGACAATTGGAAATTGTCTTGGATTGATTGGAAAATATTACAAAAACAACTCAATTTTAAATCAATTTTTGTTGTGTACCACTGAAGATTAATATGAGCCTTGATGTAGTCATTTCATGGGGTCCCTCTCCTTCTTTGTCGCTTACTGTTTGCAAGGCAAAAGTTCATTCAAAATTCTAAACTTCATTTAAGAAAATCGTTAACTCAGGATTATGGCAATAGCCCTGCAATCAGTGTGTGTTTCCTTTATTAGAGAGGCCCACAGAGAGATTTGCAGTGGCCTCCCAGTGTAAACCCCCCCACACACACGACGCATTCGAGTGGAACAAGAGCCATCAAATTATACTGCATCCGCTCGTCTGTCCGCTATGCATTGGTCTGCAGCTGGAGCCCAATCACTTGGGCCATGCCACTTTCAAAGGCAGCCGAGCGGAAGGAAGCCTCTGCCAACAGGACACAGTAGCACCAGAGGGGCATGACAGCCAGGTACAGGAAGAGGAGTCAAGTCTGGAGCGTTAGGGCCAATCCAACTACTCTCTGCAATTCAATGAATACTCTCAATAAATCAAGCTACACCATGTTTATACAGTGAAATCTGCTGTCCACTTTTTGCAATGCAAAAACTGGTAACACTTTATTTGAAGGGGTCTACATAAGGGTGACATGAGCCTGTCATAAACATTAATGACACTTAATTCATTGTCATCTGCGTAAGTAACGAGGACTGTGAGGGCTCTTCAATATGTGTATGAGCTTTGTGCTGCCAACTGAGTTCACATTGCTTGCATAGAACATTAACCAGCCTTTACAGCATTTACAACAGGCACTGCGCTTGGAGGCCCAGCGCACACACACATAAACAAACCAAGCCGTGCTTCCAACAGCACAACATGAGCATCAATGTCAGGTTCAGAGCTTCGGAGTTCACATATCAGATAGTAGAGAAAGAATCAGGCTTTGTGAGTGCCCTGAAGATTCAAATAAGAATTTCCCCATCACGCTAGCATATTCATCAGAGGACACATTTACACATGTGAGCGAGCTAGGACAACAATCTGTCAACATTAGAATACATGCTGCTCTAACAGGGCAGAGGTATGAAGCACGAGGCTTGAGTAAATGACTTCATCCATTCATATGAATGAATGGGCCTTGAGCACATTTTAATGAAAGAACACATTGATGGCCTTTTCCACAGATGGCCAGGTTCCCTTACCGTGACCTGTGGTAATTTCTTAGGCACGGTGGAACAGTGGTTACATCACTTGACCGACAGTTGGCTGAGCAGGGGTTGATCCCCAAACCAAACCTCAACTTTATTTTTCCCCCTATTTCAGGGGGAAAAATAAATCGATAGACAGCAGGACCAACCCATGCATTAGTCCACTCAACAGCAGAGTGAAGGGGTATGGGCACACAGGGAGACACACAGACACACACACACACGCCCCCCATTGTATGAGTGTGTGTGAGTAAGCATATACAATGTGTGCGCGTGTGTGTATGTGAGAGAGTATGTATGAGTGTTTTGACCCTGTCAATTGTCTGTGTGTTTGTGTGTGCAGGCCTGCCGTTTGTTTTCAGTGTTGTGATTTGTTTTGTCTCCTCCTTTAAGTGTCCAGTTAACAATTCCTTCTTTGCAGCTCAGCGCACCTGGTTCCCGTTTTCTCTCATCATCTCAGTTAATTAATCAGCCAACCCGGATTCAGTTGCCCTGACTATATAAGCCCTTCCTATTTCTTTGTTCTGGCTCTCTTGCCTGGGTGGTGGCAGCACCCATATTGGTTGGTGTTGATTCTTTGTTGTGTGTTTAGAACTTCTTAGTTTTTTAGTTATGTTGTGTTTTTGAGTAAGTATACAGTCTTGTTGTGTTGACCAGCCTTTAGTTTAGTTTTGTCTTTTGTGTTTTGTGTTATTTGTGGTTTACTTTTTGAGGTCCTGGGGGCCATAGGTATCTGTTAGTCACATTTCACTAGGATATCCTGGCTAATGTCAGTGATTATGTAACTAAAAGCTCTCTCCAACTAGGTCGTGGTGGTCTTTCAATAGTGTGTGAGGGCTCTAATGAGGAAGCGTTGTTTTAACGCCATGATTGTTCAGACTCCAAAAATAACACTACTAACACTAGAGCTGGTGAAAACATAACCTCCTTGGCAGAGGTAATGACTGAGATATATGGGCCCATAGAGGGATTCAGAAAGCCTGCAAAGTCAAGCAGTGCCGAGCTTCCTAAAGGTGCACACATTTAGTCATTTACTTCCAACGTACAAACCTGGGAACAAACCTGAGGTTTCAGTCTACTGCAGCTGCAGCAGAATGAAGAAACTGAAATACAGAAATGACTTGAGTGTAGAGGGTGTGTAGGGGGCTACACTTTCAAGCTAATTTTTATTTTTCTTGTCATTATGATCTCTTTCTCTCTCTTGCTCACTGCCATCACTCGTTATCTGTTATGCTGTATGAACTCCTTCCGCAACTCCCTTTATTCCTTGATACGACCCCCCCAACTCAGCTCGTGCACACACAGCCAAACACTCACACACACACACACAGCCACACACATAGAGTGAGGGAGATGGAGAGAAAATTGCATTTAGTGCAAGACTAGCAAGTCTTTCCTGAAACAGGTAGACACATGCGCACACACAACTGTATTTCATTAAGCTTCGTCAGTCTTTTTCCTGACAAAGATAGAAGACTGTGCATTATATCAGAGCCTTGTAAATTTCTCCCTTGTTAAATAGATCCCTGGCTATTAAGACATGTTGACCTTATAATATTGATGCTGTCATCAGTGACATGATTTACAAACAAGATTTACAAATTTGGTTTTGGTTTCCTTAAGAGTTTTGAAAATCCTTTCACTCATAAACTGCCACGGTTGTAAAAAGTGACCTGGTCAAAGTCACCTGGTTGAATCTAATCAAGCACCAATCAAGATGCAGGAATCAAGCAATTGCTGCACATAGACGCCATCAATATCAATCAGGTGATGTCACTTTTTACCCAGAAAGCATTGAGATGTAAAGCAATGGCAATTTACAAGATCAACAAATTAAGGGATTTTTTAGGTTAGAATTTTGAGTGTTTTTAAAATTCTTAGATTAAATATAGCTGATACCAACGTCAGTCTTATAAGGCCAACATGCCCTACCAGTCAGGGATCCTTTTAAAGAAGACAGTGTATACAACCAGTCAGGCAGAGAAAAGAGCACTTTCATGGCCCATTATTAATAAACAGCATACTAATTGGCTTTCTTAATGTTTCACACACCACATATCAGTGTGGTTTGTAAATGTTCCTGTAGTGTATACATTTAATTTTTTTCACCTGCAACTCTTCACACATTTCAACCTCCAGCTTTCAATAGCCATCTATATGACACAACACATGTTCCTATTTTTATGGTACGTACTAATCGAACACATTTTGCTGTGTGAAACGAAAGGCCCACTAAGGAATACAGCAGGGTTGGATCCAAGTGAAGGATCTACGATTTTCCATAAGGCATCTCTCTCCAACAACAAACACTTCATGTCAGAATCAAGGCCTACATTATCAACACAACAGCACTTTATATCTGAACAAGAGTTAGTAGAGTTAGTAATAGAAATACTTTGGCTTCACAAGCCTGGAGGAGATTCTGAGGAGAGGAGAGTCCACTATACATAAAATACTAACCATAAATTATCTGAATTATCTGGTTTGTGGCAGGATGCAAATATCAGGTCAACGACTACAAGCAACTTTTTCCTCTTATTGCAGCATTACCAAAGAGGCTATTTTTCAAGTTAAAACTTATGCAAATAAGGCTGCATTAATGTACAGGCGTGATGCTAACTGATTAGCCAACTCTTGAAAAGCTTTCTCACCGATAAACAAATGCGAGGTGAGGAAGGCCAGGAAACATGATCTGACCAACGCTTCAGGTGTTCTGTGCAAGCAACGGCAGCCGCTCACAGACATGAAACCATAACAGCAAAGCGCGTGTGTTGGTAACCACGGCTGCACCATGTTCAAAAAATATCAAAGATGACTGTCAGAGAGTGAAAGTTTGCTGTCACAAGACCCTAACTGGGGGATGGATTTTGTGATGTTGAGGAGACACAAAGAGACACATAAATCAGATCAAACAATGAATGTTTCTCCTCCTCAAGGGCATTTACTTCATATATGTTCTTTGTTTGTTTGTTTATTTATGTGTGGTTGGTGCCCCAAGATGCTTTTTGTATGTCTATTCTATAATTCAGTCTCCTGTGCTACTCCTATGAGCATGTAATCTGCATACTTAAACCCATAACTATTGCATAGCACTGATTCCATACAAGACTAGACTCCAGAACTTTCCAAAATGTAGGTAAGGTACCAATACAGGGTCATTAGATAAGAATAGAGAACAATCTTTTGTTCTACGAACATGGTGGTTTTTCCAATTAGCCATTAGCTGTCTGAGTGAACCAGTCCTTGGCCATTTCTATGAATTGTCTGATTTCTTTTTGATAGTAAGTGGATACTAGGGGTGAGGGGATGGAGAGCCATCTGTTCTTTCTACTGCCAAAGAGAGAAAAACTTATGCCACACAATATGCCGCATTCTTTCAATACCTGTAAATACTCACTGGATTAATATTAATATCTACAGCAGTATCTCAGCTTGCATTCAATTGCAATATTCCCAAACTAGGCCTACTGCAAATATGACGCAGACCAAGATATTTGAATCTCTTCCATCACAATTGCTGCAATGCGTCAGGCAACATTTTAATGGGAATATGTTTGACTTAAGAATCAAAACCAACAGTAAATATAGTGTCACTGATTTAAATACTGTCACATTATATCTTAATTTTGTACTGACATACAACCCCTGCAACCTTTCTCGATCGTACCTGTTTTTTTTTTTTTTTTTTTTTTTTTTTTTTTGAATGTGTTCTCCTTTTGGCATAAAAGAACAACACAAAGTGGATTCACTCAGACAAACGACTCACACAGAGTCAGAGTCAGCGCACAAAAATCTGTACTGGAATTTCTTTCAACGGGCAAGGTGAGCTCGAGTCGATAGTTCTCCATCTCGTTTTTTTTCTCCCTCTCTCACACTCACTTTTTTTTATTTTCACCTTTTATGCCTGTGGTAATGGGAGTTATGCAAGTACGGCCGTGGCTGCCTACGCATTAAATAAAAATACCCAGCCGCTGCTGGGAGGAAGAGAGGGATGAGGGGAGAGGCAGACGCGAGAAGCGAGGGAGAAAAAAGAGAGAGCGAGAGGGAGAGAGAGAACGAGAGAGAGAGAGGTCAGTGAGTCAGCCTTCCATCCTGAGCTGTCCTCATCCTCATTCTTTCTCTCTCTCTCTCTCTCTCTCTCTCTCTACCCCTCGCCCTGCATCACTGGTATTTCACCCTCTTGATAACCCTTCTCTCTCTCTCTGCCTGCATCCAGACGCAGCTCCACCTGTGTGTTAGCCGTTCTCACAGGTCTGTTCCTCCTCCACCACCCCCACCCCGCCCAACCACACACACATGCGCGCATGAGACAGATCCTAGAACCCCTTTGGCATACAAACCCAGTTCAACAGAGTTCAGCAGCACTGGCACATACACACTTGCATGACCCCGTCTCAAGACAGCTCAGAATGACCCTTTGCACGCTAGCTAAAAGGGCTCCGGCCAAACCTACAGTTTCACCCATGAAAATGGATCAAATAAATAAATGTACACACAAACAGATGAACGGTGTGTGTGTAGGTAACACAATCCTCTTGCACTGTGTAGGTGCCGTACTGTGGCTGGGCCGACCACGGCTCTCCACGGGGGCATAAGTGGAGTGAGCATGGGTGAAGAGGAGAGAGCCATGTGATTGACAGCTGTAAATAGTGTCTATATTTACTCTTCCAGGCAGCAGAGGCAGACTGGCCAATCTGGCTCTCTGGCGTCACTCTGAGCCCTGAGCGCACAGAGGCTGGTGTGGAGGGGGAGCCCTTACAGTGGGGAAACAGTGTAGCAGGGCAGGGGGGGCTAATGTGAAAGGCTGAACAGAGAGGGGGGGGGGGTACAGAAGGAGAGAAATGGAGGGAGGGAGAGAGAAAGGGATTTAGATAGAGAGGGATGCAAGAAAACAGAAAGATAGATGGAAATGGGGAGGGAGAGAGAGAGAGAGAGAGAGAGAAAGAGAGAGTGGTGTGTACTGACAGTACAGATAAAGAGGGAAGAATGAAGATGGGGGGGGGGTGAGGAGGTGAAGAAAGATTCAGGAGAGAAGAGTGAGAAGCAGAGATGAAGGGAGAGAGAAAGTGAGGGCTATAAATCAGAGCCGCAATCACATCCGATGAGACTTAAAGGAAAAGACTAGGAGAGAGAAAGAACAGAATAACAGGGGAGCACAACAGACGGAGAGAGGGAAACAAGGAAACAAAAGGTAACGCATGGAGAGAGAGAGAGAGAGAGAGAGAGAGAATTAGGGAGCAAGAAAGAAAGATGAAGATGGAGAGAGAAGAATGAGGAGAGAGTCAACTGTGAGGGAGTGTGTGTGTGTATGTGTGTGTGCATGTGTGTTTGGGGGGGCTGTGGGGTCATAGCCTCGAGGGGGCGATAGCCTGTGGAAAAGAAGCTCTTCAGCAACAGCATAGGGGCACACTGGACAAGAGGGGCTCTCAAACACTGCAGACCTCTCTCCTTCCCTCCCTTCCTCTCTCTCTCTCTCTCCCTCTCTCTCTTTCTCTCCATCTCTCTCCCGCACAGATCTCCATATCTCCACCCACACAAACACTAAAGAGTTGGGAGGGAAAGAGAAAGGTCAATTCATTAAACCAAAGCGAGCACACAATTCAAATAAATGACATTAACACTGAGCACTAAGCAGGGTGGGGAGAAGAGGACCTTTCTGGAAAAAAGAATAATCTTCTAAAATGGTAGTGTGTGAGTGTGTGTGTGTGTGTGTGTGTGGGGGGGGGGGGGTGAAAGCGAGGAAGAGAGAGGGAGCAGAAAACTGAAAAAGAGAGAGGAAAGTCAGACAGACAGTGGCAGATAAATAGAAGTTGGATGACATGATTCTTAAAAGAGAGAAGAGAAAGTACCAGGCAGAAAAGGGGTTCTTTCCCATAAAGTCCTACTACCTACAGATGCCCAATATGTGTGTCCTTCCAGACTTTAATCTTACACTGAGCAGTGTGTGTGTGTATGTGTGTGTTGGGCAGGTATTGCGAGCAGGCAGGAGCGTTCAGCCACAGCTAATAGATCCGGGTGTCATGCATAAAGAGGACAGAAGCAGCCTCACCTCTGACTCCATCTCCCCCCTGGTGTGTTGACGGAAGCCAGAGCACAGAATCGGGGGGGGGGGTTGGGGGGTGTAGGGCCAGATCTTTATCCTCTTTTCACACTTTTGGATTGAGTAACAAGACACTCTCCACTGAAAAGGGATTTTTTTTCAAACACCATTCAGAGAAATGGGTTTTAGACCACATCAAAAAAGTGAACAGTGCTCCTTTTGTCAATCCAACAGCCAATGGCACATGACTGATTGTAGGGGCACAGAGATCAAAAGGGCCAATCTGGTGAAGGACCAACAGAAGACAAGGACAGAGAGAGAACATGCTAGAAGGGTTTGGTGGAAGTACAGTGAGATGAGAGATTTCCAGTATAGGATTCTAAAGGCAAAGCTAAAGGTGAGGGTTTTTTGTTTTTTTATTTTTTTTTGCAGATGCTTTTCCTGTCCTGCTTTCCAAACAACAATGCTAAATGTAGTTCTACCTCATATTTTACTACATACTTGGCCAGTCTGGGCAATGACTTGAAAGTTAAACATTAAAATCAATATATAGTCTAGATTATTAGATTCAGATTCAACTTCACAATGGTTCACAGCTGTGAACCTCTGGAGAGTTCAGAGAAAAACTCAATCTTGCATGTAAAGCCCATACAATCACAAACCTTCTGGTATAGTACAGAATGTACTATACATATCAACACAGGCACGATGCATTAGGGCGAACAAAGCACATGAGTCTATAGCATCTCTACACAGAGCAGTCCTTTCCAGCCTTCCCTCAGAGAGAGAGAGAGAGAGAGAGAGAGAGAGACTGAGAAAGAGAAAGAGACAAGAGACAGAGTGAGTGAGAGAATGTGTCTGGCAATCAAACAGCATGTATTATCACATACAGATTGCTTAGCAACAGAAAAAAATATATATGTGTGTATGGATTTGGGTCCAGACGCTAGCAGACAAAAGGCCTCAACAACCTTGCACTCACTCAGTCATTCACTCACGGCACATCAGTGGTGTTGCCTGGGAGAAATTATTTTATCAGCAATCACACACCTACTTCCACCAAGGTTATTGAACGAAGCATGAAGACAGAATGACTCACTATCCCTTCCATTACCTTATATTTAGAGCCATCTAACGCACTAAGCCACCCAAGGGAAGTGCAAACCATCTTCCACAGTTGGCTCTCATTAAGAAACAAATACTTTGGAGCGATCCAGTTGGGAGACTTTATTTAACCACAGTGGTGCAATAACCCAAATATTAAAGGAGTGCTTGGCTGAAAATAATCAGTGTCAGTGCTCATATGTGGAGCAGTGCGGCCGCTCGAGGTGTGCTGGGCACCGCGCTGATGGACACTCGCTGACAGCGCGCATCCTCTTGTCTCCGCAGCCTGTTGCCTAGCAACGGCAGCCGGCAGAAGCCTCACGGGTTAAGTCATTTCAAGAGTGCCGCAACACAATTATCCAAGTCTTTCCTACAGCTAGGACACACAAGCGCTCTCTCTCTCTCTCATACACGTATACATACACAAACTCACACACAAAAGGCACACACATTCCCAGTTGAAAGCTGACAGCCTTCGCAGATAAACTATGACCATGAAAAGTGAGTCATCGTCTTCATCATCATCCTCATCACTGCCTAGAAGCCCTCATACAGTGCTCCCACTCTGAGAAAGTGATGATAATGTTCCAGAATCTTCCACAAGAAGAGGTCACATGGCAACCAGCATTGACAGTTCAGTTGACAGAAGGCCTTCATTGGGATCTTTGTGAAGGGAGGACAACCACACGCGTTCTCAAGGATCGAGGAGGAGAGCCAGAATTTCAACTACATTGGTCGATGATTATAAAATGAATGCCTTAGACTTTTATTTTCCTCAACAAACACAGTATGCACACATACAGGCTACTGTTACTATTTATTTTAATCTCTCTGGAGGCATGTAGTAACTTTCTTTTTACAGTGTTGCTTTATCTCCATAAACATCTGTTGGTTATGATCCATTGCGAAATGACAGCCAACCACAGAAACACAATTTCACTGAACTTAATTTCCTTGAATGTTCATAAGCTTCCCTCCTGACTGCTTTGCTCTGCTCTGCTCTGCTTTCCCTGATGCCCCTTTGGACTATTTCTGTGACAGGATTATGACAGAAAAGATCAATCAATCCCACAGGTTTAATGAAGCACTACAGTTACAGTCCTTTTTTAAGACCGTCGGCAATGATGCTTTTAATTGGTCTTCTATTTTAAATGAAGTCTTTCAGCTGAGCACAAGTCTCATAGAAAATGTGGTAACATCCTGAAGGGGCTATAACAGAATTAGCATGATAGCTGCAGGGGAAGAAAGGCCACATTAGCATCGATTGGGCTGATACGGTAGCATTCATGTCCTGTTGGGGTCAGTATTGATCAGCTCAGTTGGGGTCAGTATTGATCAGTTCAAATGGGGTCTCTGGAGTGATGATTGACAGGACATTGCTAATCAATATTATCATTACCAGCAGAAATGTGACAACCACTTATACCTATACAGTAGGCTATAGTTAAAGCCCACTCTGATCAGAGCAGCATGCTATGATTCTGTATGGGAGCTTTTAGCCATTTGACAGGGCATTAATGGTTTTTTGCTGGTTGAGTAGGCTCAGTTGGACTCTCCCTCTCCTGTTCTCCCTCTCCCTTTCCCTCCCTATCTCTCAGGTAACTGAGTTTCCAGAGTGAGCCTGTGTCCTAAAATAATGCCGTTTCAATTAAAAGTGTGACTAATAGCCTGAGGAGCCTTTTAACCTAGCTGGGCTGACTCACCAGTGCAAGACCGCTAGGATGGGACTAGCGGAGAGGTCCCAGCGCTCAGCCTGAATTAGCTCTTACACTGGAGAACAAACCACCGGCTCTATCCCCAACTCTTCACACCACTAGCCCCTCAAGTCTTCTACACTGTCTAGTCTATAGGAGCATCCAGAATATGTTGTGAAGATCTCCACAAGCCAATACGATAAACTCTATTGCACTCTATTTCTATGACATGATTTAGCATGGCCTCAGCTAAACATATTGCCCTGCACTGCAATGTGGCCAAAAGCAATGAATTTCAAATGGCATACGAGAAAAAGGTGAAGGTGAAGTCTATGGCAGTTGTATATTAGTTGTTCTAATGAGAAATTCAGTGATGACTGTACAAAAAGGAAGTTGTCACATATGTCGGTCAGTGTGGGTCTGTGCAGAGGAGTGTCACAAGTCATGCATGCTAACTGTTCCTCATCCCTTGCATTCCCTAATGTCCAGCCATTCAGAAAGATAGTGCTTCTTGTTGATGCACTGTTAGGTGTCTATAGAACTACTGAAAAGACTCACGGAAAGTCCATGTAAATTATGTATGATCTACTGAACAGAAGAAAGAAAGAAAAAAAGAAAAAAAAACAAAAGAAAGAAAGGAGCAAGCCAACAAACAAAAGCAAAAGAAATTCTGTGAAGTTGTCATGTTGTTACAAGTTAAGAGAGTTAAGTCGTTCAGGCTGTTGTATTAGACAGGACTAGCATGCTGCTCCATATGGAGTTTCTCCTCATTTGGCCCAACCTGTAATGACAGGAACTGTTCAATCGGAAAACCAGTGATGATTGGCTGCAACCACAGCTCAGCAGGAACCAATCAATTTTGCCTGATTCCTTTCTAATCTATACAGCCACTCTACCTTGCACCTTTCTGTTAATGCCAAAACTGAGGTTTGGCTAAAAGCAACCGGACATCAATTGATTCGTATTTGACGTCAATGAGAAAGCCTTTGGTTTGCTTGATCTAATTTACTTTACTCCTCTAATACTACCAAGGTATAGATGGTTACCAATATGTGCGTATACAATTACTTTTAGAAATCTGTTGCCAAATGTACCCGTCTGTCCGAGACTGACAATCTTTCCTAGTACGTAATACATTTTATCAAGCTGGCTGGTGATCCACAATGTAATTTTGTAATGAGCACTTGCGAAATGAAAGTTTACTGCACATTATCTATCAAGCAGTTGCCGGCCACACGCAACCACAAGCAATGCTGAGCGTATTTAGTAACATGGAAGATATGCAATCAGAGAAAAGGATGTTGGTAGGGTTGGTCGACTTTGAGCTGGACTCCAGGTAAGATGACATTTTTTAACTGCCCTTGGAGTTGTAAACATAAAGTTACTGACAGAAAATGTTTGTGAGCCTGAGTGTCAGAACCAACTGCTTGCCATGTTCAGTGCATGCAGGGGGCAGACCCTAGGCAACGACCAAAAAAAAAAAAAAAACCCTGACAGGCGAAACTACCGTGTTTGCCAGAAATATTTGTGACCAAAATACTGCATTGTGCAGAAAAGTGCAGTAGTTTGCATGAATGCAGTTTTTTGTGTCCAGAATAGGCACTGTAGTAATACCGAAAATGGATGATTGAGCAGGAGAAAGAAGTAAGAATTATTAAGTGTTCAGTTAACAAAACTGAGTAATAATAATAATTGATTAATAAAACACAAATTAGGCTGAAATTAGGCTTAGTGAAAATCCATATGCCTAGTATAGCCTGTGTAATGAGTATGCATTTCCATTAGGCCTCTGAGTGTCCCAAAAATACCCCCACCACCCCTCACCACGTTTTTTCCCCACTCAAATGTGGCAAACCAGCTGTGGATCTACATGTAACTTGCATCAGTTACATTCCATGTCAAACAAGGAGCTGTTTGTATTTAAGAATACACCAGAAATTTCTTGAGAGTATCTCAACACAATGAGCTCAAAATGGCACACACATAATTTGATAATGTCACAAATCAACACTGGCCTTCTCTCAAAAGGACACGATTAGATTTTGAGTATTTCCTCACAGAAAATTTCTGGTATTAAGTACATTGTGACTTGTGGTGCAGACTTGACTGCAGTGCATTTCTTCTTGTACACACAGAAATAGGGAAGCACGCTTTCACCGATCACACAGCACAGGGCTAACTTAGAAAAACAGCAACCATGATGGCACCAATACTCCATGGCATGGCTATGTATAGCTCTCCAGAAGCTGTAAACTACTTTATTAAAACAGGAAAGCATTTCTGTTTTTTTTTTTTTGTTACCTCAATGTTAGGCTTCTGCATAACCCTGAAGGAACACTCTCTAAATATTGGTTTGTGTCTAACCTTGGAAGAACCATATGGGCTAACTTTCTTAGTGTTATGCACCCACCCTCATCATTTTTCCACACCGTCCCTTCAAAACGTGTTTTGTGTGTGTGTTTGTCTTGTTCAAGAATAGTTATAGGTGTGGTGCTACCTTAACCCAGCCCTGTCTCCCCACTCGTTTAATCCCCTCCTGACCTGTTTGCCCATCGGCACACACATCAAATAAAACCGACCCCGACACACACATCAAACACGAAGCAAAAAAGAAAGTCTAGCCGGACCAAAACAAAGGTCACAAAGAGAAGGCCTTTACCCAAAGGACATTTTAACCTTTTAATTAAGAGCATTGTGCCTCATTCACCAACGATTATTATGAAAGAAACTTCTTAAAACCCACTTAAAACCCACAGTTTTCAAAAAAAGATTTCTATTCACTAAAACAGGTTGGGACAAGACGTTTTCCAATGAAATTCTTAGGAAGGTATTGGAGAATGGATTTGCTTTTAGATGAGAGGGATAAAACTAACATAGAGTCTGAATGATTGCCTTGGTTGAATGTTCCGTTGACTTGCCAAAGCAATGGTTATATGAGAGAGAGAGAGAGAGAGAGAGGGAGAGATGGAGAGGGTGATGGAGAGAGTGAGGGTGATGGAGAGGGAGAGAGGATACCATCCCACAGGCCATACCCAAATGATAATTGGCTAAACAACAAACAATGGTGCCAACTAACCAAGAAATGGTGTGAACACAGTAAGCAAGTTGAAAATAAGGAGGAAGTTGCAGAGATAATCAAATCAGTGAGAGAACAGCAGGCGCAGGGTTAATGGCATTCAAAAGGAAACAGCGTTTGTGGATGGTAGTAAGTTCACGCTGAAGAATTACGGAGGTAATTGGAGGTCATTATTGTATTATAGTCAAAGAGCTCTCTTCCCCTCGGTTCCCTTTGATTAAACTTCCTCAGGGGAAAAAAGAAATGGTGTTAAGATAACATGATCCATAAAAACCCACTAAATCTAATAAACCACATCTGGTCAAATAACCACTGACCATTTGCTTCACCACAGGAGAAACACACACACATTTAAGATAAGACTCAGGAAACTGCCTGCCACAAGTTGGGGAGTGAATGGAGAACAAAAAGTATGCAGAGGCCCACTTACATAGAAACATCACTTATTTGATACACTTGCTCCAATAATTGCATGTAAACAAATTAGTTCTTGTACCCAATGGCATATGTTACCATGTTCCCTTAAGATTTTATTTCAGTATCATTTCAACGTTTTTTTTTTAGCTGTCTAGACATCCAGAGAGGAAGAAAGATGTCTTACAAACATTATATAAATGTAATGTTGAAAAACAATCCTGTGTAACTGTGGAGCCTCATAACCATGAGGCTGGGGGGGGGGGGGGGCATGTTAATGAGGTTTCTCCTGCATAATTGTGTGTGTAGATGAGATGGGTTTATAACCCACACCAGGGGCGGGTGGGGTTGTGACACAGAAAACACATCAGGGGGTTCTGGGGAACAGGGGAAGAGTCATGTCACCCCACACAAAAACAAGTCATGACGTTCCTTTTTCCTTCAGCAACACTTGTTATCTAGGTATTTAGACAGTACTCGGTCACATTCATTGTACTCCACCAACAGCAAGCAAATGGGACTGATATTCTTGTCAGTGTCAGTCGGATATCCAACACCCTTCCCACTGATGATTTGGGAGGAATAACATGTCCATTCTTTTCCTACAGACCTCAAGCATTCCATGCTCATATCATTTCCAGAATGTGCTTTTTGCTAAGGCCGTTTCCATGGAATATAAATGTTGTTTCCTACGCATTCCATACGCTCTTCAATCACACCTACACATCCCCCCCCCCCCTGCCCCCCCCGCCAGCAAACCCTCCTTCTCCTTCCAATACCATTTCACTGGATCTCCATGAAACACTCGGGCTATTTTTAGAGCCTTCAAAGGCTCCACACCTTCACATTCCGGGATTCACCACAGCAAAGATAAAGGGAGATCGAGCAAAGGGGAAGCAAAAGATGGAGACAAAGAAAGAGATAATGGCTAAAAAACAGATAGAGAAAGAGAGAGAGAGAGAGAAAGATTGAGAGCGAGGGAGGGATCAATCCCTTTAGTTGTCGGATAAACAACACAGGTCTACGCAACAAGCTCTATAACTGTCAGCGCAATAGGGTGGAGTGGGGTGGGGGCTGAGGGGGTGGAAACTGCAGATCTCCACAATATGCCACCTGAATGATTCAGCTCCTGATTTGATACACTGTAGGAGCGATGAGAGGAAAGACATGATGCCTCTTGCTGTCACTGTTTTATTCAGGAGGCAGATTAATGACGCGCGCGCACACACACACACACACACACACATTAGAGAATTTCCCTATCCCTGGCTATAGACGACTGTTAAACATGATCATGATCCTAACATCTCCACCATTAAGGGATCCTATCTTTTTTAACCCCTTCTTTTATTAGAAAGGAGTCCAATCCTATCCCATTCAGAAGCACCTCTACACAGGCCCAAGTGTTGAGGATGCAAGTAGGCACAAACGTCTGTAACGGTTAGAGCTTAGTACAGCTGTTATTCGGGGTGGCTACTAGTGTCTGTGGCTAACGCCTACTTGTGTCCTCACCCTCTTCTCGTTTTCAAGAGCTTGGCTCCATCACATAGTGTACAGTAAAGCTTGCTAAAGGTCCTGACAGTTTGCAAAGTCATGTTGTGTCACTACTGTTCTTCCTCATCATCTCCTGCTTATTCTCTCTCTCTCTTGCTTTCTCTCTTCACTGTGTATTTCATGGTCTTCCTCGTTCTGTAATTGCATCTCTGCTCATCTGTTCATTTCTCTCTCTATCACTCTCTCTCTCTCTCTTTCTCTCTCTTCACCCCCTTCCACACCCGTGTACAAATTGACTTTTTTTTTTTTCTGACGCAAGCCTTTCCATCCATCATGTCTCATCTGAATCATCCCTCTGATTCCTGCCTTTCTTTGTAAATGGGGCCACTGCCGTTTATCCACACCGATCACTCCTGATCCTCCAACAACAATTAGCACAGCGGTGGCATAAATTCCTTCACCATTCTCACCTTGGCACATTAAATCCCTCTGTGATAATCAGAGATCTGGCTCATGCCCTAGTGATGGCACACCTTGCAGCCTTGAGGGAAGTCGGCTAACTGTCTGAGCCACACCACCAGAACATACGTACGATACAACCAGATCCCAAATTAGCACATTTCCATCTCTCTCAGCTCCATGAATGCTCATTAGACCTCTAAAGTGTTACCCAGTGCAGATAGATAGAAAGAAAGACAGATAGAAAGAAAATAGATAGATAGACAGACAGAGAGATGGAGAGATAAGAGACGGAGAGGAGGTGGAGTGAGTAGTTCTCCTCACAGTTGGCTGTGCACTGCTAATACCATACAGTATATTTCACAGTAGGGCATCACTGACATGGTTCATTTTCTTTTTGACTTGTGTGTGTATGTGTATGTGTATGTGTGTGTATGTGTATATGTGTGTGTGTGTGTGTGTGTGTGTGTATATATATATATATATATATATATATATATATATATATATATATATATATATATATATATATATATATATATATATATATATATATATATATGCATACATGTGTGTATATAAGGGTTTTCAAAAGCCATGGAGTAGGGCAGTGCAGTTAACTGAAATGGTTACAATGCCTTCCAGCGATGATGAAAACAACCCAATGCAAGGACTAATCTCTGAGGTGGATAGCCCCTGCTTTCGAGAGTAAACATTCTGTCATATTCCTCCTGCCCCTGTATCTTTAGCTGTTCCACATGGCTAAAGAATTAGATGGCTAAATAATTGTTGTTTCTCAATTTAAGCAGCACTACCGTAATGTCTCCGGTGGCAGTGGATCTACAATGCACAATGTACAGGCAGGCATTCCTCTGAGGCAGGCACTCCTGCACACCACGCCCAGCCAATCACTGCAGGCAGTGTGGCAGGTCTGAGCCTGACCTTGGGTTAGGAGAGGAATTCCCTCTTTCCCCTCTTGTTCAGAGTAAGGGATAAAGGGATGGGAGCCAGAGAGAGCAGCAGTAGGCCAGCGTTCACGGTTCAATACGAGACTTCAACACAGAGATAGAGAAAGAAGAGCCCCAAAGAAAGCCAAGGAGCATTTTTTATAAGCAACCTGATGGTTAGAGGGCACAAACAAAAACACACACACACACACCTACTTACACACATGCATGCAAGCACACACGCACACACATGCAAGCACTCACACGCGCACACACACACACAGACATGCATGCATGCAAGCAGACACGCACACACTCACACATCCAAGCACACACACACACACACACACATACACAAACACGCACACAAGCTTTAAAGTGGAAGAACGCATACTCTGGAGGCTTCCAACACTGTCCAACATAAAAGCTGGCAACAGCAATGTCAGGTTATCAATTCAGCACAGCACAGGCATAAGTTGCAGATGGACGTGCTACCGACCAGCCAAATTTTCTGCTGTGTGATGTTACATAAGCATTAGGACAGCTCTAAGACACACTTCTTTCTCCTACGGGTCTTTTTAAAAGGCACTTTTTTGTTCAGGAGGTGTTCAGGGCTGGGGGTTGAAGCCAGGGGAATCTGTATAAGGGGCAGGAGAGGTACTTTGCCAGCCTTAAAAGTCAGCAAGGAGCCCCACACACCCCATTCACGTTGCCCTTCCCTGCACTTGCAATTAGAGCATTGCCGCTGCCCGACACTAGAAATGGAGGAGAGGCGAGCTGAGAAGCTCCAAGGCTTGACACACTGGCACCATTGACCCATTGTGACCAGTAATTGTAGCCTCCTCATGAAGCCAATCTTCCTCCTTTCAGCAGAGTGGGATTGAGGGGGGGAAATACGGGAAAGGAGAGAAAGAGTGCATGCGTGTGTGCGTGTGTGTGTGTGTGTGTGTGTGTGTGTGTGTGTGTGGGCGGGGCGGTCATGGGGGAATTGAGGATAGGTAGTTAGGTAGTCAACTCTAGGCCAGATTTGCTCTTTGCCAAAGTCAAGAGACACTTCTGAAGCCAGCTGCATTCATTCAGAATTTACACAACAAGCAACAAGTAAAAATATATTTCCTGTTTTGGCGCGTGTGTGTTCAATGTAGTGTGTCCTCACATGATTCTTGTGTAGCGACTGTAATTGTTATTGGTTTGCATTGGAAACTCCTTCAATTAGTAAACAGGGTCTTAAAGATTCATATTTGTACATTTGGAATACCAATGCACATGAACATGAACACAACCTGTTCAGAACAACTAAACTTTGGTCAATGCCGACTTAATTACTTCAATTTGGAAGAAGATTAGGCTATAAGTGAAGCCAAATGTGAGAACCATAGAGGTGTAGGACATGGTAACGATCGCCTCTCTAGATCATTAATGACTTTCATAACATTCATTACCGGACACTGCCTATGAAAATATTCATTCAAATTCACTTGTATTATCGATGATGTTATCAGCTGAGGAAGCGCACACTATTCCACAAATTAATATCTAGGCTAGGTGATAAGGAGAATCTGCTTTTATGATTTTTCATAAAAGGGTCACTCAAACAAGGGCTGCAATTCCAACTTTGCGATACAAACGTTGTCAGGGTCGGTAATTACAACAGCCACAGTCCATACAAGTGTCGACATGTTGACAGTGGGAAAAAAAATCTCAGATCAGTCCACCCTGTTGATTGGTTTGTCTTGACTAACAGTAGCCCACGGAAGGCTGTCAAACTGAACAGAGCAATTGAACATTTGCACACAAATGCTTACCTTGACACTGAAATCCCTGTTTCCCGAAGCCCCTGCAGCAAAACACGGAAAACTCTATTACTTCAGCGTATTTAATGTGAGTTCATGTTTTCACTTATAACATCAGACACATCACGACCAGAGCCTTCTGCTTTTCACTTTTCCACTTTTAGTGATGATGCTGCCTTTGTGTTTGTTTATTTCCGCAGTAACAACAAACATCTTAAAAAGACACAGAATTACAAAATTAACGTAATAAACACAAAGTTTAAAAGTAGCCCAAGCTGTGGCTTTCTAGCTCTAACCCTAAATGGCGCAAGGACGATTACATGTGGTAAAAATGTAACGGTAATGCCATTTCAATAGTTAAAAGCGATGGGTTTTCCACCTGTTTGCAGGAATTTAAATGCTCGGTGAGCTCTAGCAAAGTGTACAGGCGCGACTTATCAGAACTAGATGTTGCTCACCAGATGAAGTCCGTGCAGTGGCTGCAGAAGGTCGGCTGCTTGAAGAAACGTGCTATAAACTTATGGTCCTTTACTTCATGCACGTTCTTCTGTCTCAGCGCACCTTGTCGAGCAAACCCTCTGGCGGGTGCGCTCCTCTCCTCTCCATCGCTGTTTGTCTGCGCTTGGTCAGCCATTTTGAACACGGAAGTATTAAAACTTGTAGTTTGTCAAATGAAAAAAAAGTCTGCCAGACTGGACACTGATGGACGGGACGTTAGAAGAGCACAGCTCTCTCTTTACTTCAGCACGGTGCAGCGAATTGTGCTTTCCGTCACCACGCAAGTGCGTCCGTCACTGGAACATCAGAGAGTGAGAGCAAGCGCAGCGCCAAACACAGGCTGCCTGACATGTGATGGTCAAAACTCCGCCCTCCCTACTATAACCTTTTCTGAGAGCATCAGCAAGTGGTCGTTCGCAGTATCAACTGTTAGTGCTTACCAAAGAACGATTCAAATGTGAAGACTACTCTCACCCAACCATCTGCTGCAGTTACGTGGTGAATATTGGTTGGATGACATTGAACCATAATTTGCTTTAAAACCAATTTTATTGTTTTTCAAGTGAATGTAAGGTAAAGGTTTTCAACATTTTACGCACCTTGGTTTTCACTTCACGTTGATTATTCAATTGACAGGACGTGAAAATGTATTTGTTAGTATGTCAAGTTTATTACATTTCACAAACGAGAACATGAACATGAGATTTGTGCTTATCCTTTCTCTTCATTTTCTCACAGTGTACCTCCAAGGAAAAAGTAGGTCTACAAAATGACCTGTAGATCACCACCATTTGGGATACACAATAATTCAGCAGGCTATTTACAGAAGTGTCTAATGTGTATGGTACAACTAGGAATCAAGTAATTCTGATTAGCTCCTCTGGGAGCCTGTGGCATTATTACACTGACCTAGAGATTAGAAATAAACTTCTATTTTGTGCAGAGTTAATGCCATGAATATCATCCTCAGCATTTAGATACTCATGCCTGTAACCAAAGATTCTAGAGCACTCTAGAACCTTTGCCTGTAACTGTGGGATAATAGTGGCTTTGACATGGATCAGCCATTTTTATCCAGTATGGATGTAAGCAAAGTCAAAGTCATCTTTTGAAAATGCAGGTGGTTATTTGTGGCCTGTATTTGTGGATCTAAATCAACTCTGGATTGTGTTCTACCTTCTTTCTTCTCTTTCGTCTAGTACTGGAAGAGAAGGGCTGCCTTTGGCTTAACTAAAGAAGAGAACATGTTTGCCATGTCCAGGATTTTTCCATTGCTGTGTCTGTCCAGAGCCTGTGGTGCCTTGTAGAGTAACCTGGGTTTCTTTCACTTTGTTATATAAATTTCTTTTTCTGTTGTGCACCCCAGTTTGCAGACTGCATTCAGCAAAGATGCTTTCATTGCTATTCTGTGATGCACAAACAAGTAGGAGGCAAGGACAACTGAGAAACATCCACCGTGTGCACAATATACTACAGGGCCACTGATGCGAGGGAGGAGGAACACATGGGGAACTTGAACTGTGTAACGGATGTACACATACAATACTTGCACAGTGTGATGTTGATGGTACGAATGCTGCCATTTCTTGTGCGTTTATGCAGTGCACTTTTAATATAGTGCCATCGGGGGCTGTTCCTGTGTTAGGTCGACAGCAGCAAGCAGTATCTTGCATGGGTCTGACCTGGGCATCAATGAGTTTTAGTGGATAGTAAGGACAAAGTGGTGGAAGACTGTCCACACATACATAAACTCAAACACACAAACACACACACACACACACTCACACACACACACACACACACACAGAGAGAGAGAAATTTATACACACTACTCAAAACACACCATCATAAAGCACAATCATGCTTACATAACACTGCTGATGAATATGCTTTCTGAGTGCTGCACTTGGAAAGATGTGGTAGAAAGATCTTTTGCCACTGAATTTCATGACCAGCCATTTACATAACACAACTCTTTGCACTTCTCCAAAATATAACGACAGGCACTTGATCTCTTTGGTTGTACCCTTATAACCACTACATCACGCTCCCCTTCTGTGTCACTGGACCCATGACAGCCCATAGGCTCCTCACAGTTACTGTCTGCACTGAATGGTTAGATTTGCATGTATCCTCTCTCACTTGTTTGTCTGCACAACTTCTCTCTCTCTCTCTCTCTCTCTCTCTCTCTCTCTCTCTGTCTCACTCTCTCTCTCTCTCTGTCTCACTCTCTCTCTCACACACACACAAGCATGTGCATGCTTTCACACTCACACCCCCTTTGTAAAACTTGTCACAGCCTGGTTGGCTGCATCGGTTTGTTTTCTTTCCTGTGTGTTTTACACTCAGTCGCAGCAACAAGTAGCAAGAAGATGCACTGAAAGTTGCTTTCTGTCCCTTGTGTTTGCACTGCAGGCCCATGAGATATCATGCAGAATAGGATAACTTACCACGAGTCTAAATATTGATTTTATTTTGCCATGTTCTCGTGAGAGGGTTGTAAGAATAAGTTTTTTTTAAATCCAGTATTTCGTGTCATCTAGTAATCACATAACAATACCACATCATTAAAATTGTATTAAAATTTTTGCCTGTGTGTTTTTATTCAAGGTCATATTCTAGGATTCTTCTCTGTGGAATATTAATTTCTGAGGAAGCAGTATTAAGGCAACATTTACTTAAAAGGGAAATCCGGAATGAATCAATCAACAGCCCTGTTGTTTGAGGTCAGTGAGTGATATCAGTAGGAACAAGAACGAGAAAATGTAACACATAACCAAATAACGAACCCGCGACTAACCTTGAGCACTCTGTGACCTCAAACAACAGGACCATGGATTGATTCACAACGGATTTCTCCTTTCACAAGCAAGTATTGTGGCACTGGTCACGTCATTTCCGTACCCATGGATCTAAAAGAATAGATTTGAATGTTGATACAGTACAATACCCATCTAGATTTAGTCACATTCAGGGATGTGTTACAGGCTGCACTACATACTATAACAGAAAGTTGTACTGAGTGCAGGCTGGCAGCACTGGAATCCTCCTGACAGCTAGTTGTACATGAGTGAGGGGGCACAGAGGGCCATGTGGTGGGCATCATCAGCCCACCGGCATTCATCCTCTGAGAGCCAGTGTACCTGTGTGCCATATGCCCCTGAGCAAGCAGATCTTTCTCTCTCTCTCTCTCTCTCTCTCTCTCTCTATCTATCTATCTATCTATCTATCTATCTATCTGCCACGCGCCCACTCACATGCTAACGAATGCACACCAGCAACAGCTTGTTGAGTGTGCGGGAGCTGGAGCAGGGCATGGAAGTTCCTGAAGGATGAACCTTCAACATAAGTATACAGAGAGGACACAGCCTGTGGGCATCTTGGTGCCTTCTATAGGTGTCTAAAGGAATTCTGTTTTGTTGGATTGTTTTTTTTAGGTTGTTATGTACATGTGAAAGAGATGCTAGTCCAAGTCTCCTTTGTGACAATATAATGTAAATTCAAGTTGTTTGTGTGTGAATTTAGAGAATGTACTATTTGCATGTGTGCAGGTCTGAATTGCTGTGTGCAACCATGTAATCATATTTTTTGTTGTCTTTGGCAGAAGCCCAAAGCTCCCAATTCACATGGTTAAATAGATGATGCCCCCTGCTGTCAATATGTGGGAGAAACAACAAGCCACTCTTTACAAAAACGTACAGTTCCCAGTTGCAATTGTTTCATTCTTATCTATGCTTCCGTGCTTTGTTGGAACTGTTTTCCAAGTCAGTATCATATGTGTGTGCCAGTGATTCCCATGAATCCTCAAGGTGACAAAGTATTGTTTTCCCTTTGTCTTATATCTGTGTTTAACAATGGGGGCTCAGCAAACTGGTTATAAACAAATAGAGGACGTGTGGGGCATTGAGTTGGGTTTTGCTCATGACCTTAAAAAGAACGGCATGCTCCTCTGCTTCACTCCCATTCTCCTGATCACCCCACCACTGGCAGCCTGCGAGCTAATTAAGAAACACAGGGAGGGGGAAAAAGCGTTGCCATGGAAACGCCTTTCCAAAGGGAAATCAGACCCAAAGTCTTTCTCTCTCTCTCTTTCTCTCTGTCTAGTTCTGTGAGTCAATGGACCCTCAAAAAAAGGAACTTTTTGGTGTATATAGCATAGCCTACACCAGAGGTATAGTGGGGATATTTTAAGAGGAGGTATACAATTTTATTAATGCAGACCTAATTGCAAAAAATTCACACACACATCCAAAACTGTTGAAAGTATCACTGCATGATTATGTCCTATAATGTTACATTACATTTGTTTATGACAATAGAAGGTTTATTGGAGAGGTTTACATGACATGTGTACTTATTGGTACCATATTTATAATGTTATAATTAAATGCCTAATATCAAAAAGGTGTGAAGACTGTGGAGGGACTCCATACAACACACACTGCACCCCTAGCCTACACACTGTGATAGACATTCAATCAAGCACATATAAATACCACATACTTGTGAATGATTCAGTGCTTTAGTTTCATTACGCCTGTCCCAGGCTGCCTGTACCTCCCCCGTTTTCATTTTATAAGGTCACAGTGAGTCTGGTAAAAGATGTAGACTACACCTTGGCCACAATCTTAATGTTGAACTTAAAATAGATTTAATTTCTGAGAAACCTTTCCTGTATTTATCTGAAATTAAAGCGAACTACCAGTGTCTCAGTCACTCTGTGGGTGATGCATGTTACTTCCTTTTAGTTCTGCAATGCCAAAGAAGAGATTGATATCTTGCCTTTCACTGGTACATATTGAGCCATCTCACAGTTCTGGTGGGGAAATGCTGCGCAGTTCAAATGAGATTTATCACTGAAAGTACAGGAACTGGAACAGGGTCACAGTGTATAAGAGTGCCACTTGTGCAAGTGTGCACAGTAAAAAGTATGTTCTATAATAACAAGACTAGGCACATGCTGTGCACTATACAACATGTGGTGTAGGTACACAACCACAGAGTAACAATCACATTACTCACACATTACATTACTTATTATAAGAGTGTGCCACAGTAACTGCTAGTGAAGCTGTGAATATGACCAATGATGATATCTGCCATTAATTACAAGAGCATGTTTCAAGGACACGTTTGGGTATTTTAATGTGTCATATATTGCAGCAATTGCAATTTTAGACTCCATTCAGGTAACCCATTGGTACCAGGTATTCAGTTCTTCAGTGTGTATGTGTATATGTTTATTTATTATTTTGTAAAAACAATGAAAGATATTCATATACAGTATATGCCATTGTCTGTGGCAGTGGTACATTGTCTGTGGAGGTGGTAGCGTGGTGGTTAAGGAACCTGGCTAGCGTGCTAGTAGCCCGAAAAGCTGTGGGTTTGAATCCCAGCTGCCACTGTTGTGCCCTTGAGCAAGGCACTTAACCCTAAGTTGCTGCAGGCGAGACTGTCCCTGAACAATTGATAGATGACACAATGTATGTCACTTTGGACAAAAGTGTCTGCTAAATGCATAAATTATATATATATATAATTTTCTGTGAGTAGTAATATCGCAGACTTGGCTGTAGGGGGCGGCAATAAACTATTATAATGATTATAATCACCACAGGGGGGAGCTCTAACACTTTAATTAATGTTTTCAATCTCAGGCGTGTCCACAGAACAGAATCCTACAGCTGCTTTATTCTCTTCTGCACAAAGTGGAAAACATGAAAAGCAATGGCATGTCGCTACAGTGCCCAAGTGTCCGTCTTATAGCCTCATTCTAATGTCCACTACATATCTTAATTAGCCTATTAGTCTATATTTCTCCTTTTTGGTGCTACATTAAAGACAGGTAAGCAAACGTGACAGTCCAGATTGTTCTTATATGTCAGAGGGACTTTCTCCTTTTTTGTACTAAACTAAATACGGCTAATAGTATGTCAAAGCAACAATATGAAGGGGAAATGTCAATCACACACCCTGCCGGAGGGAGAGAGATTGCAAAGAAACAATAGGCCTATATGCAAACGCAGAGTTGACAAGCAGAAGCCTTATCTTTACAAGCATGCCACCTCAAGTGTTCTTTTTTTCTCCTAACAACAGTTCCTAACAACAAATGTGCATTGCATGCATGACTGAACATGCAGAAACAGTCATCTAGACATCACAGCATTCTAGACATCCCAAGTCTCCCGGACGCTCCGGAAATCTCCCGTATGTTGATAGCGGCTCCAAGTCGCCTGATCGCGCAAATTTCACTTGCGAGTGGGAGAAGCAGTCAGAACAAGTGGCAGGCAGCGCGAGTGACGGTGAGACGGGGGAGCGAGGGCAAAGGAGAGTGTGCGCGCATCAGTCCCGTGCAGTAATTTTGCTGATGTTGGCTATACCTCTACGTCCTCTGTGCCTCTTATCATCAAATCATTTCGTCATTAAAATGAAAGCTTCTTGCAGCGCGAATGAAATTCAAATAGAGCTGGTGCATTGTACGCCTATGCACAACATATTTCTGCTGTGCGTCCAGGCCATAGTCATTTGTCCAGCCCACCAACCAAGAAAACATTTTTAGTAATAAGTAGGCGAAATGCTGATGGTGACTGAGATGGGAAGTTTTCCTACTGCAATTTGTTGAAAAGTAAGGTTGTCCATTGATAATGCCATTTCATTACTTTTCAATTTATGATTATAGTTATTTAGGTAGGCCTCATACAATAGCCTACACAAGCACAATGATAGATAGATAGATTATATAATTAATAGAATTGATGGACATGCTTATGATGCAGGTAAATCAGGGCCACCCACTGCACTCCAGGGACCAGTGAAATACTGATCACGGACACACAACATGCAGAAAGAACAAGAAAAGCACAAGAAAAATACTTATCATTAAAACTACTTGTTTGTAAAAGTACAACTAACTGAAACTAATTATTTAATTAATTATCTAATTTTAGATCTAATATTAATTAACTAATTATCTAAAGTTAAAACAAAACACCACTATTCTGGTACAGCTGCAGGTCTATCTATCTATCTATCTATCTATCTATCTATCTATCTATCTATCTAGATAATTTATTCACATTATGGTTAAGTATATGTAAATGCATGTTGTATTAATTATTAAAATATTCAGAAACCATGCGGGGGGTCAAAGTTCAGTCATTTCTAGGGCACTAAATGAACATTTTTTGCACTTCCTAAACTGACATTAATTGAAACCAAATCTAGCTGGAAAAAGAAAGAAAAATAATAATAAAAAAGACATCAGAAACCAAAACAAAACAAGCATAGATGCCCAAGTTGATGAAATAGTGATGTATTGCAATAGATGCTAAGCCTATACATTCCAGAGCCATTCACCAACTCAAGATGTATACTACACATTGCTAGAATGGACGGTGAATTTGGAGATCTATATTAATGTCTGCAAAGAAAAGTTATAACTGCAAGACAGCATCAAACTTTTTTTTACTAACGCAGTAGCATAGGACCAATTAGGCAGCTATTCTTTCGGCAAGCCTAGATTATTATTAGTACTGGTTATATAAGGAAACAGTGTTTCCGAGCACTACCAAGTGTTAGAAGAAACATCAAGAGGCTATATAGTAAAATGGAACCACGTGGTATCAAGACGTGACTTCAGGGAACACAGTGCAAAGTGAAAGTGATCCATCATCTGCAAAAAAAACACTCCACAAAAAGTAAAAAGGGGGAGAAGCTTAACAAAGAAAGGGTCCTGATCATTTGCAGGAATCCCCAATGATTTGCAATCAGCCCTGCATATGTCTTTAGGGTTCTGTTTCAGTTATCCATGATACATTTAGCAGCTTTTGGTTGTTAAAGTGCATTCTACCTGAAAACACAACAGCAACTGTTAGGCCATTAAGAGGCATTCTAATATCAGCTAACAGCAGCTAGTCAAATAAATTAGCATTAGACATTACTGACCTAAAGGCAAAGGTGTGTTCTATACTAATTAGGCTACTCATATATCAAATGGTAGCCTAAACTACAGTATGCATGTATATGTACTTTAACAGATTGGTTCACCTGCTTGTGAGACCTTTGCATTGTGCATTTTATACATGAAAACTGTAGGTTACTGCACTTTACTTCAGAAATAATATTTTGTGCAAAGATATTGCTGTAGCCTACAAATGCAAACAAATGAACAACAAAGGCAGTCTCCTGTCACACAACTGCAGGAGGTCTATTTGTGAAGACCTCCAAAATCAGCTATTAAGCAGTAACCTAATATTTACAAGCATGACACCTCAAGCGGTCTTTTTCTCTCTCCTCATAACAGTTCCTCACAACAAACGTGCATTGCATGCATGACTGAACATGCAGATACAGTCCTCTGCATTCTTGGCTGACAAAGATTTTTGCCTATAAATGCAAAGAAACAAATTCAATTTTCCTGAGGAAGTGCTGGCTATTTGTGAGGAAGACCAGCACAACCAGCGAAATCGTCATCTTTATTGTATACTGGTCATTTTTATGCTCAACACGCTTGCCATTACGTGAAAGGCTTATAGAACTGTTTTTGTGTGTTAAGTTATTCGTTCGTTATCCATGTGCCCAGAGTTTGCATGACGCGCGACCATAGACTCCTCGCAGTCTGTGCTTTCACTTTCGCTTTCCCTGAAATCATAGCGTTGCTAGAAACGACTATGGTAGACTGACTAGTGCTGTTGACCTAACTGGTGTGTAGATCAAGTCATATACGCACAAGTGATTGGAATTATGTTTTCTTTTTCGGTTTGAAGTGATACCTTTCAACTCGTCCACTTCCACCATCCTCTTCACCTAAATCAAATCTACTAATTTAAGGTGAGTCATAGCCTAGCTCTTAGGGGCCGCTGCGTATCTCTGACGTTAAAGTACTCGTTTGCGAAAAATCGAAATATGCGGTGAGGCAGCTTGTCTAGCATGCAGCTGATTTGATCAGCCGTTTATCTTATCACAGTAGAACAATATAACGTACATTTTCGTCAGTCGTGTTACCATAACATCAACCATTAGTTTCTTTCACTTTCAGAAACATGCAAGTCACATGACATCATCACATCAGTTTTGTGAAAAATCTTATTTTGACATCCACAACAAGTATGTTAGTATACCCTAACCGTACCAATGGCATCTCCCCTGTTATATGTTGGTTATATCTTCATGCCTTTGAGATAGGTTACAGTGTATCCATGTAAAACTCCTCTTTGACCAGTTCCCAGAAACTGTAAATGCAGGCTTTAGGAGAAGTCTGAGGTCAAGTGAAAGAACTTTCTCTGTATTAAAACAGAAGTTTCCAGGTTAGAAGAAACAGTAGGCTACCACCTGACCCACTGCGACTCTTTCAGTTTCTGAATGATAATTCAGGAGAAATAGACAAACGTCATTCGGCAATTGTATTAAAATTAAAATGCAAATTAACAGAGGAATACTAAATTTGTCTTAAAAGTGTGCAGACACCATGGAAACGGTGAGCTACAAAGTAGTTGAAAAGGCGAGCTTAGCTTAGCTTCACCTACAAAATAACTGCAGTTTTGGAGTAAAACTGTGTCAATTGTGGAATCGCAGTTTTGGAGCAATTCCTCAGCGTTCAAGTTCAGGACCTTTGCAGGAACCGTTTTTTCATCATTCACTTGATGCAGAGTTGCATTGGTTTTGGACATAATAACTGCATGGTTGTAGACTTCAGAACCCATCATGAACTGCAGCTTTTATCCCATAACCTGCTGTTGTTTTGTAAGGGACTACTGGACAGCCATTTTAAAGCCAGTGTTTGAATGCCTTTGTATGTCTGAAATCGATGCATCTAGGCCAGACTTCTTTCTCGCTATTCCAGAAGTGAAACTTGGAATGAACTCACAATAGCTGCCATTTGAGCTTTATGTTGACCTCATTTGCACGGCCCTATCATGTGTTCTGCATCAACTATCTGTTACATTTACATCTTTTTCTCTGCAAGGGAGTTACAGCATTTCCCTGGTAGAGATCAAGGCAACTGTTGCAGCACCGTTTTGGTGGATTCATAAGCCACAGATTGTTTTGCTGACTGTGAACTATGTGAAACACTAGATTTCATCATAGTTACTGCAAAGCTTGTTATTGGGGTTGTGGTCCGAACAAGTAGATTACATGCAATGTAAGGGGGAAGAAAAAAGTAAAAACATTATGTGCAGCCTTATTTGTCCTGCTCATCAAATGTGAAAATTATGACAATAAAGAGTAAGCTTTGTGAGTAATTCCCATTTTTACCTGCTGTGGTCATTTATTTCATTTGATTTCTTGGTTGTATAAATAAATAAATCATCCAAACACTCACAAAAGCTTTGCCTTGAGAATTATATCAGAATGCAAGCCACCGGTAGACATCAGCCATAAATGAATAGTTATAGGTCTATTGGGAATTTATCAATCTAGCTTTTCAATGGAAGTGAAACCCGTTTATGAGGAGCGATGTGCCTACAAGAAATGCTGTTCTATGTTCTATGAACAACAGTCTTTTCCAGGAATTGCTAAGAGGCGGGGCCAGCAGTAACGAACTTGAAACTGAGTGCTACTGCTCAGTATGGCTGTGGGTAGGTTTATAAAGGAGGAGAAGTTGTAAACTGTTCAGTGAACTGTCTGGCTTGGTATGAAGTGGATATAACTGTGGAATATGAATACGCAGTGAAATAAGGCAAACTAATGACTGTGGAAATACTATCACATTGTATTTGGAGTTGTACCAGTGAGAATTCACTGTTTTCCGTTGTGGGAAGACTTTGGAAGCTTCTCTCCGTACAGCAAAACCTGAGGTACGAACTTTGAACATGCTCGAAACAATACAATAACTTTTTTTAATGTTCTTAGGTATTGCCTATTTAATTCATCTCTAAATATATTGATAGTAGCCAACGGTATTAAAAGTGCCATAGAATTGATTGGGAAAAAATCTGAAAGTTCAGAGACGGGACAAGCTGTTCAGTAGCGATTCCACTGTTGTCCTATGTTGCTTTGACAGGTGTTATATTTTTGAGATTGTGTTCTCGTTTTTGTGGTATTTTCTGTTTGCACAAGGTTTGGTGGTAGCCAGTTCAATAGAATAGTTTGATTCCGTTTCATATTTGGGCGCAGTAGTAGCGATTAGGCTACCTTACATTGGTGATGGCTCTCCACTTTCAATCGCCAACCAGACCTGTCGGGATAACTCTGGCTCTCAGTCCAACTCACTTCATTCACTTGACAGACTGTAGAATCTGAATATAATGTCTGTGTCTTTGTTTTGCAGATTAGTGAGACTCACCTGGAAGACGTTAACAAGAGACTATGGAAGACCACACAGGCTGGTCTTCCATGTAGGATGGTAGCACACAGTGCACTGGAAGGCAACACAGGTCCATCTGAATGCAGAGCGAGCACTGAGCCCTCAGTGGCGGACTCCCAGTCTCACAGGCCCCGGTCATGTCAGCAGACCACCCGATGGGATGGCCAGACCCACTTTCGTCCGTTCAGGAGCGAGCAGGACTTTAAGACCATCACACAGACCACATCTATGCTAGAGAACAGTGGCTTCTACTGGGGTCCAATGACTGTGGAGGAGGCTCATCACAAACTGAAGAATGAACCTTTGGGGACTTTCCTCATCCGTGACAGCCGCCAGAAGGACATTTTCTTCACGCTGAGTTACCGGGCATCGTCGGGGCCCATCAGCATCCGGATCAACTACCAGGCCGCCCGCTTCAGCCTGTCTGGCAGCAAGGAGTCCTTCGACTCATTGTTTAAACTGTTGGAATACTACATCACCTCACCAAAGAAGAGTCTGACCCGCCCTTGCAGAAAGGAACAGGTGCAATCTTTGCAGGAGCTGTGCCGTCGCACAATAATAGAGACATGTGGGGAGGAGGCAGACATAGACAGCATCCCTGTCAATCCTATCCTCAAAGACTTCTTACATTCATTTCCCTATCGGCTCTAAAGACCATACTGAATGCATTAAGCTCGCTGAGCAACATGGATGAGGGACTTGCTTGGCTCTACTGGCAAACAAGGATTTATTATTTTTGTAGCACTTATTTTGAACCAGGACCTGAAAATTGTGTGTGGAGTGTTTACAGAACCTGTCAATGTTTACACTATACAAGGATTATATTCCTTTTTGAATTATTTGCCTGCTATGCAGGAATAAGTATTTCTAGATATTTGGAAAATAAATATGATTATCAAAGTATAACAACACTCTCTTACTGATCCTTTTTCCCTCTTTTTTGATCTGGCGTGGAGGCATTCAGATTTTGGGGGACAGGATGTCAACAGGTGTTAAGGATTTATTCATATTAAAAAAAAATTCTGACTTACTAGCAGATCCCAAATATTCTCTACTAAACATCAATCTCATTTTAACTAAAATTAATAGTAAGTAGGAAATTCTTTATCCACATGTTGATATTTGAACACAGAGAGAGAGAAATCAACAGAATTCAGAGAAATCACATGAAGTTTATCTTAAGCTTGACTTCCTCACCTGTGATGACGTGTGACTTGTTCAAGGTCACCTGTGACTTCCTGTATATGTGTGTGTGTGTTCACTACTGTGATTCATATGGGTAGATAATGTGGACAGGTGGAGCTATGATGACAGTAATCGCGGTGCGCTCAGACAAGCATTTACAAGAAATGAAAGAGGTTGCGATAACCCACTGCTTTGAGAGGGAGGAGCTACAGAGATAGATTGTAGCTAACAATCGAGTCATCCATGCTACCAATAAAACGACATCAGAAGAGTCTGATACTCAGAAAGTGAGTAAAAGTGAAAGCCCTTTAGAGCATGCTTGCCGCACTAGTTCAAGTAAACTTCAGATGAAAGACTTGTGATTACTCTGAATGGGGAAGTATGGGGAGTTTTGTGTGCATATGTCTGGGTATTGACAGTTTCCCCTTACACATTTGAATGACTAAATAGCACTGTATCAGGCGCACAAGGACACACGTCACTTGAAGTGGCTGAAGTCTGCCTGACTTCATTTCTCACAAAGCTTTGTGACATACAAGGAAAAGAGATGATCAGAGTATTCTAGAGGGCTTCCTGGGAATTCAGTTAAGATCACGAGTCCTCAAAAACGAAAGTAGAAACTGCCAGGCAATAAAGACTTCAAACATAGATATGACCTCTGTCACTTGGAATGGGTAAAAACACTGAACCTAATCAGACCAAATTACTGCTAAAGAAAAGTTAATGTTTGTTCAGCCAGTAAGAGAAAGATGTCAAACTTAATAAGGAGGGTAAAAGTGGTTTATGCACTTAAAGTCGAAGTAAAGCCTGTGGAGGGTTGTTTAGGGTCAAGAGATTATAGCTGCTCTCCTGGTACATGATATTTTCAAAAGATTTCTTGTTGGGCTGTGGTGACTAGTGCCCATCAAAAGTCACTTCCAGGAAGAGTCAGTTGTTTCCCGGAAAAGTACTTATCTCTCCTGAATCAGTCTCTAGCAACACACACACACACACACACACACACACACACACATAGTGGCAAGTGGCTCCAGCTCTGTGAACAAAAGCCATCTAATCCTTTTATAGGGGGTTAAGTACCTTCAGGCTTTATCTAAACTTCATCTGTTGAAACTGGGAGAAGACTCCCTGAAGGCTTCACGTGAAGTCGGGGGAAAATTTATTTGTAAGATGAAAAACCTTAAGAGCGCCTTAGAGCTCTTAGAATCATAACTTACATATCAACATCCAGCATTTATTATTACTATAAAAAAAAAAAAAAACATCAAACCCACAAAAATAAAATTGGGTAATATATTAGTAATTAATAAACACAAACCAAATAAATGACACACTTCTAATGAGAATATTTGATATTGCACTTTAATTACAACTTCATTTAAAACACAGAATTCATAGAACACAAAACACTTCCTACATTTGACTATGACTAGCTTGCTCATGAATGAATATGCTACTCTTAAGTCAGCCCATCCAAAACTTGATTTGAGGTAAATAAGTGGGTGAGTTTGTTTGTGTGTGTGTGTGTGTGTGTGTGCATGTGTATATTTGTGTTTGTGTGCTTTTCAGCTCACTACTACCTCTGAAGCCACAACTCTGAATTCCAAGAAGCTGCTCTCTGACACTGTCTGCCTCACGGTTACTATGACAACACTTCTTGTCACTCCACATCAAGGTAGAAGGTCCCTTGTGGTCGACACCGAGAAAAAGTGGGCTGGCATGTCTAAGCCTATACCGATGTTCAGCTGCACCTAGAACATGTTCCACTCTACCAGGACAGAGAAGGAAGGTGTCTTTCTGATAAAGCTCCCCAGTCATTGGAGCCCCCATAAATGGCAACTTTTTAGTAAAACTTCTCAGTTGATCATACCATGAGAATGACATCACAGGAAGTGATGTATTAACACATTGCTTGAAGAGGTAGAGGTGGTGAAGAGAAAAAAAAGGGGGGGGGGGTGAGAAAAGAAAACAACGTAAAAGCCAAACTATGAATGCATAATGACTGTGTGTATGAGTGAGTGAGAGAGAGAGAGAGAGAGAGAGAGAGAGAGAGAGAGAGAGAGAGAGAGAGAGAGAGAGAGAGAACATGACACACTGACAGAGAATTCAGAGACTTCAATGTTATTGTTTCAGCCCTGGATGTTTTTAACTCTTTCCTCTCTGTGACAATACACACATTGTGGGATAGCAGACTGTACTTATAGCCCCAGAGAGGTTAAAACTAATCTTAGGATAGAATCTTCAGTCATTAGGCCAATTCATCATGACATTACGACCATTCTGAGAAATGACCCAGTGTCGACTCAACCCACAGGCACCAGCTGAATGGATCACAGGAAACACAATACTTCCCTCTCACAGAACATTTTCATGTGAAATCAGCCTTAATTTCTTGGTCATCAAGGACATCATTATCCATGTAACAGGCATTGTGTGACTAAACATTATTCATAATTCAAAGTTAACCCTTTCATGCACGAATAATGAAATAAATATTTAGTTTTTTTTATATAGTTTTTATCAATTAAAATTGACCTAAAGCTGATATCCATTTAAAATTATTGTGAAATCTCATTTTGTTATTTCAAGTTATTTTACTGTCCACATATGTGGACACATGCAGCAAAGGATTAATATGTGATCAAAGCTTCAAATGAAAAACAAAGTATTTCATTTATTTCTCATATTACTTGCTACTATATAATGCTTAGTAAAATTACAAACAAACAAACAACTACAAAAAAACGTAGTTTTAAAAGAAAACATGGCGCATCAGTGATATTTGCATATACGACTATAGCAAGATTTAGGGAACCACTATGACTGTCAATAAAGCAACTATATAAAACCTAGTTTATTTACAGTGTTGATTCTTTAGAGTATAAGGAAGCTTACAAAGAGGTCTGAAGTTACACAAAGTTGTGAATTACTAAGTGGCCTAGGAAAAAGAACAAAGATGTAAATTACTAAGTGGCCTAGGAAAAAGAACAAAGATGTGGCCTACTAAGTGGCCTAGGAAAAAGAACAAAGATGCCAACAGAGGAGACCACAACTTCCTAAGGTCTGCAGTTTCTGGCGAAAGGTATGAGTTACTCAATACTACCAAAAAACCACAAGGCTTCTGAATAAATTACTCAGCTTTTACCCATATTGTGTAGCATACAGTGTGCAATCTACCCCTGTTACCATTAGTTTTCTATGGTCTGTTCTTGTGTGTGTTCTTGTCTCTCTCTTTCTCTTTTTGAATTTTTTATTTCTCTTTTATGTATTGTCTTTTTAGTCAGGGCTCAACTGAAAAAGATCTCAATAAGTTTCCTAATTCTCGGGGAATGCAAAGGTTTAACAATATTTAAGCTCAAATAATTTCTACCTTTTACCTACATGTGGTTTACTGTAGACTTCAGTTATTTTCAGAATGCACTCTCAGTGGTTTTGTTTCTCTTCACTGATTAGCTCTTGCAATGGTCACCATGCAAGCATCACACATTTAGACTAGATTAGAGTCAACAGCATCGCCATTGCACTACTGCTAAAACGTCAGGCAGTTTTACGTCTAATTAGAAGCACAAACTTGAATCCCTGCTGAGAAAATTAAAATTAAAGAGTCTATAATTACCTCATAAATAGATAGATGTCAAGAGCAAATATATCAGGGTATCTGATGCCTACAGACATGGTCCCTGTGGAAAGAGCAGTATCAGGCCAAGAGGGTGTCTGGAGAGGGGGTTAGCCAGGCTAACACCACCTAGTACTACAGAAATACACATCAGGGTACTCTTCCAAGGCTTCAGTATGCTTCAAAATATATATTTTATGTTATTATTTATTTAGGGGGGAGGGGGCTATTGGTGAGCTAATAATGTGTCTTAGTGGCCAACAAGGTTATAGTGGTTATAGTTTGGTTACCACAACACAGCACAGGAAGATGAAGATGAGCAACTAAATGCAATTTCATGTGCTGCACAAACCAACCTCCTTTGCCTAAAACGATGAAGCACAAGACACAGCTTAAACATCAAACAACATTTTTTACAGATGCCATCAGACAGTTAACCAGAGACCATTTGAGGGAGAATAACTACTACTACTACAACAGAAAAAAAGGCTGTTGAAACAGGCAAATGAGTCCAGTTCCCAAAGTAGACCCAAAGCCTAGTGAATGGATGGGCGAGCGCCCACACAATCCACAAAACCCAGCCTTGCCCCATAAGCCCCTATACAGACATGCAGCCTGCTGTCTAAGCCAGGTCTGGCTGATATGTTATATCCCCATCCAATAAGTGAACAGAATGTCCCCAGAGGTTGCTCAACTAGAGTAAACAAGACTTTTCTAAACTTCTCCAAACACTTTGAACACACTTATTGTCAGAATTGGGAGAATGTGATAGGAGATAGGCCACCATCAAGAAAAATGTTATGTCCCCATAGGGTGCCCATTCTCAAAATCAAAACAAGCCCGGAATCATACAGCATGGAAGAATCTTTTTTCAATCAAAATAAAGAGGTAACTAAATGCAGAAGTCCACAAAATTAAATGCAAAGTCCACAGAGATAAGAATAGGTATGTCCACAGTAATTAAATGCAAAGGAAGTCCACAAAAACAAAGCCACAGAGACAAGAATAAGTAGAATAATTTATTGCAATTTCTTAGTAATTTCTGTCGGTATGTGCACTACAGAAGCAGATTAAAAGCAGGTGGTATTTACACAGCATACAAACATTCAAAACCACAAATTATATTGTCAATGACTAGTTTCTTCTTCAACCACTATACGTCCAGTAAACCACAGCATGGAGAGACTGCCGTTCAATATGAGCACAGGTAACAGTATTGCTTTAAAATTGTATTCATGTTGTGTTCAGAAAGAAAACAAAATTGTGATGTGGTAACACTACCTATAGGGGCACAGCAGCTACAAGCTTGCTCAGATAGCCGACTTTTTAGTTATTGATTAGATGCACTGATTCACACGAAAAAATGTGTTAAGTCACAGGTACTCCCAACAGGGATTTTTTCCCCCAATCCTGTCACTCACTAAAACTAAATTATTCCAACTAAACATGGATTATTACAGAGGGGAGTATCGCCTATATTATATGGCCATCACAAGCACTCAGGTAATTCTGTTTTCATCTGTTATCCTTTTAAAGGCGTGTGGCAGATATACACCTTTGCTAAGAAAATATACACCTCTTTAAGCTTTTAAAAACAGGATGCAACTGGTCCAGGAATGCTGGCTGTACACTTGATATTCCAAATGTCTAATGTCTTAAAATAACTTAATTTAAACACATTTCACAAGAATTTTGCACATTAACTTTCTTTTTTATTCAGTTAGTGTGCCTTTATACACAACTGTTTGTGTGTGTGTGTGTGTGTGCATGTGTTTAGCCACATTAAAAAAAAAAAAAAAAAATATATATATATATTGGACGGCTTCTGAATTTGTCTTACTGAATTATATTAGCAGTTTCATTACTTCTTTGAACTGAAGTTAAGTTGTTCTTGCTTTTCTCAAGCTCAACAAGTACAAAGATGCTATAACACACAGCAGAGCGCCTGGTGGAAAAGAAAAAACATGTTAAATGTGAACGTTGCAGTGGTGTTTCATCAACTGCAGCAAAAGCTGGGGGACAGAACCAGGTCTGGTGGGAAACCTGTGTTTTAGCGAACTAAGTCTATGTGCCAATCCTGCGAGCACTCAGTTACAAAAGTTCTATGTAAGAGGGGAATGAAGACACATCTGATGAGAATGTCTTAATAAGTGGGCAGTTAAGACTGCCGAGCCCACTGCAGGGGATGCTGGGATATGGGAACAGGGCTCCAGTTGAGAGGTGTCTGTGTGTAAGTAGGGGGGCGGATGGGGGGTGTGGGTTGGTGATATCATCCCTCCTGAGATCACTGCTGGTCAGACCTCATATGGTCAGAATACATTCTTCAGTGTTAAGACAGGTAAAAGCATGGATATGTTACTCCCTTATACTCAGACTGGCTCACACTCTTTTAATTACACACACACACACACACACACACACAAAGGGGGAGAGAGAAACAGAGACAGAGAGAAAGAGAAAGACACACCTCAACAACATTTATGTGAACATTCACACATGGCACACCTATGTACAGAAATAATGAGTGCTTTCATTGACCACTTGAAACAAATGAAGCAATAGGCTCTCTTGCTCTCTCTCTCTCTCTCACACACACACACACACACACACACACACACACACACACAGCACCATACTGAGTAAAACAGAAAACTGCTGTGCTTTGAATGAGATCAACATCAATACTAATGCCTCAGTGTGAATGATTCACTCAGTCAGGGCAGAAATGCATTCTAAATAAATGAGAGCTGTTTTGTCCCACAGAACAGAGCCATGGCAAGTTACCAGAGCAGTCCAATGCACTTCAGTCAAAGTATGTGTGTGCGTGTGTGTATATATATATATATATATACGTATGTGTGTGTATTTGTCTTTTTCGTCTCTGGTCCCATAGCCCGTCATGGTCCGAAGTTCTGACTGAGGGCCAGATTACTCATCACCAGGTCCATCTGCTGCGGTGTTTGAATCTGTCAGCTCAGGGGCCTTGACCTCATCCTCGGGGACTGTTTCTAAACTCTTGCCCTCCGCCCGACTCCGAGCTGACTCCTCAGGATTTAAGCCCGAATCGTCACCAGCGGCTGGACTCTGCTCTGGTTCCAGTCCCGGTTCCGGTTTGTCAGAGTCGCTGTCCGCCACATCCTGAGCTAAGGCGTTCTCGTTTCCTTCTGATTTGTTCTCGTCCTCCACTTTCTCCTCTTCCTCTTCTTCCTGCTCAAGCTTCCCATCCTCCTCCTTGGCTGGGTCGGGTAGCGGTGTGGTGGGCATCATCATCATCATCATCATCGGCGGCAGTGCGTCGTCCGGCACGGATGACTGTGTGCTGAAGCTGCGGAGGCGCGGGGGGTCGGTTGGGGGCAGCAGCGTGAGCGACTCCACGCTCAGAGCGTCGGTGTTGGGGTCGGAGAGCAGCGAGATGGTGGGCTGGGCGGCTGGCGTCAGGCTGGGGGCCAGGGCCAAGGCTGGAAGAGGAGCAGGCAGAGGGGCAACGGCCGTCAGCGTCTGGGTCAGCGTCAGCGACGCCACCCCCCCCTCCCCCACCTCAGCGAAGCAGGAGGAGGGCGGAGGCGTGCGCTCAGCAAACGCTGCCTCATCTGTTTCACACACACACAAACACACATTCACAGAAACATGCACACACACACACATTCATAGAAATACACAGCCACAGACACACACACCACATGATGGAGATAGGCAATTGTGACTGCTGACAAGGACACCATGTTTCTTTATCTTTCTTAGTAAGCAGGGGTGGTAATTTCTGTCTTTCCAAGTAATTGACAGTATGAGTAAGTGTGTGTGTGTGTGTGTGTGTGTGTGTGTGTGTGTGTGTGTGTGTGTGTGTGTGCACGCGTGCGTGCACTGTTCTGACCATGACATATTTCTTCATGATGTTGAGTGATAACCTGAGGCAAATGTGTTTCAATACTTCAATACACAACAGTGGTGCTGCTCCTTGGCATGATGTTATAGACACAACCTGCAATAACAAATTCTCCCGAATCAATTTGGGGGTGGGGGGGTGGGGGGTATCATTGTTTCAAGCCTGTGTTGCAGACAATGCAAATTGAACATGAACATTGAAAAAGACTTTATGAAACATGAATACAAGGACGAGAGGGGAAAAAATAGGAAATATGAAGGGGGGATGGGGGTCATGTCTAGAGTTGAACTAGAAGGAGAGAACAGCCCTGAAATGTAAGCCTAAGAGTGGGGATGTGGCAAGGACTGAACACAATGGACAACAGTGACACAGGGCATGGGAGGGAACTTCCCAGCTCAGCCAGTCCTGAGAGCAGAGCTTTTGTGCCTCTGTGTGTGTGTGTGTGTGTGTGTGTGTGTGTGTGTGTGTGTGTAAGTGAGTCAGACAAAGAAAAAAAGAAAGGAAACTAAAGAATAAGAAGGACTGGCAGTCAGTGCTGGCAGGTAAGGAGGCCCTTCAACATTTTCACACATCATTAACTCGAATATCCAGCTATGTTAACAGCTTTTGTTCAGTTCAGTCATCCTGTCTGCTATGGGAGTCGACGTCAAAGGTTAAAAGGCATCTTTTGCAAACCTACTATTAAAGGATTTAACAGGACAGGAGAGAAGCAGTTTCACTAAAGTGCTGTTTCTGAAGACAGCTGGTTTATCTGAAATCAGGTGAAAATTAGAGCAATGTCTCTGTGCTGCTGAAAGTGAAAGTCAACCAAACTGAAAGCAAATCCAGACGAGCACAAAAGCCTGATTGGACTTTTTGTGTGTGATTGCAACCTTGTAGCCACGCAAACCTCACTGTCAGGTAAAATGCAACCAGATTTCATGGTAGTCCTTCATCACTTAAATAAAAAAAAAAAACTGAATAATGATCAGCAAAGAACAGAAAAGGGCACTACCTGTTTTAATACAAAAGGTAACTTAAATTACATTACAAAATACATGCTACATAGACATTTTTTGAAATGCTTTTCTTTTTTTAAAAAAAATGGACTTAAATGGACACAAAGGGCAGAACTGTTTGCAAGTAGATTGCTAAAAAAAACAAACAAACCAAAAAAAAAAAAAAAAACCTGAAGGTTAACTTATTGATGGGAAGTCAAGTGTGCTTGAAGATGCTAACAGAAGGTAGTGCTAACTGTGACATTCTGGAAGGGATGGGCTTGGAAGCCTGCCCTTGGTGGAAAGGAGGAGGGAGGCGGGGATTCGGTGGGGTGGGGTGGAGGTAGGGGGTGTTCGGGTTCACACAAAGACATGCCTGTTCTGACTGATGCTCTAAACCCATTGTCCTCCGCCACTGCCGTCCTCTGACAGACCAAACACGCACCTCCGGCTTCCCTTGCCAGACATGACTGGAGGAAAACAGAGGGGCACAGGTCACAGGGCAGGCCAGGCCAGACCAGAGCAATGGAACAGAAACAGAGACAGATTGAGAGTGAGAGTGAGAGTGAGAGAAAAAGAAAGAGAAAGAGAAAAAGAAAGAGAGAGAGAGAGAAAAACAGAAATAAGAGAGAGGGCAAAAGATGGCGATGATTCTTAAGCAGAAATGTGTTAAGATGAGTCACAGAATGCCAAACAAAACAGGATGCATTTTATGTAACAACAGTACAAGAACACACAACATACACAGAACATGACAGGCAGACAAGCCTGAAGCAACTTGACTACCAGGCCCACACCAAAGCCCAGGGAAGCAGGGATTAACTGGATGATATCAGCTTGAGCTTGAGGATAAGGATTTTCCCATTAAGGCTAAACAAGTTGAACTGTGAGTGGAGTAGTATCATAGGTATGTGACTGTGTTGAGTCAAACATTACTAGTAAATGTTTTTATTTAACACTGTGAAATAAAAGAAAATATAGTCCGCCCAAGCCACAATAGTGATGTCTGGAGGACTCATATGTTATTTAAACTTTTATGCTTTTGATCACTATTTAGAGAGCTGGAAATAAAGGACAAATAAACAACCAAATCCCTCTAGATTCTTCTCCTGCAATACTGACCCATTATCTGATGGGTGACAAAAAACTTTCACTGATATGTCTTCTGAGGTATGTTTTATCCAATTAATACAGATGAAAATATTTAGAAATTTCATAAAGGGAAGAGACAGAATGGGATGCACGATACACACACACACACACACAAAAGCATTGCTGACAAGTATCTTTACTTTCAACTGCAAATACATACATGCACACAGTCAGATGCACAGCAGTCAGCAGTGCAAAAATGCTTTCACACACACACACACACAGTAAAAAAAAAGAGCCAACACACATTTTTTTGTAGTTTACCACTACTCTCCAAAGAAATATCATGTCTGCTGACTAAACAGAATGTTTGATCATCCAAATTCAGTCTGGGAAGATTTCTACAGGAACCTGAATGCCACTCCCCAAACTGTACTTCTGCCAAACTTCTTTGGCTTCCTGCCTGCTTTCAGAAGAACTAACACCAGGTTCCAGTGAATCACACCGGCTATGATGTTGATCATTAGCTGTAGCTGGTATAATAAAAATATAATCTTTCAGCACAGCCAGGGACCACCTGTGAGCTACCACTAAGATAATCACGGATACTTGAAGCAACAAAAGAAATCTTGAAAGATGGTAGCAGATGGTGTGTTTGCCATCAGCGTTTATTAGGTTTATTTCGGGTTTTGTGATAAAGGCACACTTCCTTCCCCAGAAACCAGTTACAAAGGTTTCCTGTCCGCAAATTTCCTAGTACAGCGAGTTTGAGATCAGTTGGTGATAATATAAAGGTGGTGTCAGAATTAAATGCACATTTTACAGTACTGGACTTTACAAAGCCCAAGCTTATGGAGGTTATACAAATCAATGTCTGTACACTAATCAATATCTCTACTCTGAACAACATCTCTTGGTCTGCCCTTTACTACAAATGAAAAGAAGGAAGTCAAATACTTATGTTGGCCAGAGCAGAAGTGTGAGGTCAAAGAGCAAGGGCTTTACTGCAGACTGTAAAAAACAAACCAACAACTGACTGTCCAGACAGCATTTCAAAATGTGTCTACAGTCTTAACACTTTCTCTAAAAACTCCACCTGATCATGGCAACCTGCAGAAAACAAACAAGCAAGCAAACAAACAAACAAACTTTTCTTTCTTTTTTTTGTTAACGTTTTTTCCATTTAAGTCACTCAACTTTTTGAAGGCCTTTCTGAGGGCGCCTGACCTCACCAAACAGCTCAGTGGTGAAAGGTCATGTTAGTTTGCTTGAACTACTACAGAAAACCCAGTGATGAAAACAGAGAGGGCCACCTCCCCCGCCTGACTCGCCAACTACCATTCATTAGATTAGCCTTGCAGCTTAATCTGGTGGCTGGAAATGTGTTTCCCCCACGAGACTCTCTGAAGCTCTGAAGCCATTCAAGGACGCCTAAAGAAGGGTGTGTGTGTGTGTGTGTGTGTGTATGGGGGGAGGGGGATGAAAAGGCGTTTTTTATTTGAAGTCCTCCTCCATGCGGACTTTCTCTTATAATCTGCGTACATCTCTTTCTCTTGACACTCAGTCTGGCCCTTTCTGATTTACTTCATATTCTTTACCGATTCGCCCCCTCCTCCTACTCTCAAACTCACCTTTGACCACCAAATGATGTGTGTGTGTGTGTGTGTGTGTGTGTGAGAGAGAGAGAGAGAGAGAGAGAGGTCTGTGGACTAGCTGATGATAGCCAATCCCCACTTGTCCTACACACTAAACACTAAAACACACTGAACACTAAAAATTGCATGATGGAATTTCCATCTGGAGCTTACACGTTGCATGTGGATGTTGGCAGGACTCTAACATTGCAATGGGCTGAAATAGGACTGCGCTGCTACAAGATGGATGAAGGTCCTCAATTCCTTGTCATACTGCACACACACACACCACACAAATAAACACATACACATATCGACTTGACCAAAAGTACAACCATCACATGTATGGATTTATACAGATGCACAGACACAGACACACACACACACACACACACAGAGACAGACGCACACATACACACACACGCACACACACAGACGCACGCACTAGCACGTACACGCGCACACAAACACACACACAGCAACTTAACCAAAAGTACAACCATCAGATGAATGGATTTACAAAGATGCACAAACATGCACAGTCTGACACACTTGAGATATGTTCATGCATGTCAGTGGCCAATGACTAGCAAATGGGTTCACACCAAGCAGCAAACATTACACTATGCATCTGTGTGCAGGAGTGTGTGTGTGCGTTTTGGGCGGGTTATACAGACATTCTGTGCAGTATGCTACAAAGCTCTAGCACTTGCACTGGTGTGAAGTTAATACAAGCCTGCCATTGAGCTAGTTAGGAATCCAGTTAGTACTGACAGTGCATGCCCTTAGGTGAGTCAACCTTTTGTAGGTATGCTACCGTAACCTTTCAATGTGTGGGCATGTGTCTGTGTGATCATAGAGAGTGATGGGAGTGGTGTTAGTGAGAGAGGTCAATTTATAAATACAATTCATTCTGGGATGTCAAACCAATGTGTTGGAGCATACATAATGTTTTTGTAATGTGTCTGTAATGTGTTTGTGGGTGGGTGTACAAACACGTGTGTACAGTGTGTGTGTGTATATGTGTCTCTGTGTGTGTGTGTGTGTAAATGTGCATGTGTATACTGTGTGCAGTAAGAATGTGCATGCATGCATGTGTGTGTGTGTAAATGTGCATGCGTATACTGTGTGCAGTAAGAATGTGCTCGTAAACGTGTGTGTGTGTGTTTGTGTGTTACCTGTGGAGGGGGTGCTGGTGGTGACAGAGTCACACTGGCTGGTGCTGCCACTGCTGCTGGAGGGAGGGGAGGGGGAAGAGAGAGGTGAAGCGCTGTGTTGAGATGCACTGTGGGCCACGGCGAAACCTTCAAGAGAACGCAAACCAAAGACCACTGTTAACACAGAGAACGTAAACCAAACACCACTGTTAACGTAGGGAACGCAAACCAAACACCACTGTTAACACAGAGAACACAAACCAAACACCACTGTTAACATAGGGAACGCAAACCAAACACCACTGTTAACACAGAGAACGCAAACCAAACACCACTTAACACAAAGGACGCAAACCAAACATCCCACCCCATTAAGAGAGATTAAACCACCAATAACACTGAGAACGCAAACCAAACACCACTATTAAAGGAGAACTCTGGCATGTCCAACTTACAGTTCTATTACAGAATTAAGAGGGCTTCATGTACTTTCATTAGGTACAACAAAATGGAACTCTGTCCAGAAGTACATAAGTAAGTGAACTAGCCTGCTGATTATTGTAAGCACCTACTAAACTAAGGTAGATTAGTGATTACAATATTAGCCAGCCAGCTTTCTCCAAATGAAAGTACCTCAAGCCCTCTAATTACAGAGCTATTAGAGTTAACACGGCAGAGTTAACGCCAACCAAACTAGGCCAATAACAGAGAAAAGAGCGGGAGTGAGTTTCTAGATGATATCATTGCAGAGACAAAGTCAAGATCTTGGTCATTCTGCCACTGGGTTGAAATGGGGCAAAAATGTTTGTGTGAATTACATTTAATGTAAGTATTTGCATCATTTGTAAGGAAATATTATTGCTTTATTTCAGCAACAAAAATGAGGTCAATATGGAGACTTCTATGGAGGCCTTGGGAACAGACAACAATTGTGGCTGTTGATAAAGTATGTGCAGTCTGAACACACACCACACAGCACACCACATCCCTATGCTAGGAGTCACATTCCATTTTTATAGAATTATCTAAAACTACGCTGAGGATACTTATGCATTTTATTGCTAGCTTCTTTTCTCACCTGAAAAAAGTTCAGACGAACCCTGTCTCTCTTTGACACAAGGTTAATAAATTGACCCAAACGCTTCCCTTTTCTCCTTTAAATGAAACACATCTGTGCTAAGTCTATAGATGCAACCATGCTAGACGATTTGCATGGCACTTCTGAAACAGGCTTGCCTATTCGTAGCAGGCAGCTGGTGAGTGGTTCCTGGAAGAGTGCGAACTTAATCTTAAAAGGACGTCACACAACAGCATCTGGCAGTGAGAATCTAGTTTTAGTCAAGACTTCCCCAGCTGAGTGAAGGAGAGTGGGGTGGGAGTGGGGAATACATTTGCGGTTTTGATACTCAAATCTTATCACACCCACGTGTGTCTGCAGTACATGGGCAAAGCAGATGCCTCACACCTACCACGGAATACAACCCAGTCTGTTTGTCTGGCTGCTGACTAAAACCTTTTTTTTTTTTTTTTTTTTTTTTTAGACTTAGTAAAGAGTGGAAAGTGACTGATAAATTGACTGATTGACATATTCACTGATAGGCAATAGGGAACAGATCAAATCACCATGACTCAAAATGACGCAGAATTACAGGGGGCTATGACACTTACTTACCTAAAAATAAAGATGTGTAGACAGTTCCTCATTCAAGATAAAATAAAAACATGTCCTGACAAGGGCTGTGGCACTTTTTATTGCAATGATTGCAAGAACTAAGAACTACACTATTTCTAGGTTTGAGAAAGCTAACAGTTCGCAGTTCCAAGTACAACAACTTTCTGGGGGCGCTTCTGAGAAACCCATTCAAAAAAGAAAGAAAGATGGCCGACATGAATATCATTATCTTTTCCTAAAAACAATGACTATGTTCCTTAAATGAATGGGTGGAACTGAACAGAAGACTTGAAACTCTTGAAACAAAGGCCATGTTTGCGCCCAAGTCAATAATACAAGAAAGGCTGGCAGGGGTTGCCAAGCAGCCTCAGTCACTGTTTGACACTCTCAGATTCTAGGGAGATTTTCACTTCTGCATTTCAAGCTGGGGGAGGGAGGGGGTTGTGGAAAATAAAACACTGAGGGGGCAACTGTTCCTCTGAGGGGAAATGTAGAGGTTCAAATCATAGCAACTACTAACTGTGATGCCCCTTCATTCAGTCGAATGAAAACTGCAGTAGTGAGTTTCTAGATGGTGTCATTGCTGAGACGGCCATCACGATCTTGGTTGTTTTGCTACTGTGTGAAATGGTAGGGGTGAACAAACCACACAAGATTGTTATAGCACAAACATCCATAGAAGGTTCTTCACACCAGGAATAATTGCTACAGGGATCAGTGTAACCATCATGACATTTGTGTCCACACTGACCAAAGTCTCTCCTCTGATGAATATGATTGGATTTTGAAATGACGAAACGGACAGAGATGGGTCTGAAATACGGGAGAAACCAGGAAAAAAATGAGTTTTGGCAGCTATGCGGTTAATGTGTGTGTGAATTAAAAAAATTGCTATGTCTGAAGTCTTCAGACATAAGTGAGCTCACAAGAGAGACAAATGAAACAAATGTGGATGTTCCGGTTACTTTAACAGAGTTATGTAGAAGTCAGTGCTTTTCCACAGAAGCCTAAACTTCACTACAGCTTGCTTGGTAATTGAAACAAAAAAAGAGGAAACAATCTGTTTGTGTTGCGGTTTTCACAATGCTATTTCTTCCTAAACAGCTCAGTGAGTTCTGACTGACTCCCAGGGCACAAAGGATGAGGGTCTCATGAGGGTCTTAATTGCACAAACAACATTTTAAGAGTGCCTTGCAGCAACAACACACAACAAAAAAAACATCAAACATCAAAACATCAAATGTACAAACAATAAAATGAGAGATGAGAAGTAACTATAACTATAACCATAACCATACACATACACACACACATGCACGCACACACACACACACACACACACACACACACACACACACACACACACAGAGGGCTCAGTGGAGGTCAGTTTCATACATTCAGGAGAATTTAACAAGAACTGGTCTGCACACACATGAACATGCGCACACAAACACACACACACACACAAACGCACACTGCTGATTTCAGGCGAAAGAAGACGTGGCCTTGTAAACTATAAACAATGAAAATTCACTAGTAAATACAGCAGAGAATTCAGTTCATTTTGTGGTGTCTTTTGTGATTTATCTTGTGATAAGTCTTGTCTCATCTTGTCTAGACTTAGTTAATACATTCTGACCTTTCACTGCACACAGAAGAAATTCATCTTCTGACCACTGCCTCTTTTCTTTCAAATGTCAAACAAACTCAGTCATAGCACATCTGTGTTATATAAATATTAGCACAATATATTCATTGTTTTCTGATTGTTCTTCTACGTGGACAAACCTTGCTACTGCTGTACTGCGTGTGTGTGTGTGTGTGTGTGTGTCTATGTATGTGTATCATGTATGCTCAACTGTGGACCCCTCTGAGGGTGTGGTGGGGTGGGGGGTTTCAGTTTGATTGAAGGTGCGGTAAGCCGGGATATGCAGAAGACTATATTTGGTGTGTGTATCACGCTGGTCACTAAAACAGACAGGCCAGTGGGCGTCTCCATGTACGCATACAAGGACAAGGAGCTCAACAACAAGAGGACTTTTTCTTTTGTTGTGTTTTTTCTTCCTCTCCTTGGTGTAGGCTAAAATGGTGAAGGCTGTGCGTGCGTGTGTGTGTGATGCGTGCGTGTTGGGGTGGTGGGTCTGTGAGGGTGGGAAGAGACTGTGGTGTGGTTACCTGGGACCTTGTCAAAGACCGAGCGCTGGGTGTTGGAGTCCGGCCCCCGGCGTGACTGATCATAGAAGCGGAAGGGCAGTTGGGAGGTGGTGGCAGCTGGCGACTGACCAAAACCCAGGACCTCTGAGGAAGGCTGCACTGGGAGATCCAACAGAGCTGAGATGGGATGAGAGACAGAGAGAGAGAGAGAGAAAGAGAGAGAGAGTGGGTTAAAGAGAAGACAGAGGGAGCGAAAGAAGAAGAAGAAGAGGAAGGGATGGTGAGACACAGTTAAATAGTGGGAGATAACAAGAAACAGAAACAGAAAGAGAGAAACCGAAGAAAAAGAAATGACACAGCTCCAGACTCATTCACTGCGTCATCAGTGGACGATGCATGAGGGCCTTGATCCACCCCTTGCAGTTTCATACCATTCATCACTGTAGTGGGGGTCGCGTATCATTAGGAAATACAACAAAAACCACAGTGGGACTTTTACAAGCCCAAAAAAAGAAAAGAAAAGAAAAAAACACCGGCATATTCACAGTATGTACTATTAATACACCTCCTGCCCCCTTCTTGCTTACTAAGTGTCTCCCACTTCCTCTTACAACTTCGAACACAGATTACAGGAAGAATATCCCACAACAACCCCCACCACACAAACACCGCGCACACACACACACAGGGCTTGTCTACGTGGACAAACCCTGCCATTGCTAAAGTGTTTGTTTGTGTGCGTGAGTCTTAAGTGTTTTGGGCCTACACACACACACACACCCCTTGACTACTTGAAGCCATTTTTCCAGCCAGGAAGCCAACCATTCCTACTGGCACAAACACTGTATCAGTTCTCTTCAATGATGCTGATAATGGCATCCATTTCCCAGAATTCATGTGGTCTGTTGCCAAGGGGTTCCTTTTCTATGAAAACATCAGCCAGAAAGAAACCTCTAATTCTTTTAAAGAAGGTCAATAAGAGATCTCACAGAGCAGTAACATGGTCCAAGAAAGAAATACCCCTTCCCCCAATCACATTGCTTTTCTCATGCTCACAACCTATTATAAAAACATTACATAACAACATACTAAACAATTAATGTTTGGTGTATTAAGATCACTATATGTAATATAACTGCATTCATTCAACAATGACCTCTCTATCTATCTATCTATCTAGAGTACATGCCTTGACCTTCAGCTCAAGTAGGTGAAATATTAGCAAAGGGAAATAACCATTTACCTGGGAATGGGGAAAGATTTCTGGATTTTCAGGTCTGCTCAAAAATGGTGCCATACCCACCGACAAAATCATGTTTCCGGGTGTGTTTGCTTATTCTGGTAACAATGCTATGTCTTCACCCCACCCTTTCCCCACAAGGATATAAGGATACTAGGTAATGTTCTCATATATAATTACAGGGTGCAGGAAATGTAGTGAAATTTTATCTGTTTGTCAGTGCCTAGAATAGAGACAGGGAGTAACGGTGTGCAGAACGCTGGGGTTGACAGCTGAAGAAGGGGAAGTTCAGAGGGTGCATTCCCACTGGAAGTCACAGAGCAGGGCCACCAAGTGTAGGCAGTGGCTTCATCATAATGGCAAAGGCGTACCTCTCAAAAAGGCATGTTGTAACAGAACATAGGTTGTGAGTGTTTAACATGCTTGAAATGCCAAGATGAAGTGTTAGGCCAGTTATGTTGTCATTTGTGGGTGGTGAGTCAAAGCCAATCCCTGCCATTTGTGTGTGTACGTGAGACATTCATGTCTTATGACCATATCTCCCACAAATGTAATGGCAGACAGCAACAGAAAAAAAACAAACAGGAATGTCTTACAACAGGTTCACCACCTTGAAAATGAAACTTGCACTTTCAAATTCAGGAGTGTCATACAGCCAGCCAGACATACACACACAATCAGGAGCGGTCCAAGCCTGTTTGGCACACCCCTTCCGTTATTCAACATTTCAGTCCCATTTTGCATCTCCAAAATAACAAAAAAGGCATCTTACAAGTGAATTGATACATCCTACACACAAAGCTGGCAGATTTCTGTACTGTTACGCTGGTTCAATTGACAGTTTGAATTTAAGTTTGCTAGTTGGCATTTATTTTGTAACTTATTTGCATTGAATCAAAACACTGTGGTAAATGTGAGCTATTTAGTCAACGTTTCTATCCCATTTCTCATATCCCATGACAGAATCGCTCGTCCCCTCCCCTTTTTCCTTTTTCCACAACCTGTGCGTCACACACGCTGCAAACAGAACCCAATTGGCTTTTCTTTATCTAGGTGCATGAGACAGGTTGTCCTCTTAGTCTGCTTTTGTTTATATTGGGAATTGAACCTCTATCCCTTGTTTTAAAATCTACATGTTCAATACAGGGTATCTGCAGCTGGGGGTCTTTATGGTGATGATATGTTTCTTTATATATCTAATCCACTGCTATGTATTGATGAAATCATTTCATTACTGAGCCTTTTTGGTCAGATTTCAGGTTACAAATTGAACTTCAAAGAGTAAATGTTTACCAGTGAATCAGTTGGCAATGCAAATCTCCTGCCATTTCACTCAAGATCTGGTTTTAAATATCTGGACATTAATATAACCCCTGCCTTTAAAGAGCTTTTTGAAAAGAACTTTACTCCATTGATTTCAAAACTTAAATCTGACTTACAAAATTGGGATAATTTGCAACTGACTTGCCAAAGCTTTTACTTTTATTTCAATGTCTCCCTATGTTCTTGTCAAATCTTTTTTTTTTTCTCTCAGATAAATAAACTGGTTTCAAAATTCATCTTTTCTAAATTTCTACAATTCTAAAAACTTTCTCCAATGTCAAAGAGCAGGAGCTTTTCCTAATTTCAGAGGTTATTATTGAGCAGCGAACATACACAAACTTACTTACTGGATGCAGTCCCCAAATACTGACTAGTGTGTCATGGGTTGGTCATGCATGTCAACTTCCCTACAGGCACTGGCCTCATCTAACATTACAGTTAAGATTTTGCAATTTACATCTAACCTACTTGTCATCTCTTCTCTGAAAATATGGAGTCAGTTTAGGAGACATACTGATAATACAGAAACCCTTCTTATTCAGAGCCCATTGTGTAACAATCAAGCATTCTTACCAGCAAAACTGGATCAGAACTTTGCTGGGTGGAATAGGAAGGGAATTCCAAAATTTGATGATCTCTATGGAAACGGAACTTTTGCTAGTTTTAGTGACCTGTGTCAAGCACCGTAGCCACTACCAAACAACGCCCGTATGTATTCCTACAAAATGATACAGAGTCATTATTTAAGGTGAAACACCAGCACTAAAGCTATTAAAGGTCTTTTCGCCAAATGTCATGCTATGCCAAGCCTTTTTAGTATTTTAAAATAGTGATTTGGATGCGTCTGCCTAAGTGGCACTGGTACACTCATTGAAACCCATTATAAGCTGTTAGCGCAAACAGCGGTCAAATTTAAACATAACAACAGCTACAAACATAACTTGCCTTTTGAACGAAAGTTTGACTCATGTGTATGCTGAAAAAGAACCGTAATAGCTTCAGCGCCAGTGTTTCACTTTAACCGAAGTTGGCCAATCATCAATCTGAGACATAAGAGCAGCTCCACCCAGATACTGCTATCCATGGAAGAGCACAATAAACATCAGTACATTAATAAACTTGGATATAACAAAATCAAATTACAGAACTTTTAATACATTTCTTATGTCATCATGACTCGTAAAAAATTCCATGACCTTCAGGATTTCCAAGCCAGTGGGAAGTCATTTCACACCAACATTCCCCTCGTAGCACAAAATACTCTTTTTAGGTCCCTTATTGGGTTGTGAAAAGGTCACATGCCGTCCGTTAGCCTACTTTTGCAACTTGGAGTATCGCTTCACTTCCTTATGACCCTTAGGCCATCTGAGCCACAGTTCGTGTGCTAATGTGAACATGAAAGGGAAATGATTAGTTGCGTTGCTCTCCACACCATCGTCATTTCAGCACAGAAAAAGGAAGACCTCAGTTAAAACACATGCCATGTCTTACAACATTAAAGGAAATTTTCGACCAATGGCCCCACTCTTCAAGGTCACCCAGTGCTGTCAGTAGGGCAAAGAACAAGAAGGGACACTCGATTATTAGTCGAGCGGCATAACCGCTTCCACCATGCCCTCACAGTAGTAAAAAGAATGAGAAAAATTGGACTGTATAGCAAACTGGCAGCTGATTCTAAGCAACTGGGTAAGGTAAAGCAGTTTTAATTACTGTTTAACTTGCTTCCATAGGTCAGCTTCAGCTGCTGGTCAACTATTCGGTCGAATTTGGACCAATTTGGACCAATTTTGCTCCTGGCCAGGTGTGGTGGAGCGGCAGATATGCCGCTTGACTGCCAATCAAGCGACCCTGGTTCAATTCCCGAACAATATTGTTTTGGATAAAAGAGTCTGTTAAATACCAGTCAGTTTAACTTTACTTTAATATTGCCTGCTAAATACCAATTAACCGGTCACCTTTAAGGTTCAAAAGACAGAAGGTGCTTGTGTTTGGGGTGGGAGGTTAGAGGTGGGTGGAGACGGGGACGGGGGTGGGTGAGGGGCGCTGGGGGTTTGTCTGTGCTCACCAGCTATCCTTTGCATCTTCATCCTGCGGGCCTGGATACGGCCCTTGGCAAGCCGCTGCTTGGCGATGATGCAGCGGATATGGTCGGCAAAGATGAAGTTGGCCTGAAGGATGGGCAAAGGCTTGGCGTGTGGGTTGGATGTGGGCTTGTGAATAATGATGTTCAAGGCCCGGCTGTCATCTTCCACCCCTGACACCTGCATGTCCTGGGGCATGGAACACACACATATTAGTGCAAGTGCACAAAAACACAAAGGCATGCACACAAACACACACACACACTTTCTCACTTTCCTGCTTACCTCTATCTGGAGTTACCTCTCTCTCTCACACACACACACACACACACACACACACACACACACACACACAGTGGTACCTGCAGCAGGCCAGCAAACTTGACAACGCCCCAGCCAAGACGTTTGCTCTCTGGCTCCACCAGGCTCATCTGATAAATGTCCACAGCCAGGAAGCGCTGGGCTTGAATGCCATCCTTACTCACCACCATACAGGCAATCAGGTCACTGTTATCTGGAACAAACACAAAACCAGCACACACCTCAGAACACAAATTGTAAACTTTTTTTTGCCATTTATGAGAGGCACTAGATTTATGTGGGAAATTCATTCTTATTGCAGTATTTCATAATTTTGTTTATGTTATTATGCAAACTCCACAACTGAATACAGGCAAATTCACACAATTTCTATCATTTCTATCATAAGAAAATGAGCCTTTTAGTTTGCATTATGGATGTGAGATTACAGTTTTGGATGGGGGATTACAGTTTTCCTATAAAGTATGTGGAGTTTACAGAGAAACATCACAATTATTAGCTTTATACCAAGCAGGACACCTGAGTGAAGACCGTTTGTAAAATGAGTTGCTTTTTATTGGAGTTATTTGGGGAAAACTGGCGTTACGGATGTGACATATTTGTGTTACGGATGTAACCTGTCTGGACCAGCCTTTCAAAAACAAGTGCGAATGGTAATTTTTTGGTAATTTGATGCCTGGGTGGGCTTGTAGCTGGCTGTCTTTTTGAGAGGAACTCACAAAATGAAATAGGCATTCTAAAAGCACTGTGTTAATTTTAATAACACTGCATTAGTATGCGTTACCAGTGGTGCCAACAAGAGTGGATCTCAAGCTAGCCTCTCCAATTAGTCCATTACAGGTTGAGAGTAACCATGAAGTAATGCTAGAATGCATGCAGTGCTCAAAATTGTAGGACTTTATTAATAGCTAAAATAATAGGCTACGAGAGACATCCATGGTCCACCTAATGTGGATACAATCAGGATGATAGTTCTGCAGATCCATGTGCACCCATGTTTTGAAAGCATGCACTTAAAAATCCCCAATACACCTTTGCATAGGTACTGGCCATTTTTTGTCATTCAAGACAAAGATTGTATTCCCATATGAAAACGTGACTGTCGAATTTTGGTTGTTTTGTATAGGTTTTGCGATGCAACAGGAAAGTGAATTTTAAAATGTAACGGATGTGACACAATTCTAACATATCATTTAAGTACTTAAAAGTATTGATATGCATTGCACATGAAGTTTGAACATTCTTGCCTCAGCACTTTTTGAGTAGTGTAAACTTAACATCAAATTCATTATGGATGTGACATGTCCATGTAATTCACAGACTTAAAAAACCAAATGGCTTTAAAATTATGTAAACAAACAGTTAAACCAAACCAAGCGAACTATACCTATATCATGCCTTTGTCAACTTGGAAATTGACAAATTATGTAATTTTGTTACAAGTTTGCATACTTTAGCTGTACTGGCACAGCAATTCTGTAATGGCACACCACTCATAGATGATCAGAAATGGAATTATTTGTACAAATCCATTATATATATATAAAAAGAGAGAGAGAGAGGGAGAGAGAGAAATTGCGATCAATTCTAACTGACAAATTTGGTTGTATAAGGATCCATGTTTAGTTTGCCCTTGCATTCAGTGAGGAGGTGCTGGTTTACCAGATGCTTTCACATCATTTTGTTTTGTGCAAAGCATCTGGAATCCCTCAACTGGTGCACGTTTCCTTCCTCGTGGGCAGATACTTCCTGTGAACTTTAAAAATATTTAGCATGCCAGAGCCCTCTGTTCGCTGATTGCCCGGCCAAAAATACGTCAGAGGAAACCTACGTTGTGATACTAAGTGGAAGCACTAGGTGGCACTAGCCTGGCTAGTGAGGAGGACGGTAAGCGAAATTCCATAAAATTCCATAAAGACAGTGTTGGAGAGCACCAGAAAAGAAAATTGCATCTTAGGATCACATCTTCAAAGGACAAAAAAAGAAGACAGAAGACATTCCAGGAAAAAGTGCTCCCAGAAGAGGTGCCTCAGGAAAATAATTCCCAAGTCTAACAGGATAATAACCATAACCAACAGAGATGCTATGGAAAGCCACTCGGTAGGTATAAGAATGACAACATTTGGTACAACAAAGACTACATTAGCAAACTGCCAGCTATGGCTAACAGGGAACAGAAAAACTAAACTGAAACAAAGTGTCCTTGCCGTTTTGCTACTCGGTATATGTTGTACCAAATATTCTCATTCTTATTCCTACCTTCAGCACTCAGCCATGAACAACAGGGCTGCGGGTTGATTGACAACAGGGCTGCGGGTTGATTGACAACAGGGCTGTGGGTTGATTGACTCCAGACTATTGTTTGAAAATCACAGAAAAATAGACAACAGCAAAGGGTTCACATACTTTCGAGCAGCACTGTATATGGGCAAGTCCTCAGAAAATTGACTTTTTGTCATGCTTATATCAACAATACAACATCATGTATGAGGCGAGGCGGTTTATGTGAAATGTTTTGCACAGTTTTCTCATGCAAGTTCTAGACAAGATTATACAACTCCTTGCACCACACGTGTACCATACACTACACATTCAACACTTTTTCACATACTATCCTTTTTCTTTTCTTTTTTTTTAATTCTTGAGAAAAACCATTTCCATCTGACCATAACAACATCACTATTGATAAGAAATTTCCTATGAAATGGGCCTAATCTGACATCTCTGCTGGCAAAACAACTGCGGAGAGAGAGAGAGAGATATCTTAGGGTGTTTTCATTTCAGCAAAGAAAACGCTGCAGACCAACACTGTAAAAGTTAAGTGGGGCTACCAACAGGCAGTTGCGTACCCAGTCTGCCAGGGTCGGAGTCTAATTTAAAGGACATATTTAATTCCACAGACACGGCCATGCAACTGTGTACTATTTGTTTTTATTGTTCGTTTGTTTGTGCTATTCATATATTTGATTACTATAAAGGTAGCTTTGATGACTTTGATAATGTATAGCATTGCTTCTGTGCATTGATGACTGGATAACTGGATTTGCCAGAGTTTGGTAGAATTTTTTCTGGAAAATTTCTCTCTTCCGAAGAAATTTGCAGAAGGACTGGACTGTCATGGTGGTGCATCACTGACCACGAGAGCAGGAGTCACACGGCACTTCTGTTTTCTGATTGCTGTTGCAGAACGCAGAGTTAGGTGGGAAACTTCATGAGTTTAAACTGGTGGGGGCCTCAGCCTCCCCGAACACAATGAACACTAGTGCTAGCTGAGAGGAATGACGCAACCACACAGAGTGTTTCTGAATTGCCTTGCCAATACAACCACACAGAGTGTTTCTGAATTGCCTTGCCAATACAACCACACAGAGTGTTTCTGAATTGTCTCGCCAATACAACCACACAGAGCGGTTCCAAGCTGCATCGCATCACCCTTGCTACATTTGTGTGTGTGCACCGTATGTATGCATGTGCGTCTATGCGCATATGCATGTCTGTGCGTGTGTGTAACTCAACAGGAACGCTCTACAGCCATTTCCTGTCTGTTTCTATTTTTGATGCCTTCTGTCCATCTGTTTTATCTTACAGAACAGGTACAATACTTCTGCACAAAGCTACAACAGAAAGACAAATGCAGTTTCACTGGCAAGGCATGGTCTGCAATGCTGAGTAGAATGATAAGCTCCAAGTCTGGGCATATGTGCTGCATTTGTGTGTCTGTGCTCAGAAACAAGCAAATTACCTAATGGAACTCAGGAGCTGATTTCTAAGAAAGGGTTTAAATATAGGAATGCAACGGCAGAAGGCGGTTTCTCAAACTGTTTAACTTCAGATTACCAAACCTTGGAAAAGGGAAGTCTGTATCAAGTTTCTACTGGGTCGAGTTGAGTATTGCATTTCAGCGAATTGACTATGTTTACAATCAAAAAAAGGACCAACAAAACTACTTTAAATGAAGAAGTAAATTCAAAGTAGATCCAATCTATAACCACAAGACAAAAAATAAATATTTTAATGCTGATGGTTGTCTCAAATGTTTGTTTCAATTACATTTAAACATAAAAAAATAATAATTAAATATTACAAATGTACATGAAAACTATCTAAACTATCTAAATATTTTATTAAGTTTCTGATTACCAAATTTGCAATTTATTTTTCTAATTTTAATGTGGTTTCTAACCTCAAAGTTCTTAGTGAGTGAGTGAATAACAGACTTATTAGGGGAGATTAGACGTTATGGGACAAACATTTGATGAATCTGCTAAATCACTGTTGTTTATACAGTCACATTAGGGAGCAGGGTTTAACAACAACAGTGGCCAAATACCAATTTCCCACCTTAGGCCTAAGCCTTGAACAATCAAGTTCATTATTTTCTGATTCATGCAAATACAATCTTAGAAGCTTAATGGCTTAAGGTTGGGGAGGAGGTGGGTGGAGGTACTGGGAATCAAACAGTTCTCATAAACCCATAGCCAATACAGCATTTAAAACATTTGCACATACAGAAAATCCTCCTTGAAACAGACACAATTTAAGACACCATTCACTATGTTGCCAATCCTCATGCTCTGCAATCACTGAAGACTAAATCAGGAATGTAAAACTAGCTCAAAGACACGTGGCTACTTTCAGAATATCCATGAGTGCCTGACAGTGTTGTGTAACTTTATAGAAACACAGGGACATTTAAATGTTTACACAAAAAATCATACAAATACATCCACGAGTTGGTACATTAGTGTGTGTGTGTGTATGTGTTTGAGAGAGAAAGACATCGCCACTTCCTGACAAGATAAAAATAGCATGGGCCAAGTGCCATCACCAGACAACGGTGCACCTGCCAATCTCCCACAGCTAACGGCAGCTCTTTCCACACACACACACACACACACACACACACACACACACACACACACACACACACACACCATATTATGACTGCTGTGACATTCTAATCTCTCTAGAAACACCCCCGTCAAAAACACACTTCAAATGCTTCATCCAACAGATGAGCAGGATGCTGGAAACGCGGTCTATGAACACTCAACTGGCAGCTGAGATTCAGTTGCTTGTTTTTGTTTGTTTTGAAGGAAAAGGCATTGATATAGTGCCAGTCCAACTCATTCAACCCTCTGTCCCATATCTCACCCAATACAAGCAACTGTTAAATACGCAAGCCATAAAATAAGCTTAGCTTAGCCATAAAATAACTAGCTGACTGAAAAAAAAAAACACCTGACTATTCCAGATAACAGTCTTCATAAGTTCATGTACGGCCAATGTTGTATAAATCTGAGAGGAACAAGCAAAGTGTACAAACTTGCCTATCTCCAGTCATATTTTATAGCATATGGCAAGAGTTTCCCTTTCATCTCTCTCTTATCTTTTCACTGAAAATCCCATCAAGATATCCCTCACAAACACACACAGCCTCTCTCTCTCACACTCTCATACTCACAGACTCTCTCGCTCTCTCTCTCTCTCACACACACACACACACACACACACTCACACAGAGGTTACTAGCGAACAGCGAAGGCAAGTCTACACTTTGAACACCTGAGGCTTATTAGTTGGCTGTGGATGCGCGTCTGGGCATGTGCAGAGCAGATGTTTAGAAAGGGCTGCGTCCCTGTGCATTGACCCAACTCTCTGACTGTCTGTCTGCTTCTCTCTCTCTCTTTCTCTCTCTCAGGGGCAGCTGCAAACCTCTCTTTCACTAAGAGGCAGCTTTACAGTAACAGTGTGTGGCATGTGCTGGAAAAGGGCCGCAGAGGCACACATTCTGTTTCTGCCCACGGTGGCTCAGCCTCACCAATAGCAGCAGCAGCAGCAGAGACTGCTGTAGCCAAGGCTGTAGCGGCTGATGGAGCTAGCCACAGGAGCAGAGGCTGCTGCGGTAGGAGACGTGGGGACGGCTGCAACAGACAGGCTAGCGGCCCACTTTCCACAACAAAGCCTGGAATGTCTGAGTCACACGCAGCACAGGGGCACAGAGGCAGCTTTTCCTTCCAGAGTGTTGGCGACTCTTAAAAGGGAGTCATATATGCAGAGGAGTCACGTGATGTGTGCACATATGCTGTGGGAGGGTTTTTGCAGACGTGTGTCAGCAGGACTGTGGGTTTAGAGATGCGTGTGGCGTGTAATGTGCTAGTCTGTATGCGTGTGTCTCTGTAAATGTGTCTGTCTGTGTGAATGTATGTGTGTGTGTGTGGTTACTGAGTTTTAAGAGAAAGTGCTAGGTTTTCAGAGAATGAGGTCTATTCATCACAGGTCATGCTAAGGGTAGATGTAACTGCGGGGTATAAGTATCAGTGGGGTGGCCTGTAAGGTGTGATGTGATGCTTTTCTTCTTCACTAGCTGTCTGTTTCCCAAAAACATAGTTGCTAACCACTTAGCAACTTAGTTCATTCACAACGGCCAACTGCATTGCAACCAACAAAGCTTGCAACCAAAAGTTGCTTACTTAGTTAGCAACTATGGGTTTTGAAAAAAGACCTCAGGCCAGCCACAAGACAGAAATGGGGGAAGACTTGGTTATGGTGTTAGGGGTCTGCATAGTGTACACTGGGTCCTTTGCACAATGCACTTCTAACAGAGGTGAATAACAAAAGCTTATCTACTGCTGATGATGCTTGACAAGGGAGCTTATGATCTATAGACTTAAAGAGAGACAAAGAATCCTTGATCATCCCCTCTCTCCTCATCTGCCTAGTGGGGCTACATGCAAATTCTGTCACCCCAGATACCATCAAGAGAAACTAGGTGAGAAAAAAAAAAAGAGATGGTCAAAAAGAGATCTCAGAATGCTGCTCTGTGATTGGCAAACTGACAGGAATGAGCTGAAAATTCCATCTAAATCAGGGTATATGCAGGAATATTCAGGTTAAATTTAATAGCTTTTTAAATTTAAATTAAAAAATAGCACTTTGAGATGCCTTACTAGTGTGAAATGTGGGGCCCTGAGAGAATGGGACTGTAGAACTAAACAGATTAAAATTAGTCATCAGTGTCATCAGTGACTAAAATGGCATTGATGATGTGAGTTAGACTGTGTTTCATGAGATGTGTCATGCATCCAGTTTTAACTCCTTTACATTTATGTGTAGCATAGTTTAGGTTTAAGCCATACCTAGTTAAAAACCAACATACGGCAAGGACTGAATAACCTTTTCATGATAGTAGGACAGTTATAATTATGGCCGAGGGTACTTGGCAACATACAACAAAAAAACACCACTTTATAAACAAAAACTAAAATTTACAACATAATGCAAACATTTTATTAGCCTAAAGAAGAGGAATAATTAATGTCAACGATGCATGTGCACTTTTGAAAATCTGAGAATCACAATTAGAATACAACATTTAGATCTAATAGATCTAAATTTAGATTTAATCTCCAACAGCATTTGGATTGATGGCCAATTTAAGTAATTAGCTGTTCATGTAATGTTGACTCAACCTATATGACTTAAGCCCTTTGCTCTTGTTGGAAAAAGTCTTTTTAAGAAAAATTCTTGACATAAGTACCAAATAATGAGTACTGAGAAATTTCAACAGGACAACATGTTGACTTGACAACTCAAGCAAAAGCTTAGATTGCCAGCAATCATAATGGAACAGTTCTGTTTGTAATTTTTCTAGCCGATAACTGAAACACAGTTCAAGTCAAATGTAAATGTCAGCTAATAGCTCACGTTTATGTCCATTTCACGCACACTCTGCCACATAGGCTGAAACTGACCCGCCTATGAAGAGCACAAAACGCAGCTTTGCTCCACTCCGCTCTGCTGGCATGTTAATCCAGGGTGTGCAGGTGACGGCTACATTCAAACTCCTGACAGAGAAAAAGGCAATACTGCAAGTGTTCTGATATCCACAAGCTATCTTCTCATTAGCTTGTTCTTTACCAAAATCGTCTGTCTTTGCCAAGTACTAACAGCAAGATTGTGATTTATTTTGAAAAATTAAGAACAAGAATGCGCAAGAACACTGCCCCCTGCAAAGTAGCCTAGGCCATGTGCTAACCCAAAGCTTAGCCCCAGGCTCATTTAGCCTAAATCATGAACCTACACATAGCCAAACTACACAGCCACAGCTATTCATGTGAACTTCTTCAGCATGCAAACTAAATGTAACAGGACTGTACATTGTATCAAGCTTTACTGAAAAAAATGTCACTGTTTCACTTTGGATAAACATGCATGCTAAAAACCAATCAACTTTACATTTACTTAACTTTTTTATGTGTCTGAGTGTGTGCATAGGTGTGTCTGAGCATGCGTGCATGCATATATATGTGCATGAATATATGTGTGCGTCTGTTGGGGTCAGGTGGGGGTCTGTGCGGGCCTTACTGAGATCCAGCACGTCGTCAGTCTTAATGAGATCCTCGGGGCGAGTGAGAGGGAGCTGAGTCTCAGGCTCCAACTGTAGCTGGAGGGAGAGGGCGCGTAACATGAAGAACACACGGATGGCCTACAGGGAGACAGGGAAGACAGTAGGAACACACACACACACACACGTTAAGGCAATCCCCAAAAACTGGCAAAGATGCAGACACATATACAGTCCCTGACAAAAGTCTTGTCACTTATACATTTTGTAGAAACAAAAGCTTTTCTAACTTTCAATTAATCCATTGGTTTTAGAAATGTATCATATGAAAGCTAAAACCCTCCCAAATTATGCACAATATACTAAAATAAATTTGCTTCACTGAAGAAAGATTGATCATTTAATGAACACAGAAAAGTTAGATTTTGGCAAGACAAAAGTCTTGTCACCTTGTCATATGATGCACCCAATCTTAGATTACAGCCTCACCTGTGATCAGTTACTTGTCAATCAATTAGTGGGTGTGTATAAAAAGAACACCAGCACACCTTCACATCAATTGCAACTTGACCTCTGACAACATTCTGTCTCGAAATGGCCTCCATGGTCGAATCAGTGCACAGAAACCAGCACTAAACAAAAGGCAATTAAAAAACCGAGTGGCATTTGCCAGGGCCCACACCCTGCTAAAAGGATGGACGCTGGAAAAGTGGCAGAAGGTGGATTTCTCAGATTAATCTTCGGTTGAATTACATCACAGCTGCCGCAAATATTGCAGAAGACCTACTGGAGCCTGCATGGATCCAAGATTCACCCAGAAAACAGTTACGTTTGGTGGCGGAAAAATCATGGTCTGGGGTTACATACAGTATGGGGGTGTGCGAGACATTTGCAGGGTGGAAGGCAAATGGTCAATCTTTCTTCAGTGAATCAAATTTATTTTTGTATATTGATATAATTTGGGAGGGTTTTAGCTTTCATATGAGCCATCTCTAAAACCAATGGATTAATTAAAAGTCAGGTTATAAGCTTTTGTTTCTACAAAATGTGACAAGACTTGTGTCAGGGACTGCTGGTTTCTGCTGGTTTCTACAACTTAAATTTAACAGTTTTTAAGACCTTTTTATGACCATTATGATTAAAATTTAGGACCAACGTCTTGCACAGGTCATACAGGTTTTCGGAATTTGAAGTGAAATGTTTGGATTCCATAGGATGTAGATTTACACCATGCTATGGACTACAATTACCAATTTAACATTAAAAGATTTTCCCTCCACTTCAAGCAAGTGGCATAGTCCACATGCACTGTAGTGGTGGATCTGCAGTAACTCATTCACAACAAACGTAACAAATTTTAGACCTACTCCACAATATTTCATTACATTTAAGACTTTTAAGGCCTTCAATTCATGTTTTTTTTTATTTAGAGTTTTTAAGACCATTACAGGATCACCAGCTAGTAAGACACATCTGCTTTATGTTATTAAAGTTGCCGTCAGCTATATAAACATGTCCAAATCCAAATGTTTACAGTTTTATTAGTTTTAGAAAATCCTTTTACTTGTAAACTGCCATTACTTTTTAAGTCTCATTCCTTCTGGGTAAAAATTTGCATCATAAGGTTGCGCTTGTTGACATTTTTTTTGCCCCCGTTACTTTTCTGAATGTCTTCCTTTTTCACATAAATTTCCAGTACTGGCTCCCGTGTTGCCCTCCTGACATACCATGCGCTCTGGTTAAAAGGCAAAAGCTGAACAGAAGAAGTGTTCATTAAACCATAATGGCTAACTCAACTCAACCTTAATTTCCTTCAGGATCAATAAAGTAACTCTACTCTACAGATGACTTCACTTTTTACCCAGAAATCACGTAAAGAAAAGACGTAAATGATCTAAGACGCAGTGGCAGTTTACACGCTCTAAAAATTAAGGGATTTTCTCAAAGTCTGAATGAAAACAAAAGTATTTTGAGAGTTTTTAAATCACGTTAAATATATCCAATGTCATCATCAATCTTATAATGCCAACATACTTTATTAGTCAGGACCCTTTTAAGTCCCCGTGAAAACCCTGCACACAAACGTACGCAAAACACACCCGCATGCATATGCACACACAACAAGCACTGCCTGTTGTTCTACAAACAAAACCATCTTTGTTTCGTCTAATTATGAATCACTCATCATTTGCATTTTTCATTTTCATAGAAAGAAACCAATTCTATGGAAGGGCATAGCACGGTAATGTGACTCAGGACTACAATTCTACTTCCCCCAGACACACTAGAATAGGGTGATGATGTCATTGTCATCAGGAACAAACAAAGGAAGCAGAGTTCCCTGGAAAGTCACTGGGAGAGATGCAGTAAAGGGGAGGAAGGAGAGTTAGAGAGTTACTGCTAAATTTGACCTGGAGTATGATAGCTACATGCTACTTCTCCTAAAGGAGCCTTTTTCTTCATTTCACAACCTCTGGCAGCTGGCCATAAGAAGGTGGTTGGTTAATGTGTGTATGTGTATGTGTGTGTGTGTGTCTGGGTTGAGTGTGTATGAGTGTATGAGAGAGAGAGAGGGTATGTTTGTGTTTGGATGTACGAGTGTGTGTGTGTTTGGATGTACAGTACAAGTGTATTTGTGTGTGTTCTCACTCGGCGTGTCTTTTCTACGTCTCCACAGGGCAGCCTCTTGACAAAGTCGATTCCGGTCAGTGGGGTGCCTGTGGGTGGCAGCAGGATTGAGGCATCCATCATCAGGTACTCCACATTGAGAGGTTTACTCTATACACACACACACACACACACACACACACACACATACACACACACAGACAAAGACAAAGACAAAGAAAAAGAAAACACAGTGCTTGAATCTCAATGTCCTCTCTAATCCTGTCATGAACCCTGACGATGATGAAAATGGCATGATTTCGCCATACATGAAGTCGAATCATGCTGGTTAAATTAAGGCTTAGGACACAAGGAAGATATTATAATTAAACCATTAAATACAAATACTCTTAATCTCTTTCTCTCCCTCACACACACGGACACACACACACACGTCTCTGAAGTTAATAGCTCAACCCACATCTTCTAAGCTCAACCCACATATGATAAAGTTTGTGAAAGATCAGGCATTGCTGAAGGCAAGCTGAAAACAAACACTATAAGCAGGAACTGTGGAATATCTGGGCAACTGGCTGAGGAAGCACAGCGCTTATTTAACCATTAAGAGACTGGGTGGATGGATGAATGAATGGGCAGCGTGCCAGGCCAATGTCTGAAGAAATGACCAAGCAAAGAGAAAAAACAATCTGACTACAGCACTCTGGAAGGAAGAGGCACACAGGGGCCTGATGAGAGGGACTTGTTTTTTCCATAGAAAAGAGGGGATTCAATGGCAAAGCTAGGAAAATGTCTGTGCATGAAGACATACAATTTGAAGACACCACATACAGGGTAACTGAATATTTTGACATGTCCAACAACCTGACCCGAGCCTGAATTCAGGCACTGTGCCTGAACACTATGCTCTGCATATGGGTAGTGTTGGGTAGGGTCGCTTACCGTCATGCTCCTGTACTCGTCCTCAAACATGTCTAGGAAGATCTCCTCTCCCTGCAGGAGAAAAAAGACAGAAGACAAGATTGGACACTAAGCTGAGGGCTGGTGAGGGGAACTAATAAACATACCCAGATGTGACAGACAGACAGACAGATAGATAGATACATAGCATGTGCAAGTGTAGTGGCAAGTTCGCACACAAACACATAGGCACACACACACACACACACACGCACACGCACACGCACACGTGTGAGAGCAGATGTGAATGAATATGGAAAAAACACACCAGAAGTAGTAAAACAGAAAAATCTCTCTCACACACACACACACAAATGCAGAGAAGGGGAGGAGAGGAGGAGAGACTGCGAGCGGATGTGAATGCTATGAACTATGGAGCAGATACGGTCATTTAAGTGGGGAAGACTGGATCTGGCTAGTACCCAGCTCTGTGAAAACAGGCTAGGCATGTAAATGGAAGCCTCCCCAGTGGGCTGTTTACAGGATAGCCGGAAGGGTAGAGGAGCTACTCAAAGCTGTTCTGACAACCCCTTTGAAACAGAGGGCCTCATTCACCTACCGTGTGAAAGATGTTGTTAACCACTAAAGGTAGCTTACATTAAGATTCTTTCATTCTCCAATGATTTCCTATATTATATAGGATTTAGTGTTTCCCGTATATTGACTAGACTAAGGCAGGCCCGGTCATATTTCAGGAATACCCATATAGCCAAAAACGTTTCAGTCTCTTTTGTTTGCATTACTTTTATTATTATTATTTTACAACCGCTGATTCAGATCTGTTTTGGTGTAGAAATAATTGACATAAAGTTGTAGTCAGACTTGTAGGAGTGTGCCACTTGCCCATTGGAGGCAACTGTACTCAGTTTGAGTACAGGTGAAAGGTGTGTGCTGCTCCGAACATTAATTCATTAGCTCATTAATTAGTTACTAGGATTCCGGTCACGACTGAAACTTACCACTGCAATGACTACAGCAAGTCATTGCAATCTATGAACATAAACTAGCAGGGCCAATGGCTTGTTAATTAGCTCCCACTACAGCATTTAAGTGGATACTATGAAAGCTCTTCTTTTGAAACAACAAATGATAAAATTTGTATTTTATTTTCTATACATAAGGTAGATGAGTCTTCATTCGAAGCTTCATGTTGGCTGTGTGAGAGCAGAACAAGAAACATAACATTGTTGTTTGCAAAAATAATGAAGATTACATGACAAACACATTTTCCTAGGACCTTCCTAAGAACAAATCCAAGGAAATTCTTGGGAATACATTAGTGAAAGTATCCCATTCATCTACCTTATGTATAGAAAATAAAATACTAATTTTATCATTTGTTGTTTCAAAAGAAGACCACTTAAATGCTGTAGTGGGAGCTAATTAACAAGCTGTCGGCCATGCTAGTTTACGTTCATAGATTGCAGTGTCTTGTGGTAGTAAGGGTTAGTTTCAGTCGTGAGCGGCATCCTAGTAACTAATTAATAAGCGCTTCGGAGCAGCAGCAAGACATAGTTAATGGAGACTGGAATTCCTACTTATGCCCAGGAGACTGGAATCCGCAAATTACGTGGTTTTGTAATGTTTGTCCATGAGATTCCAAAAGGCATCATTACAATGTTATTCACTCCTATCAGTCATACTATAGCCTAGTGTTATTCAATAGCCTATGTCTAAACATAGTGGTCTACGTGGTCACTCGGATCCAACTAAGAAAAAAAGACTGGAATTTGGTTTCACTTTGCTGAAAATGCCATGATAGAGTGAAGATCGGTTGGCTTCAGTTTTAATCTTGAGTACTTCTAGACAAACACTCCATGCATACTAACATCACAGTTTCAACCATGTCAGAGGTTAAGGATGCATTATAAACATGCAATGTACTGCAGGGTTCCTTGAACTAAAGTGTTTTTGTGAATTTTCTTGTCTAACCAACAGGAGCCTTGAAGCATATTTGGTTGTGGATTTGTATTTTTTTAGCTGCATGCTGCATGCTCCGCAAAGCAAGAATCACATGTGCAACCGGTTACTTAGTCATACTGTCTTGCTCAGCACCAAAAAAAACAAAGAGTTCAAAAGGCAAGAGTAAGATAAATGCAGGCTAAATAAGTTCAACCACTTCTGAGAACTGAAATTCCAGTTGAACAGCAAAAATCCCCAAATAATCACAAACTCATGGAATGTGATTGATCACCCGCCATTGCGAGCGTCTTGCAAAATGAATGACCCCTCTTTTTGCTTTTCCCTGCAATGACTCCTTCATTACTTCACTATCATTCCAGTTGGACGAGCCTTTTAGAGAAGCTATGACCAGTCACTCCTCCATCGGACCTGCTAGAAGTCAGACTGTACATGTGGACATTTCTGGGAACCGATTCAAATATTTCTCTGAGATGCTGTCTGTTATAAACATATAAAGAAGACTCATCACAAGTACTTCTAATTTGTAGATTTAGTAAGTAGCCACAACAATGCACAGAGGCGACATTAATATCTAAGGTTAGGTTGTCAAAACCGGACAATGCAGAAGAGAATGGTCTAGTCAAAGCAAACATTCATTGTTTGTCATCATGATCTACAAAACTTTGCTTATTAGGTGCTGTATAAGTCTTTCCAAATCAAATAAGTAATGCAGCCTTAACAAAATGTTTTGTATGCAGCTTTGCCTAATAAGTTTAGGAAAATGCGTAGTCATCAGAGGGACTAGTTCAAAGTTGATGCCATGATCTACAAAAATGTAACATCCCTGAGAAGATTTTAAATGTCACTATATGGATCAGCGGTGGGGCCACTGCTTTGTCATCACTCAGCTGGTAAGACTCATTTGAAAAACTCATTTGAAATGGAAGCATTAACCATGTATGCTGCTAATGCATTATGATAAAAGGTTTTGCATTTTTCCTGCAGCAGAGGAGAGACAACAGAGAAAGAGAAAACAGAGAAAGACAAGAGTGAGGAAGAGGAAGACAAAAACAAGCGAGACATTGAGAACATCTTGTGCAATTTCAGAAGCCTGCTGAATTTCAAAGAAAAGCACTGGGAGTAACGCCGATCTTGTCACAACAAGCTGTTCAGGGACTTTCCAAATCCAACTGGCAAGTCAACTCGGCATGATCAGCTTTCATCAGGCCAGTTCTTGAGCCATAAAACTCGGCATCAGACACGAATGAATTTTGTGGGGGTGGGGGTGCAATGTGGAACAGCTCAGTTACCTCTCAAATAAATCAAAGCCAAAACAAGTTAATAGCCTTTATCTCAACAGAACCCTTTTTCTTCAGTTTTTTTCTCTTCTTTCCCCATACTTGCCTTGTAAAATCTGCGCAAGAGAAGTAGGCTCTCCTCCCTGGCTCCCTGGAAAACAGATACAGAGGAAAGAGAGGCCATTAACACCGGAAAAACAACACATAAAACACTGAGGGGGCACAGACTTCAACAAAATGAGCAAGGAAACAGTAGAAAGAAAACTCTGGCAGGGAAAATCCTGTCGATGGCAAGAGGCTAATTCGTTGTAGTTGTATCCATATGACAAGAAATTAGGGTGTGTGCATTAGACACAAGACTTGATGAGAAAAGGGAGGGATGGACACACACACACACAAACAACAAGCAGATTGTTACCTCGAGACAGGCCAAATGGACATCCTTTATGATGCACTGACTCCCAGATAACACAGACTGTTTCAAGAGCAAGCAGCTTAACTCCAGAGTGGCCAATCGGACTTTTCCATCTACACACACACACACACACACACACACACACACACACAGTCTGTTAGTTCATTGAAAAAAACATTACAGAAATATTTGTGGTAGATATGCCACAGAAAGGCAATTAACTTCAACCCCTGAGCACATTACTAACTTTTCTAGTGCTTTTGAGTGCAGTATTACTGCAGTATTACTTCTGCAATTATACCACCACCTGATTAACAAGAACATTCATGGAAAAGTGGCAGATTTACCAAGGAAGATCTTATTAAATTCTTGGTCAGTTCTGACTCACAGAGAAGAACTTTGTTTCACTTTGCTTGCAAAGGGAGACAAAGGTTTAAGCTTTGGCAAGTACCCCTCTAGTGGCAGACTTGATTCTCCTCCATACTATTCTGCTTTTCTTGCACCGCTCCACTTCATGCATGTTAGTGTTTCATTCTGTTCAAATTATCTCACTTTTCGGAGTCAATGAGAAACGTGTGATCACAAGACTGTTGCACAGTTCCAAAGACTGGGAGTTTACAGAACAGCCTCTTCAAAGCCATAACAGAAAACCTTTCAACATTAGTCCTATAGCACACCTCAATGAGACTCATGAACATGTGTCAAATCATTGTATTCAGCAGGTAAGGGACATGCAGATAGGACACCTTTCATTATGGTCCGTGAGACTGTTCATCTCTGGTGTGCATGCTTTCAGTTTCAGTATGACAAAAAGAGGAAAATGTCCTTATAATCCTTATTACCACCTGGTCTACATGGCTTGGTTGTTTAGCTAGCTAGGCATGAAAACATTGAACTTTTACCATTTCACCTGAAAAACATGCTACTGAGTGCCAATTAAATTGCAAGCCAAGCATGCCAAGATTTTATAGGCTTCCACTCTCAGTGAACGAAGGCCAAAAAAAATCAAACGATGCATACACAATGCAAACAAAACCAAAACAAAACAAAAAAGTCAGCAGCGTCCATAATGCATTCGGTCAGGATAAAGTGTATATAGTAAATAAAGTGGCTAAGGGCTGCATTAATATGGATGATGTACAAATGATGAATAGTGTTGACCCACACATTGACAAGGACCACCTTTTTGAGGAAACTTAAATAAAAAATAAAAAATAAACTCTGTAATCAGGAGCATCAGTGTGTGTCGACATTTCTGCATTTCTTGATCCCACTCCATCTCTCATTTCCACTCACCTCCTGATATTTTGCACTAAAACACTATTTACACTTTGAGAAAAACAAAACAAAACAAAACATCCTCTCCTCAACACCTGTGTTTTTTAAAGAGGGAGTAAATGAGGCCGTTCCAAGATGATGAGGCATCCTACACTTAACAACATGCGTGCAACTCCAGCTACACACACCACCACAATGAAATCAACTGTGAGGCATACATAGAAACGACTGACGCTGAACGGATAAAAAACAGGCAGCACATCTATAGCTTAGGCACCGTCACGCATACATGAGAACATGCATTCAGCTCTGCATGAAAGCCAAACATCTGTAGTCAGTCAATTCGATCAATTCGATAATCGATTTTTATCACGAAAAGGGCAGGGCAATAGAACTTCAAATCAAAATCATCTTTAATTAACTGGGCTGGCAGAATCGCATGACAACACACATGGTAGCGTGCTTTCAAGGAACAGTACATGAACAAACACAGTGGAATGCACAAAGAACAATAACAGTATTAAACAACAATTCAGTCACGTGCTTGATCATTGTCAATTAACAGTTACAACTATCTGTTCCATTAATTTTTTGATTAACTGCCCAGTTTTTTATATGGCTTGTGAAACCCAGATTCATTTTTTTACACATAGTATTTGTCTTTGTAAATTGTGCAACAAGAAACATTTCTAAAAATGTTTACCGGTAGGTTCTATTTTTTTACCTAAATGTTTATTTTTACATTGTAAATTTTAGCCAAGTACTTTTTTTGTTTTTAATATAGTATTTCTGTATTGTATGTTAGAGCCTCTAACCTTAATATAGAGGATGAATTAACCTAAAGGTTACACTTACATAATGGTACAAAGGGTCTTAAAACTGTTTGGAAAGAGACAGGCATATGATGACTGTATGCTGGGTGTGATCGTGGGTGTGATGACTATCTTGGTCTATGTACTTAATGAACTGGACCCTGCCCGACCTCCTCTGCAGGGTTACGCAATGTGGAGGCACCCGCAATCTCATGGATGTCACACACCACTTTTGGGTGCATTGGGTAAAACTAAAAAGTTAATATGTCGTGAAATGTGATGTGGTGCTTCTTGACACATACGTTCAAGATGCAAGGTACAGAAAAAAGTTTGCAGATAACGTGGGTTAGTTAAGAACAACAAGGTTATCAAATAAGACATCCTCACCAAGGTATGGCAGAAGTGCGTATTAAAATTTCTGACTGGATGTGACTCACACAGCAGTCTTCTTCCCACTGACAGCACTCAGTGAGCTTGAATAACAAGGCTATGACCTCTGTTTTGGACTTGGACCAGTTTTAGCATTTCTACTCACTACTATTTGTTTTTTTTTGTGCCACATAAAAATTCACATTCAAATAAACTACCAATATAGTTGGTCGGTTGAAAAATCTGGCTATGAAGCCCTCTCCAGCTCAGATGACGTGAAGGCGAGTTACTAGTAGACTGTTTATACAAGTTACTTTTGTTTGGAGTCACTGAAAATGTATAAATGCTCATCCATTGGAACACACAAAGGTTATGCTTTATTTACTGAAAAAGAAACATCTTAACTTTTGCTTTTGTGCTCACTGAAATGACTAGAGAATCTTTTTCTTTTGGCAGCTGAGAGGATTTTTCTGTCTCCTTCATATCTCACAGGAGAGAGAACAGCCCAGCTGTTTTCGACTGATCATTTATAGAAAAACATGACCCCCCCCACCGACCCACCCACCGCCCCCTCAACATTTTAATGAGTTTATTTAAACACAAATACTATGTATGGAACTGGGGTGAAAATGATACTAGGTTTCCCTGTCAAACCAGTGAGTGTTACCCAGAGTCACATGGTTCAATAAAATGAACAGTTTTAAAAAAAAATGTGGTATAATTAAACACATTTTCCCTGTCAGATGGAGTGTTACCTGGCTGAGCTGCATGGTTCATGACCCGAATGAGTCTCTCCACTAGGACCTGACTGTAGGATGTTCTATCCTGGTCAGGCACAGGAAGCTGGATCTTCTCTAGCAGGGCAGGATTGATACCTGAAAGAACACATACATACACACACACACATGGAACTGGATACAGACAAACTTATTTACAATAAGTAAAAAATAGTCAACATACCAGAAGATTCAAACACAGGGTTCACATTGAAAGACAAACTTAAAATTCCCAGGCTTTTCCATGATTTTCTTGCAATGCAAAATTTCCATGACCTTCACTATAATTATGCAATAAGCCCAGAGAGGCGGTTCTAAACCTCACTGACAAAAGACCTCTTTGGACTTCACAGTCACTTATGTATAAACCTGCACAGCTCTGCCCAATCAGTAATCAGTTCCAAGTAAAACTCACAGGACTTCAGTGGAAATGAGGACTAAATCTGGGCTAAATCTAATAACTATGGAATGAGTGGGATTGGGCTGGAAGCTTTGTCCTCTGCACTATTAACAGGCAGGAATCGCCTGGGCTGCATTCCCTCTTAAAACAATAGTCTGGAGTTTTTCCAGGCCTAGGCCTGTTCACTGAGCTCACCAAATGCTGTTGGTAGATAGAACAATGAGAGAATTCGTTGTAACATAGACTGGCAGCTTACATTAACTGAATGACACCATAAGCTCACTTTTAGTTTAATTTCATTTACCATTTAGTTAGCACAAGCTGTCAGTTTGCTATTCGGTCTATGCTGTTCAAAATTCTCTCATTGTTTTTCCTGCTGACAACACTCAGTAAACCTGAAGAATGGTTGGAAGTATTCTGGACTATCATCTATGATTAAAAGTGTGATGGACTCTTGTTAAGCTTCATAATGAGAGCCTGCAGAGTGCTGACTACCTACTGCCTATCACCTTTTAAACAGTTAACATTAGTTTAACTGTAGTTTTTGGTGTGCTTCCCCTGTATGGTAGATTGAATTGTCAACCACCCATGGTTATTTCAACTGCAGCTGCAGGTGAAGAAAGTTTGTGAATTACATTAATGTTCTGTGACTGTGGTGTGGGATTGAGTTTATAATTTCTACGTTGAGAAGGCGCAGAATGATGGTCCTGCTCTCACATGAGAATGAGACGACAAAAAGGTGGAAAGACAGCAGACAGATGGACATATCACACTTAACACACACACACTCACACACACACACACGTCTGTCTTAGGTGAACTTTCCACTCCCACTGGTCAAGTTTCATGAAAAGTAGCGGGGGCTACTTTCACTTTCGAGATGAGTGTGTTCACACGCACACACACACACACACACACACACACACACACAGATAAAAGGCGAGGCATTAATTAGAACAACTATACACACAAACACGCACACCCGAACCCTCTCAGTTATGTGTACAGTAAACTAAATGTCCTTAACAATCACTGTTGTCTGTGTGTGTGAGCGAGCGAGAGAGAGAGAGAGAGAGGGAGGGAGGTCTGTGGTGAGCTTCTGTCAACCTGTCTTTATGTAATATCTATGCATGATACAATGGCAGAATCCAAATGCCCTAAGCCCTAAGCCCTAAGCCCCAAGCCCCAAACCCCAGAACTCTTAAACACTTAACTGGGCAGGGCCTCGGGTTTAGGGAAACACCAGGAGTCAGCCATTGCTTCTCTGTGCTTTCCTGTTATTGGACACAGTAATGTCTGCCTGTGATTTGTGTTTTAGAGACAACACTGTTTATTCGGTGTGTGTGTGTGTGCATACATACCTTTGCTGTGCGACATGGCATACAGTAGACACAGCACAAAGAGGGCATGGTAGTCGTCCTCGGTGCAGTCGAGCGCGTTGTACGCCATGTCCAGGAAGGGTCTTGGACAGATGGACAAAAACAAACTCTCACCAAGAGAGAAGAACCAAAACAACTCCTACAGGTCACATTCTTCCACAGCTAACACACACACACACACACACACACACACACATACTGTACTCCAGGCTAATGAACTACATGTTTACTGTACTTAGAGAGAGGTGAGTCTCTGTGTGTGTGTGTATGTGCACGTGCATGTGTGTGTCATCATAAAACACCTGATGGATAATGTGCTATGGCAGGTCCCTTTTAACAACCAGAAATCTTTTACGGCGCCAGTGTGCTATATTGTTTCCCATTATATCTCAGAGAAACGTCTAGAACGCTTTGAGCATACTGATAAAGAAAGTGAAAATAAGGAGGCTTGTTGACACATGCTGATGAAGGCCAAAGGGTGGTTTGAGGAGTGCAGAGCGTGGGGGGGTAGAGAGTAAGAGAGAGAGAGAAACAGGATAAATTAAAACATTCAAATATTTATTAAAGAAATGGGTGTTAAGCCCCTGCCTCTCCCTCTTAGTATGTAGCTTTTGGATTTAGTTTTCCTCTTTTATTGTTCTCAAAGCCAGACCAAAGGGTGGGACAAACAAAATTAACAAAGCTTTGTTAACATGGCAGTGTGTATGTGTGTTTGAATGTGTGTGTGTGTGTGTATGTGTGTTTGAATGTGTGTGTGTCTGTACCTGCTCTGCTGCCCCTCTGCGTGGGCAGCACTCTTAATACGGCCGAAGCATTTGTTTACATGACTGCATGCCTGATTGGGCGCGTGTGTGTGTGTGTGTGTGTGTGTGTGAGATACACACCTGCTTTGCTGCCCCTCTGCTCGGGCAGCACTCTTCTCCTCGTCTGTGATGTTCTGCTCTGTCAGTGTGGACGTGTCAGAGATCTTACACTTCTCCATCACCACCATCTCAATCTCTACACACGCACACACACGCACATACAAATGCACACAGAGGATAAAAGTTGCATCAATTTTTTTGGCATCAAATTCACCACACACTATGAAACACACACTACTGTTTGCAGTGCACATGCTGGAATTATGCAGCAGGTCCACACCCTTGCAGACATTTAGCCTCAATGTCTGAGTTTGCTGCTGAAAAGAACACCTATGCCAGTAGGGAAGCTCAGACCAAATTATTCATCTTTTATTTGAAATGAGACAAGAAAAACAATGCACAGAAAAACAATCCGACACATGAATGGACATGGACACACACAGATACATTTGCGCCCACGCATGCATGCAAGCAGACAGACACGTGCACATTCACTGCTTAGCGTAGGGCTCATCTCAAATGGTAGATTAAGCATACTGGTGCTGCTGTTCTGTTTAGTCACTTACTAACAGTTCTCACCTATCCCAAAACATAAGATTCAAGACTCAATACTTTATCGCCATGCAACTTATGCAAGGCGACACTAAACCACTAAGTAATAAAACTTTGATAAGTTATACTGCAGGTGCAGACGCAGCACTGGACTTACTGGAACAATGATGTTTCGATCAGCAGTCAGACCCTAAGCAGATTCTGTACTCCAATAAAAAAGCTTTGCTTGTCATGTAAGCAGTGTTTCTTTTTTTTTCATATGTAAACCATGAACATAACCCTAACAAACCCAAACATGACCCTAGACTGCACTGACTCCTGCACTGAGTCCGACATCTGGCTCAGAACCTCCTCGGTTCCGGTCCAGATGCAGAGCACAGATCTGCGTCACACCCCTACTCCTGACTCATCCACCATCTGAGACTTCAACTGACAATGACAAAAACAATTTGATGTGCAAAAAACGCCTACGTTGACCTTCAACCATCAGAGCTCAAACCAGCGGCAGGCTCAGTTGGCAGGCACAACAGAAGCAGGATGGAGGGAGCGAGGGAGGAAAGGAGGAGGTGGAGAGGGGGTTACTGGGAATTTTAAATTAAAAAAACTATTATATAATACTATATTTATGTCTATTTTATAACAGTATCTATGGTTTATCTATTTCCATCTATCTAACTAATTAATCTATATACAGTATGCTGAGAATATTTATACACCAATGATTTATCTTCACTTTGATGCCTGGTCCGTTCCTGAAATTTTCAGCACATGGCTTGGGACACAAGCGTGCTGCTATTTTGGATGGGGAAAAACAAATAGAGAGAAGCTGGGAGAGCTGCCTATTAGCTTAGCTTGCTGAAAGGGATGATATTAAAATGGTTCTAGGAATCTGACCTACTTGTCTGGAACTTGCAAGCTCATTTACAAGTGGTGCAAGCTGAACTGAAAGAATGTCTGAGAGAAACATTTTTGTGTGAAAAGTGTATGTGTTTGAGTGCATGAGTGTGTTTGTGTGTGTGTGTAAACTTCTATTCCACATAAAAGTATTTCAAGTGCCTTCTGGCTCTTTTTACTCTGTAAAAGGCACAGTTCCTCCTCTTGCACCACGGCAACTTCACAGAACTAACTGAATTAGAACCTTGTTAAGCACTTCGGTTGCATGGAGACCTCTGTTACTAGTGGCCATGCTCCTGGTGGTGTTCCCTGAGCTCTTGGATGTGTTGGCTGGGCAGGCCATGTTCTGTTCTGTACTCCATACCAACTAAGTTCTCTTCACAGCCAGCAATCTGACGAGTCACAGTAATGGGATAGCACTGCCAATGAAAGTAGAGTTTGCCATGCATTTTGTTGCAGGGGCTTCATTTGTTTCTTCTTGGTTAGCCATGGTGATGATGGAGACCATGGGATGTTGAAGAATCCAGTCGGATGTCGTTGTAATGTAAAGAGCTGGTTCTGTGCATCAGTTGGTGTCAATCAATAGGGTTAACATATGACTAACACAGTCACAGTGCAGTGTGGCACTTTTGATGACTAAAACCAGCATCTGAGACTCATGACAGATAAAAAAAAAAATCTAAAATTGGTGTCATGGTTCATTTGCTGGAAATTACATGTTTTGTGTGTTCCGCACATATATAATTAGAAGTGATGGCAAACCTGGGTCACAGAATACATGACCCTTTATAATATATATATAGCCAAAACCTCAGGGTTCTTGAATAATAGGTTTGTGGCAGTTTCCAGTTCTTCTCAAACTGGTCTAATTACTTGAAATCATCTTCACACCTTATAATATAATAATACAATACAATACAATTACTGAATGCTCGAACATCAAAATAATAAAATGCTGAATGCAAAGTTTGCATAATGTCTTTGATTGATGTGTGTGATGTGTGATCCATGCGAGTGTACAGTCACACTGTACTAACCAAATGTTTTTGTTCTGCGGAAATTTGATAGTCAGCAACCAGAGACGGCTGTTTCTCATCAAGGTCACAAGTTGTGACAGTGGCCTCCTACTTCTGTGGGAAAGCCTGGCTTCAAAACCTACTACAGGGTTCCCACTGTAAGTCAAACTTTTCATGATATTGCCTGACTAAAAATCATAATTTCCAAGACCTTCAAACAGTACAATATACCACCTGGATTCTGAGCCAAATAAACATGACACTTTAAATCAGTGTGTAATCTCCATTTTCAGGTTCAGGTGTTTTCAGTGCCTTTGTTAACAGGATAACTAAAGCAAGGCATGAGAGAAGATACCTGTTAAAGACCATGAAGAAAACATGTGAATAAATATCACATTCTAAAACGCCCTGATTTTGTTAACCTTGGCCACAGAAATATCAAATTCTCTCACTTTCCATGTCTGGAACAGGCTCTATTGAAATTCCATGACCAATGGGAACCCTGCTACTAGTGTTGTTGCCTGTTGTTGCCTTCACAGATAGGGCTGCCACAACTATTTGTCAATAATGATCTAATAATTATCCTTCAACTATTACATTTATTGACTATTTTAGTGATTGATGTATCAGTTTCAGTCATTGCTTTTCAAAGACAGATACCTCAAAATGGGCTGATTACAGCTACTTGCACTTAAATGTATACAGCTTCACATGGGCTGCCATGACTGCGAACTAAAAATCTTTGTTGCGAGGACAAAACGAGATATTTGAGAGCATAATTTTGGACTTAGGTAGACACAGACTGACATTTTTTTCACCAATTTTTAACACAATTTATAGATAAAAAAACTGATTGATTAATCAAGGAAAAATTTAATCAACTATGGAAAGTTATAGTTAAGTGGCAGCCCTATTCACAGAGCTAATGGGACCAGAGGAGGGCAGGATGAGGGCCACCTCACCTCCACATACACACCCCCAATGACACCATCCAAAAACAACACCCTGGGGTTTGGGGGGGTGGATGTGGGGTAGGGGTTGCTCTAGGGTGGTGCCATACCCCCCACTGCCCCACCGTTCCTCGCCTCCACTCACCTTCCGTGTCCCCACTCGTCCTGCTGCCCTTTGAGCTAGCCTCTGTACCTTTAGCCTTTTCCTCCACGGGACCTTCGTCGGCCCCGCCGCGCTCCTCTTCCTCCTCCTCACCCACGTTCTTGTAGTTGGGCCTCTTCTGCGTCCGCTTGCGCCCTTTTTGCCGGCTCATCTCCAGCGAGCGCTCTAGGCTCTCCAGTGGCTTGGCAAAGCGCCGCACACCAACATTTGCCTGCAACACACACATACACAAATATTATATTGGGTCACATGCTTGCGGTCTTTTTTTTTTTTTTTTTTTTTTCTAATGAAGAAAGGCTCACAAAAGAAACAAATAAAACACTCTCTCACACACACAAGGAGACTGTAACTGCATGCGCACAACTGTTTGTAAAGAAGAACAGGAAACAACTAATAATGCCTTGGCAATCTTACAAATGTCCCATTGCACAGTACATTGGGGACTGCAGCGTAAACATACAGTGTACTGAACATCATAGATTAACTAATGTAGGTTAATCAATAGCTTCACAACTGACCTTCTAACTGAGCCTGGCATTTCCACATAGGTGAATTTCCTAGGGGACTATATGGAGAGATGCTCTGACTAATCCACGTAATTAAACACACAGCATTTCAGTAACTATTGTTTGTTTTCTCTGAGCCCAGTCTTCTTACAGCCACTTAAAGACTACCGCAAGCGCAAATGGATGTCATCTTGAACACACTGAAAAGAGCTTTTTCGCATGTTTCAATGTTATAAATGGATCCCAAGAAAGAGCCTGTAGAGAGATTATTGGACTTGTAGAAAGTTTCTGAGAAGAGTAATTCATTCATACTATGGATTCGTGGAAAGAAGGAAGGGGGGGTGGGTGGGAAACACAATTTCTGTTGAAATGCAGGAGCCCAAGAGGGTTGGGGGATGCAGACTAAAAGACAAAAGACACCTACATCTTTAGGTGAAGAGGTGGCGGTGGCGGTCATCTGTGGATCATTGGTAGGAAAAACTGAAAACCACTTCTCAGAAACCCCTTCCTAAGTACTGTGTAAACAGCTGCATGAATGCCTGACGAAGCTCAAGAAAGTCTCATGGGCCCAATGCATGTTGTGTTCATAGCATTTGCAGACCATGTGGGCTAGCTAGCTATCCCTTGCCTAATACCATTTATAAATACAAAGAAAGACACACATTGAGAACACACACACTTTTCATAATCCCCTTGTTTTTAAGACAGCCACCTTTAAAGGAAGGGTGCCTTTCAGAGAAATTCAACCATGAATGAGATAGGAACAGATATCTGATTCTGAAGGCACTGACTTTGTTTAGCAGATATCAACTCATGTCAAGGAGCAATCAGACTCACTGACACACACACACACACACAACAAAATGCATAACCATAACCATGCGAAAGAGAGATTTTGAAGAGAGATTTTCAAAACTTCTGTGGAAGAGAGATTTTGCTTCTCCCAACAGTTCAGGGAACAGGTAAACCAAAGACTGACTTACAGTCAAGCAATACTAGTAATTACCATCACAGGCCACTGTAACACTGACACCCTAAGCAGATGCCTGCAGTGTAGTCGTTGCTAGTGCAGTTTGTGTTAGCACATTGAGCAGCACGCAGCCAGCAAACAACCACCTGTGGTCGGCCTGTGGTTTAAGAAGCTAATGATGGATCTCCGGTAAAGACGCGACAAAGAGGACAGGTGCTGGCATCAGCCTCCTGTCTCAGCACAGAAACATGACCCAACTAAAGCAGTTTCATAAGCATATGCATTCTCACTTGCCAAAAAGCATGCAACATTCTCTCTCTCTCACACACACACTCACACAAGTTCTATCAATCTACCTTTCTTTCTTTGTCTTCTCATGACTTGGTTGTTGTCAAAGACATGAGACTATGCAGAAACTGTCTGCATGGAACAGAGACAGCAACATGTCTAAACCCTAGAGAGGCCGCAGTGTAGTGTCAACAGACAGGTGAAGTGATCGAGGTTCCTCTGTGTCTTTTTTAAAGGCAGGTTCACTGAGACATAAAACATAAATAGATTTGCATCAAGGAAAATCTGTGGAAGGTGCATAAGTGGAGGTGGCTTATTAAGGAACAAATTCTCCATCAAATCATTTACATTTACGCATTTAGCAGACACTTTTATCCACAGCCACTTACATTTTGTCAACAACTGTTCAGGGCCAGTCTCCCCTAGAGCAACTATGGGTTAAGTGCTTTTGCTCAGGACACAACGGTGGCAGCTGTGATTTGAACCCACAACTTTTCAGGCTACTTGCAGCCAGGTTCCTTAACCACTACGCTACCACTGCCACAACATGCAAATCATTCACACAGAATCATTCAGTTGACATCTGTTCAGTGAGGTGAAGCCTTGGGCTATTACATACATTGGAATGTGACTCATTCCTTCAGAATGACAGTACTTGACATTTAAAAGATTTCCATGGGACATTGTCATTTATGATAATTAAGACATGCCATCAAACATGCTTACTGTAGTTTGTAGTGGTCTACTGTTTGGTTTGTGAGTTCATATAGTGGGAGACCTTCCCAGTAACCCAAACCCACCCCCATCCATCCAAATCACTGACTTCAACTGAATTCTGATGGTCTAATGGCAATAAACAGATGGGGGGAGGAAGGTTTTAAGGGAGAAGAGGCAGCAGCAGAATTGACATCAACAACAATGAGACACACTTGAAGTTTCACCGCCGTCTGCGTAAATTCATCAGTAATGAGTCATGTTCTCTCGCCTTTTCGGCTTTATCTGATAGAGACCTGAAAGTGTGACTAAAGTGAAACGATTGATATTCTTTAAGAATACATGGGGCGAGGTACCATCGTCTTTGTACACCGTGTGATCAAATGTTCCGAACTGCACGTGGCCTCGAACTCAAATGGAAGCCCACAAACAGTGATTTCAGAGAAGAGCAAGTTGACGACAAACAAAGAGAATTCAGTGCAGTGTCAACCTGAGGCAGGTGTGCACAACTCCTCCGTCACTTGCAGCAGGTGCTAAACCTCGTGGGCAGAGACATGCAGAACTGCAAGAAGCAGCAACGACTACGAAGAAAAACAATGTGCTGTGGCAAGGCTGACCTGCAAAAGCCTCCGAACATCAACAACACTGGGTCCCTATCGACCACCCCTCCAAAAACACAAACGTACCTTAACCACCAAAACAAAGGGGATATGTGTGGTAACCCACTCTTTCCCCTTCTTCTTTTTTGTTTTTATTTAAACTCTAGCTGTTGTTCCTGTTCTGTGAATCTTAGCAACTGCATATCCTCTCCACTATGTGTGGCTTTTCTGCTAATTTGTCTACTTGTAAAAAGAGAAACAGGGGTATGAACCAGAAAAAAAAAAATCTATGATCTACGAGAAAAAAAAAGATCAACGATGGTCTCATTGCCTTCACCTTTTCATGTGTTCTGGATAAACCATATAGATAATCAGATCAGAAGTTTCTCTTTTCCTCTCTCTTTGTCTTTCTCTTTTTCTCTGTTCCACCTGCAGCTTTGAGGCCATCGAATACCACAAAGGCTTTTCTGCTCAGGCGGCTGAGTGTTGCTGGTAAGGAAGTGACACTGTAGCACACATCTCTCAGGCCTTACTGGAAGAGGAATACAGGTTACAGGAGCCGAGGTGCACTTTGATGTACTCACGCAGCCCCCCCCCCCCACACACACACTTTTTAAACACAAACACACACACTCTCTCACGCACACACATGCAGGAGACCCCTTACCACATTGGCCAAAAGGTGGAAAGTGAAAATCATTACCGGAGTGTCTTTTTGACTAAATTCAGAAACCACATTGAATCTTCCTATTCCGTGGCTTTCTTTCTTCACAGGCTGAAGATTTTACAGTATGCAACATGTCACGGAGGAGATTAGTTTTACAAGAAAGATATTAGTGATGGTGAAATCAACATCAATAAGTGAAATGTATTATATTACATAATACTTGTGCGTGTGTGATGACAGCCTGATGATAAGTGGTTCACAGGAGTGATCCTAGATCCCCCCCCAAACGCAAACGTGCGCGCGCACACACACAGCCACCCAAATCTTCCATGATTTCACTGTCACTGAGAAGAACCCCGCACTTTCAAAACGCTTTTTTTCCCCCTCTCTTCTGGAAGTTATAACTATGAAACCCAGCTGGAGCAGAGGGAGATGGGAGAAGAGAAGAGGACAAATGGCTGGGTGTGAACTCATGCGGTTGGCTAGGCTGGAGTGTGTGAGAGGCGCTTCACAGCCAGCAGAGGCATTTCTGAGAAATGACAGGGGACAGACACGCCTCCCTTCTCTCTGCACCAGTGCTGCTGCTGCTGCTTCTGCCTGCCACAGTCACCATCACCATCACTACCGCAGGCCAAATTAAGAACCAGGGCCACAGGCTTATCAGAAACTTACTATGACACAGCTGAGTGACAAGAGCTGTGTGTGTGTTGTGTTTGTGTGGTCCCATTCTCTTTCTTTGTGTGTGTGTGTGTGTGTGTGTGTGCTCGCTGTGTGTGTGTTGTGTTTGTGTGGTCCCATTCTCTTTCTTTGTGTGTGTGTGTGTGTGTGTGTGTGCTCTCGCTCTCTTTTAGTGTGTGTGTGTGTGTGTGTGTGTGTGTGTGTGTGCATGCGCTCTCGCTCTTTCGGTGCGAGTGTGTGTGTGTGTGTTTAGAGGATGCACCTGTTTTTAGTGTGTGTGTGTGTGTGTGTGTGTGTGTGTGTGTGTGTGTGTGTGTGTGCATGCGCTCTCGCTCTTTCGGTGCGAGTGTGTGTGTGTGTGTTTAGAGGATGCACCTGTTCACACGACAAGCAGATCCACATAAAACCTCATACACACACAGATGCACAACCTCTTAAGTTGCACACTAACACTAACCTGCCCTTCTGAATAGTATCACGGCATCAATGAGAACGCAGAAGCCCCCTTGCACTAGTTACCTCGGTCATCACACAGAGCTATCAGTGACTGGAGCGCACCATCAAAGACTGCTCTCGTGCACTCTCTGTGTAAGCGACAACAGGGCCCTTCCGAGAACGCCTTCCCGCTAGCAGCTTAGCATGGGATGCTGTGTGTGTGTGTGTGTGTGTGTTGGAGGGGTGGGGGGTTATGCGAGGTGGCCTCCACATCCTGAAAAAACAAAACAGCCTCGATCTCGGCACCACAAGAAGGCTTTCGCAAACGCCCACGCAGATGAGCTGAAACCAGACTTCAAAGAGTGACTGCACCAAAACCACTGATTTCACCTACCTCGAGCCTTATCGGTTCCTACCTGCCAAACAGACATGTCAATATACACCTTGCAAGAAAACAAGAAACTAATCTAAAACATGCATGCATGCGCGCGCGCACACACACACACACAAAAAAACCCTACCAGGGGACCTAGTATGAACTCCTAAGTCATCAAAAGGGACAGCATCTAAAGCTGTAAACCTTGCTTCTGATGAGGTCGGCTGCAGCTCATCTCCTGACCTAGCCTAATACCTCATATTCAGTTCGATAGTCTGTCTGCCTGGTGGATTATCCAAATGTTCCCCTTCGTATTAAACAGCCACATTTGAGCAGGCCAAACCTGCAGAGTGGGTGGCTATTTTTTAGTATGCATGCTAAAGTAAAGTTGGCTGGTTTTTAGCAGACCCTTTTACCCAAAGCGACACAGACTCACAAAGTGGGGTTCAGGAATCAAATTCAGGTTGACCAATTGCCAGTTGGTAACGTTACCACTGCTCCACTATGCCCACCATGACACATGGGGCGATGGATGGTAAAGTAAAGCTGACTGGTAGTGACACAGACTCGCAACGTGGGCTTCGGGTATCGTTTGGCCAATTGTCAGTCGAACCAGAGAGGATAAAAGCGGAGCAGGAGGCACAAACGTTTGTTACGTTTTAGCGAATAGGGGGGGGGCTTGGGGGATCCCCCTTTATGCAGACCAGAGTTAAGCCCCCATACGCTGATAAAGAAGATCACTGAAAAGTTTATACTGTGACATTGTGAAGTTTTTTTGTGACACTCCCATTTATGCAGACCAGAACTTTTCGCGATTGCTCCCTTTGTAAAATATTATGTTGCTCAGCAGTTGGTCAGTATTCAATGATCTTTGGTCGACCTGCTCCACCACACACAGTGAAGACAAGTGAGAGAAACCATAGAAGAGGCAACAGGATATAAATGGATGGTTGAAGTTGGACTTCATCACCTGTGCTTATCTCATATCTCTTTTATTATAAATTCAAAGTTTCCAAGCCATTCATAAACAAGAAACAGGAAGAACAAGTTGAGTGCATCTGGTTGAGACTGAATATCATGACTCAAAAGGCATATCAAAGGGCATATCAAATGTCATTTTCTTAGTACTGTGAGAGTGTGTGTGTGTGTGTACTCACCGAGGTTTTGTGCGCATTGTTCTCAACTTGAGTGGCGAACACAGAGAGGTCACCGTTGAGAATGACGTCGGCCAGCGCGTTCACCAGAGGCTGGTAATGAATGATGAGAAACACCTGACACCGCAAACGAACACATACATGTCATCATATATTCAATAACGATTCAACAGAAACACAACAAAAGCGGTCATCCTGTATTTGCAAACAACATGGAGCTTCATGGAACTGGAGACAAAAGAGTCTCAGGACAGTGCATGTGGTCATTCTTTCATCACTGATCCAATATTTAGACAATAGACATACCATAATCCCTCAAATAAAAGCTGTGACTTCAATTAATAGCCAGGGCTCAGATAATGGCTACAGTCGTGGTTGATGCAAACAACTAAAGACTAGACCACAAATACAGCACAATCCGCGTGATAAAAAACACTGGAGGAAATGTTTAATTCTGGCACACTCGTGTGCATACCATTTAAGTCATACGCTTAAAGGCAGATTACAAATCTACCACTTCAACATAAAATTCAACAATCTCTACGCATTTCCAATGCTGTTTTAATTATTTTGAAGTTTTGACTGAAGTTTGTTGCCTACAGTAACATTATTTCTCTGCTCAGAGGGCTCTAAACAGGGCCGTACATAATATGTGCATGTCTCCAAAACAAAAAACAACTTACTATTTTTTTTTTTTTACTTTGCTCTCTATCTAAATAGAGATAACTTTCTTCCTCAAAATACCATTGCTGTTCATCTAATGAGCTACGGAAGAACTGCTGTGGCATTCATTCAACAAGAGGCACTGTTTACAAACAAAAGATTCTCATAATTACATTACATAAGACTTGCACTTTCACTTTTGTTTTTCTGTAAGGCCACACAGGCATCTTATCAGTGCTGTAAGTTTGAAAACTGGTAGTAAGGGGAGCCGAGAGAGCTTTCATTCACTCCATAAGGACTCACTTGACCATAGAGGTGATTACGAAGCTGGTAAATTAGCCTAAACAGCATGAAATCTTGCCTCGGTGCACAGGCAAAAGAAATATATAGGTGTTTTCTTTATGAATCCGAGTAGATGCAGCTTAAAGTTAACCTTCTCTTCACCTGTGCACTGGTGCATGTATACACGTAGTCAGTACAGAAATGTCCACTGGGGCACCAAAAATGTTATCGTAATAAGGAAACATTGGAATAGCTGTAAACACAGTATGCATAGCACTTGTGCAGTCCCCCACAGAAGTGTAGTTTATTTCTAAATTAAAAATAAAGGCCCTCCTCTAATACAAATCTGTTCCAAATAAAGGCCCCGGCCATTAATTGGGGAACTACACTGGACACACTGGAAAAGGTGACTGCTCTGGTAAAAGCATGGAGTATGGGTCCATCTTGTGTGAGGAAAGATGTGGTCATCTGCCATCTGATTGCCATGTATTCATGTGCACTAGTCAAGGTGAGATGCTGTACCTGGGAAAGCAGGTAGAGAGACACCTGGGGTGTTATCTTTCGGTCTTCAGACTGAAAAGCAGAAAAGCAATATAAACTTTTAGCAAAAAAAGTAGTAACACTTTTGACCTATTCAGTTGATTAATACATTACAAAGTAAGTGAAGATTCAGGTAAGATGTTGCTTGTTAAAACTACGAATCAAAAAACAAAATAGCAATAGACATCAACAGCATGGGTGAAGATGACCTTTTGCTACATTACATAACACCATTATGGCATATAAAGTTCATTGTTATGCCAATGGAACCCTTTCAAGCTGTTCTTTTGTTACTGGACAGACATAAGTGGAATTCCATGCATGAACTGTGTCTGGTAAATGACTTTTGATTCCATTTTGAATTCCCACTGAAATTCCTCTATTCTTCTATGAACTCCTTCCTTAATACATTCCGTTAAAATTTCCATTTCCATTGAAATTCTCTGTAAAATGTTTATATGGGATATCAACCCTTACTTCTGAGCCAATTGCTCCATAGGTTTCACTTTCCTTTGGTTTCAGTAGTCTATCAGTCATGTATTCCTAACACAGTTTTTCTAGCATAGAGAAGCTGTCAACCGCACCCATCTCTTTCTGTTTCTTTGTAATGTTTACCACATGTAAACATTACAAAGGTTAATTGTCCATGTGAAGAAATAATGTGGTAATACTGGTCTGTAATACTGACAATGAGCAGTGATAACAGTTTTGACATTCATGTCGTGTTACTTTTATTGGCACGTTTTCACGACTGCACAAAGATTACTGTATTTCCTTCTGTTTTACGGTAGAGATTTTCGAAGTGGAGAAAAAGAATCATGCCACAAAGCTACCTTCCACAGGCAGAATGTTAAGTGTGTTCCAGCACGAAGGGCCCATTTTTAAACTGGTAAAAAGCCCAAGTGGGAATGAGTGGGCATGCGCCTGAACTGGTAAGACTCTGATTACGGCAATGCACCACCTCTGCCTCCCACTAGGACTTGGCACATGGCACGCTCACTCAGACACACACAAACACAAACACACAAAAAAAAAAAAAAAAAAACACGGCCCGGGGATTCACCCTTGTGCTGAAATTTCCCTGCACCGGGACACAACACCACAAACACAGGAACCTGCAGCAGTGTTCCCCAGTCAACATCACTAAGGTCAAGTGTCATTTCAATGCAAATGTTTTCAATACCTGTACAGTTCCAAAAATGCTGTTCAAATTGCTAATGCTAGACCCGTGACTACTTCTACTGTGGCTGGTATACATACCACATTAGCAGCATTAGTAATTATGAAAATTTGATAAATATTGCAACCATAGAAACCAGAAAAAGCCAGAAACAGAAACAGAAATTCAAACAAAGCATCTATGTCCAGAAAGTAGAAAATGTCTATAGATCTTTTCTATAGATGTTTTTGCTAAATTACATAAGGTGTTCTTCACATCTTATCAAAGTCAATTAATTAAATGCTTTGATATCAGTTACCTGTGAAGTGGGTAGAGCTGTGAAAACACTATCCAAGACATTGAAACTAGCAAAAGGACAGTGATATGTCTACTAACTTGTGAACAATGTGAAAGGTCTATCAAACTGTAAACAAGCATTGTGCGTCTGTGTGCTAGTAGACATATGAAGGACGTAGGAGTTTTCTAATGTTTCCTTTTCAAAATTTCACTTTCTTTAACAATGTTTTCATGCTCTAAGAATTAACGTCAAGTTGAGGTATCTTTCTTAACTATTGCCTGTAGCCTACATTTCTACACAATTGGTATCCGGCAAACTCTGTTTCAGAGTCCGTCTTTAAGACAGGAAGTGGCAATCTCTGGGTCAGGCCACCTCACCTTCTCCTGCCCGACCAGGGAGTAGACATAGAGGGGCAGGAAGAGTCGGTTGAGCAGGTGGTCGGTGAGCACATCGTTGAGGAACTCGCAGTTGATGATGAGGATGTCATTCAGGTAGTGCAAGTGGTCCAGGTGCTCGGCGACCAGGTCACTCAGCTTCCCCCGATTCTTGTGCCTGCAACCACATGGACAGTTCAACAGCCCATCACCCTTAGTCATATTATTCTCTTTTAGGGTATATTTAGGGGCATTTCCACCCAGACAGGAAATGAGTGTGAGAGATGAGGAATGGGTTCAGGAAATGATCTCATGACCTCAGGAAGAACTCCAACCTCGGTCCCCATGGATACGTAGACCTACATGGGGCCTACTTTGTGCCACAGATACCCACTATATTATACTTTTATTCCACAAAACTACACTTTGGAGAAACCAGAGGGTTTTCTGTACCAAAGACCGTATTTTATTCCTGACTAATCCCACATAATAAAACAAGTACGAGATAAACCATAATGGCTAACAACTGCACTCATACAAAAACAGTTAGTGAACTTTCCAATTATTTTGTTGAGACAACTAGCATCAAGCCTTTCCAGTACTGATAGACAAATTACATTTGACTAAGCTTGCAAGAAAATACCACACGATAATTGAACCCAGGACGTTTCAAAGGGTTCAACCACCTTTTCTTGCAACTTTGCGTGGTCCCCCTCCCCCCCCACGCAAGTTAACACAGTTTGAATGATTAAGGATGAAAGGTTTTGCTCACATCATTGTTATAAATGAGTTTTTTCCCACCCACATAAAACCATACAAATAATTCAGAGTAAAATTCAAGACTGACAGACAACACTAAATTATGACGGTTGGGGAAACACTCATAGTCATTAATTTATCTCTAGCGGTTAGCATTAATGGCAACATGTCTTACGTTTGCGTAATGTACAACAGCTCTAGTCTCATGCTTCTACATCCAACACTAACAAGCACTTCACATTCTTACAAGGCCGTCTATGGACTCTATACAGCTAATGTTTCTGATCCAAGACTGCCTCCTTCTGGACAAAAAATGAATTGCATTTGGATATAATCACACTGGCATGCATGACACTGTCATGTTGGCAAGCAAGTAAATATTTATTTATTTATATCATAACATATATTTATGTTTAAATTTCTACTAGACGAGAACAACAAGGCACTTTACAAGAGCAGGTCTAAAGAAAGGGATGAAAAGAAAAATGGAAGAGTGACTGAAAGTGTGAAATATCTTACTCTTCGTCTGTCTGCACACACTTGTCCAACTCGATGACATGACTCCCGATGAACCACACAAGATTCGAGAAGTATGGCACGGCGGTCTTGTCTCGAATGTAGTGGAGCATGTGCTGGTTGTCCACTACAAGGGCAGGGTGATAGTTAGCCACAAATACACATGCTTCCCAGCTTGGACACAGATGAGTGAGACAGTAACCCAGGAAAACAAGATTTTTTTTATTTTTTTTAAAGTGCCAATTACAGAAACATTGATTAGAGTCAGTTGTGGACAGCCCTAACAGGCACTGCAGTTTTTTGGCGATGAGTAAGGGTTAATCCTAGAATATAGGGGAGGTTCATCCACAGGTAGCCAGAGGAAGCTGTTTGACCTGTACAAGATAAACAGTGATTTCTCTCTTCGTAACGCTGTCAAAAGTCTGATAAGGTAAACACCTGCTGGCTACCAGAGGACACTGGGTTCTCACACACTCACACTCACTCACACAGGGATTCAACATGCGTCAAAAGCTTGTTTATCGCTGGGAATCTCAATACAATCCCCACCATAAAGCCCTCAGGTTCTGATGAAGAGGATGGATTACTAGAAAAGCAAACATGTGTGATAAATTATAATGACATAGCTAACAAAAGCATGAACAAAACTAACTCAAAAAAGAAAAGAAAAATATGATAAACGTGTTTCCTTTGAATTTGAGCAATGTCTTCAACATCTGCTTTCAGTGAATTTTAAGGTGTGAAGACATGCTTTGGTTATTACAAGAACAAAAACCAGCCAAGCAACATGTGACAACTCATTTAATTCCTACGCTTACAACTGATGTAAAACTAAGATGACTTGCAAATGAACCTCTTTCTTCATCATCGCCAACACAAAAAAAGGCATTAAAATACAGTTTGCATCTGTGAAACCACTCCAGCGTCTGGTTGAACCAAAAGCCAAAGTAAAATAGCCAGTTGGTTTTCTAATAAAGCATTAGTTTCTCTAAATTTCTCTAGAGATGCAGACTGTACTGTAGTCAATAACATTTAAAGAGAGGGAGAGTGCTTAGTGTGGTGACAGGGAGGGGACTTCAGTGCCACTGTAAACCAGAAACTCCAGCCTGCGTCGTTCGTGGTTACAGTCAGAAGGACTTAGCCTGATTAGGTGGTGAACATCTTAAAAGAGCACGACGGGAACGTGCAGGACATGCATTTGAAGTTGAATAACTTTTGCCTTTCCGTAGATTAAGCAAGTGCAATTACACGGCTGAATTAAAGATACCATTAACATTACTATACAGAGGAGAAGAGGACAGAGAACCGTGCAGAAAGGCAACAGGGTCGTTTTCAGAAACTGAAAACAACAAATTAAAAAAGAAAAAAAAGGGAAGTGACGAAAGTTCTGAATTGAATTGGACCAACTTACATGACACTGGAATAAGGCACACAGGAGTCACCATAGGGAGAAGAGGAAGAACAGACATGGAGTTAATAGGCGTTAATGGACTGGACTAATGGAGCCTAGAGGACTGCTGCTACAGAGGACAACAAGAACACATCACACCCCAAAGGCCATACACCCAGGTTGCATGCCCACACACCCAACCCAAGTTCAAAATTGAAGGACATAGCCACCCAACCCCCCTAAAAGATAAAGTAAAATAAAACTGTGGTAGTACAGATAGTATTGGTGATGCTACGACTACTACTACTAAGTAAAACTACAAATGCAATAACCCATTAAACCATTAAAATAGATAAGAAAAGGTAATGCAGCTAATGATAACTGAATTTGGCAAGGAGAGTTTCTGTGCCCTGTTCTGCTATTTGGTCTACATTCTACAAAATTTTCTTGTTCTTTTCCCTACTGACAGTAGGGCTATGGACTGAAATGCTCTAGAGTTTTCCTTTAAGATGTCACACAACCCCAAAAATACCCCAAGAAGGTAAAACAGTTCTAAGTCTATATTTATAATGGCAGGGTATGAAAAATGCACTGACTGAATGCTAATTATAAGATGTATTGAGGCAGTGGTTAGGTCCTTGCATACAAGATATCAGATAGAAGCAAAGGTAAACTGACAAGCTAACTACAGACAATTAGAGAAGCAAGCATCAGAAACTAACATTCAGAGAGGTCGTGAACAGGCTTAGTAAGAGAAAGCAGTTGGAATAACATGTGGCAGATCAGTGAAACAAGGCAAGGTCTATATGCATCTTTAAAGTCAAGTAAGAAGCGAGACTGCGGACGCAAAAGAGTCACACTTTTCTTTAAGTGCATTTCGAGAAGCCTGGCGGGTTAAGAGACTGTGAGCAAACTTAACTGCGAGTTGGGAAGTGTGTGTTTTCTGTGTGTGTGTATGTGTGTGTGTGTGTGTGTGTGTGTGTGTGTGTGTGTGTGTGTGTGTGTGTGCAATGCACTCAGCCAGTCCATCCTGCTGATCACCGAGCAGCAGCGTTGCCATGCCCATGCATTGCAGGCACTACAGAAAAGATTTAGCTGAAGGTGGAGCAGCAGGAGGAAGAAGAACAGTGAGGAGGAGAGGGGACGGGATCCTGTACTCACCTTTGTACACATTGAGAGTGATAGTACGAACTGCAATCCTGACCATGCTCTCTGGGTGGTTGAAAAACTTAATGGCCTCCGTGTACAGGGCAAAATCATTAGTGTGCTGGAAACATGGGACACAGAGAGTGGGGACATCAACACAGCAGCCAGGATGAGCTGCTCAGAGAGACAAAGGGCTGCGGGGAACAGCCTCTCAGCAGGGACATGACCTATTACTGCAATAGTAACCACAAGCCTGAGACACATTCTAACGCTAGTTCTCACTTAGTCAATGGGAAAGAGGTTATTCTATATTACATCACTGAATTCTATTGTTTTTACAGTTTTTATAGGTCGCATACCTCTTGCCTCTAGTGTATTATAACTGGGCCTACAACAACATTCACTAATCCAAACTACAATACCCTAAAACTCCTACCAATATTACTGCTTGTACACTATTGGGGCATACTAATAGTACTAATAGTACAACTAGTAATATCTACATATTTGGTTAGTTTAAACATAAAACCTATGACATCAATGTAATAACCCAAAAAAATGTACTAGCTGAATAATAAGTCAAATTTGTAACTTAAAGCTTCGCTGTGTAGGTCTAGTGGAACAGTTTATGGTGATCAAAGCTTTAAAGAATTATACATGAGCTCAAGCTAATATTTGAGCCTGTGTGATCTAGCAACAGGCCAATGCATGTGAAAACTATCACCCAGCGCAAGAGAATCTTGTGCCAAAAAACCTCTGACATCCCTATATTCTAATTTAAATTTTAGAGTAAATATTGTGTTCTAACAGATTCTTAAATAAAAGGAGGAGACAGGGACTGACTGACCGACTGACTGACCGCAGCGATTGGTCTCTCATGAGAGCAAATCCTTTGACCGAGGCAGTCTTTATTCTGGACACCTACCAATGTTAACTGGTGGTGACGCAAGACAAAGACATAGCGTTCCAAGCACATAATTTACAGTACACCAATAACTCTCCCCTATACACAGGAGCCGTGGCACTGGTTAACATGACGAACAACTCAACAAAAGACCAGGCATGACCGCTTTTAGGACTTTGCAACAATGCATACCAACCACGCACAAGGAATTAACATTAGCAACTAAGGAACTGTTTTGAAGATAGTAGCTGTGTGAGTGACTTCCTAAAATGACACTGCATTGGTAACATTCTGTGCACAACTGGCCCTTTCATGCTGATAACTGTTAGAGGCACGACACTGTAGCATATTCATCGCTGGTCATAAGGTGGTGATAAGCATCACACCAAAACCTACATCCTCAGAACATGTAGCCTCAGAACACGCATGATGCAAGTGCTTTCAAACATTAGGGCAACAGGTAACACTCCTGGAGCCACATCCACTGGGTTCCTGATGGCACAAAGAACATCTTACCTCATTGTAGAAAAAATGAACCGTGTGATTGTTTAGCTTCAGGGACAAAGTCTTCAAGAAGGAGATGTAGTAGGCCATAATCTCCTCATCAGAGAAGTCAAACTTGTGGACAATTATTGAATTGACATGGTTGTTGGAGAGCAGGTAATCTGGAGAAAGAGTGATACAAAATATATGTGATATGAACAGTGAGTGCTGTAGTGCACAGCTTCTTCAATTTGTTTGGATTGTGATATGTCAACGTGAGTACTCACAAAGTGATGTCTCATGACTTATGTTTTCAAAAAGTATGTTGAGGGTCTGTAGAAGCTGCACGCATACATATCGTCCAGACTTCTGACGCAAGATGTTGAGAAAGAAGTCAAACATATTCTTCTCCAAAAAGAAACTGGAAAGCAAATCACAGGACTGGATGAGCTTCTTCGGCAATATTTAATAAGTACAAACCATAATAAGAACAAAGTAAATTTGAAAGAAGACAAATATGGACTTACTCGAACACGGAGCTGTCATTTTGATCGCCCCAAATAAGGATTTCTGTAATGGAGCGAATGGTTTCCACTAGCAGATTTCTGTTGTGGTCCGTTACTGTGGTGTTCTTTGTAAGGACATGGTACATATACCTAGTGATAGGGTGAGGAATTTGTGTCAACTGGACAGCAAAACTTGACTTGTGTGCGCATACTAAACTAGGTTACACTGCAACGAGCCAAAAAAACTGCAACACTCTTAAATTTTTTCATTACTTGGCTCAGTAGATTGCGAAACGTAGGCTTGACATAGCTGTTAACGTTACACACGTGTGTCACCTGACGCATAACAGCGGAATGATGTGCTCTTTGCATTTTTATTTCCTCATGACAGGTTTTACTGAAAAACACACACTAATCGTTGTTGTAATTAAGGTTTAAGGACAATCTAAAGAGAAGGATGGATGTCAGGAGAACTCATGAGACAAATGGTTCCGTATTGATACACTAGACAGAAGTTGTGATGACATGAAATCCAGCGAAACATTGTCTTTGCTTAAAAATTATGTTACAGGTACATTATTAGTTTGTTGCACGCTGACGGGTTGTGAATATTCGCTTGGACAACAACGGCATCCGGAGCTAGCGTTAGCAAGCAACGTCAGCTTAATATATAATGTTAATAACACACATTATTATTACCTTGAGAATTAACTAGTGTTAACTGACCATCAAAGTACACTGATGATAAATCGTTTGCGTTTAGTACCTCTAGGTTCATTTTAGTAGCTTGATGAAGGACTGCCTCATCGTTAGCTAACATCTGATATCCTAACCTAACGTTAGCTGGTGAGTTGACAGGTCTCACGTTAGCAGGCTAGCACTTACTTCAGATGGTCTAGTGAATGGATGTTTTTGGATTTCCCCTGTCCAACCCAACTCCTGGATCGACCGAACATCTTTGCACGTGTAAAGCTTGTTGCACCGTTTTACTTAGCTTGACGAGGTAGTTCAGTCCATGACAACAAACATCCAAATTGATGTTTAGAGGGAAACAAGCTATCCTGTAGTATTGCAACACTCAGTTAGCTCTGCTTGGCTTTTGGTTCCCTGCTCACTCCGCCCTTTGACATTCGGAAGTAATGCGTACGAGGAACTTTGGTACTTGTAGTTTAAACTCTACACAGCACGTCCTGTTGACATTGTGCAAATGTCACGGACTGAATTAAGTAGATCAGTCATAGTAGTGTTTTTTCAAAACCAAAAAGAATGTTTGAGGGTTTGTGTGTATGTTTAAGTATACTAAGAATCACTAAATCGACTGTGAGATGGGTTGTGCGATGGGTGTTTTAATCAACCAATAACAAGACACAATAACATCGCTTTCAGCAACTCCAGTAGGTTGGAGCTGTTTTAGGGTGGGGTTACTACCTACAGTCATTAAACGCAGTGTTGTTGAAGGAGGCATTGAAAGTTTCTAGCCATTTTTGTATTCCTTAATGATGGTTTTCACTTGCTACAACTGATCTTTGTGGTTTGGAATACCCTAATTGTGTGGACCGATAGTTGGAACGGGTGATGTTGGCCAGCCTCGAGGCAACTTTTTGCCTTTAGCAAATGTTTTTAGATTTCAGACTGTCCTCTCCCAGACATTAAGCTAGCCAGCTTGCTACCAAGCGTGGTGCAAATTCCGCAGGTTCTGTCATGACAGCTATATATGTAACGTTGTTGTAGTTAGTATTCTGCCTGCAAACATTGTGTTCGACTAATGCTGCAGTGCTCTGTTTACAAAGTGTTACTTTGTAATAGTAGTTATCTTTTGTTGATAACTACTGGTCTTTTACAGAGACAAACTGGCAAGTTCTGACAGATATGCTATTGAGGCAGGCTAGCTAGCAAACATTAGCTGGTTCGAGTGACTGAATCACTGCAGCCATGCATGCCCGAAATGGACTCAGCATCACCACCATCACTTGCAGCATAGGAATACAGAAAAGACTTTGCGCTGTTGAACGGCCTTATTAATGTTGGATTTCCAAGACTGCCTTGTTCAATCAGTACAAATAGCCACATTTGTGACCTCGGGATTCTATGACATACTCAAGTTATTCTCAGCTAGATTCAGTTGAATCGCTGATAAACGAGCTTCCCTATATGTTTTATCTGGGCCTGTTTTTTGTTAATGTTTTGATCTTGTATTATGCCTTTCTAATGGAGTACATAGTCCTTAATGTCGGAATAGTATTTCTGCCAGAGGACATGGACCAGGCACTAGTGGATTTGGGCGTGCTGTCTGACCCTGGATCTGTGCCCTATGACACGGACACGGAGCTGGATGTTTTCGAAGGGTACCTTGAGTGAGTGTCTTGTAGGGCACAGAACAATCCTGCCAATGATGCCCTGCCTTCGTCAGAAGGGCTGGACGTTTTGGCATACCTTTGGATTTGTGTGCAATGACATTGAAAGAAAACGCCAGAACATTTTCATGCAATATGACCCTCTTCATTAAATACGTGAGTTGACTGGGTCAGAGTAGCCTAATTCCCATTCCCACTTTGCTAATAGATTTAATTGTTTTCCTTGCACTGTGGCTTTGTGTTGAGGATTATGCTGATGTGTTTACTTTGGGCAGGATATCCTGATTCAAGATTTTCAAGAACTGTTGGACCCCTTGATCCAGATGAAAACCAGTATTCCAGTGGGTGGAATGTGTGCTGTCTGAACAACATGACTGGACCAACAAATGCAGCAGACACAAATACAACGCTCCCCTTTGTAGAGCACAGGTCACAGCAATGGCTTGGCCTGCCTTTTATTTCCTGCACTTCAAGAAGGCTTAGCCTCTTGTGAAAGATTAGTCCAGCTCTGTTTGCATTTCAGCACTTAAGATTTTCAATCCTGCCATTGCATTCTCTAAAATCTATCTGCCATTTCTAACCTGCATGTTAAGCTAAAAGGCAATAAACACTATGGGTGATACGCTATGTACCTAGAATAGGGGGATTTTACATATTTTAAGCATGTGTATGGGTCTGGTATTACAGGACAACAGTAAGTTGTCCATTGACAAACATGTCAACTTCAATGAGCTGCCAAATTGTCTAACTAAGCCTGGCTTCTGTGGATGCCTTACGGTCCCAAATAACACAGTCGATTTAAACAAATTAGTCTTTATGAGAGACAAACATGTTTATTACATGCTTGTAATAACAAATAATAATTTAATTTCTTACTCCCTCACATTTTGTACACAGGATATATTTAAGATAAATGTATATTTATTGTGTGGTCAATTAAGGCTGACATTTTGAAAGAGTAGTGTAAGATGTATGACAATCAATGCATGCATCATTTGTTCCTGAATAAGCCTACGTTTTATGTTTCTTCTTCTTTTTTGCCTAGATTTGTCAGCTGTATTCCTTTAACGGTTTTTGTTCAGTTATGTTTCCAGTAAAACAGAATTGATGAGCCTTCAAAAGTGCCAATCTTTGCTTTTTCATCTGTTCCACACAAATGTACAAGAAAAATAACATGGGAGGAAGTTGGAATCACAGTATAAAATCTGCTACTCTGAGACTGTAGTGTCATATGAGGGAGCCATATGTTCTGTTCTGAGTACACTGCTGAACTGTGCAAAACCGAAAGATGTGTGTGTGCATAGTTTATGAATAGGCGGAGCTCAACACTTTGTGATGGATAACCCTATATTGTTTTCCTTCTCATCACGTTGGAGGTGTAATATGGACCTTAAAGGTGTCCTTGGAAAGCTGAAAATCTGTTATATACATGTCATGGCATTTTCCCAACAATGCATTCAGTCCAGTCCTTGTACTAAAGGTTGCCAGTTACAGGAATCTAACATGTCTCATCCACTTATGGCGTACAATGTGTCAGTGAATATCATGAACTCTGTGGTTGGATTGGAATGTTATTTTTCTTCTACTACTGAAGGAGACAAATTCATTCCCTCATTCATTAAGATATATTAAGAAATCTGAAAATGTCCTATTCTCCTTTATCTACAAAAATGTCAGTTTTTGATCACAGGAGTATGTGAGACTTGCTTTAACCTGTATAATCCATTTTTGGCAACTGGACAAAACTGACACATTAACACAGCCGCCTTGTTGCATTAACACAAAATTTATAACGGTTTGAGAGAATAAGTGTGCTTGTGGCAAATGGATGCAGTGTATTGTTTTATTGCAAAATGTCAACAGTGCATACAAAAGAAACTTTAAACAGTTCAGTGCAGACAGCGTCCTTTACAGACGTACATCTATTTAAAAAAAAGGTCCAACAGGTTTTTGAGCATTGTAGTGTGCGGTAGTTTAGCAGCGTTGATGGACTGGTTCTCCCATTGTCCACTAAGAATGCTGAATCCTTATTCTTTTATCCTGTTGATGCAGGTGCTGGAGTATACCGTATGGTATAAAATGGTTCCACATCCTTCGAAAGAGAAAAAATGCTGTTTAATTTTTCGCATTTAAACAATGTACAGCAAAATACCATTCAATGCAATTAAGCAATAAATTATGATTTGAGCAATATGCTGGACATTTGCTTGTGTGTGTGTTGGTTAAATACTATTTTCTCTGCAGTGTTCATGCTGACCCTGTGTACACTTTTTTCCTTTTTTTAACATGTTTTATATGTCTCGTCATGGGTAGTGGTATCACACCTGGACAACCAGTCACATCATGCCGTACATCTGTGTTTATTAAATATCTCATCTCATACCAGATACCAGTAGTATTCAATATGGTGTCATACTGTGGAGAAAAGTTTTGCTGAGAACAAAACGTCATACCCAAGAGACTTCATCCAAGGGCAAAGTTTCAGGCTGTTGCTCAGTTTCTGCGCCCCAACATCAGTGAAGTTATTAAAGCCAACACTGGATATGAAAACAACAAAGGTTACTTCCTGTCCTGGTCATCAGCCCATAGAATTTAATATGAAGTGGACAAAAATGTCACACTGACTCAAGGTCACAAGTGAAAAATAATTTACTTACTCAAGGTCGATCAGGGATCGCATCTCTGGTAGGACCAAAGCAAGTCTCTCTGCTCCACTTTCGGCTATTAGGTTATCATACAGGCTATTGAGAGAGAGAGACAGGCTTTTATATTCATTGAAGCAAAAACAATATCTATCAGCATTCCTTAGAGATGGTAAAACAATATACAGCCTAATTTGCCATAATGACTTTTGGCAATGCTACCCTTTGAACTGCCCTGTTGGTGAGCAATAAAAGGTAACATTTAAGCACTGTGTTTCCAAAACCCTAACTATGCCAAATGCTAACTGTGTCTCTGATGTTGTTCAAAAGTCAGCCACACCTGAGACCTTGAATGGATGGCATGGCAGTGAGAGCTGGCGCTAGTTTCTCCAGTCCCTTATCTCCAATCGAATTCTGAGACAGGCTGGTAAGAGATGAAATGTGCTTACTTCACATTATAAAATCACAAGACGGAAAAAAACTATTTAATGAGAACACATAATCTAGAATAATCTAAAATTATTCATTTCAGGAAAAAAATGATCTGAAATGATAATAATATAATGTTTTTAGTCAAAGTGGGCTTACTTTAGCATTTTCAGTGATAATAAGGAATTCAACACATCAGCCAACAGCTCAGCTCCTGAGTCACCAATCTTATTTTTCTCAAGGCTGAAACAAGAGGAGACATCATCACCAATTGTACCATTCATATGGACAATGGTTTATTTTTAAGTACTTTGTTTAGTCATTTTGCCTTTATTGAGATAAGATTGTGAAGAATGAGAGATTATTGCCCTCACTCCAGGTAAACAAATTATGGATGTTTTACACGTGACAGTGTAATGTTCAGAAGCATGTGTGACAAATACAAAGCCTACATAGATATACATCTATATGCATCAAAACCACTTACTCTAAATGCACCAAGCTGCCCAGAGTGGGCAGGATCTGGGCGAGTTTTGGGAAGATTATAGGGCCAATGCTGGGACCCAACCTAGAAAAATCAAGCAAACATGAACAAGGGATAGAGTGTAGGGAGACATGGAGAAGCTTCAGAATTAAGGAGTCCTGTTTTGTGGTTTGTTTAAGAAAATAGTTAAATTAAACCTTTTCCTTCTTCAAAAACAACTTCATTGCACTTACTCAAAATCAATCTCCTCAAGCTGTCTAATAGCAGGTATATCATGGTCCAATGATGCAGTATATCTGAAAGAAATAGATGCAACCAGAAATAGGGTGACAACTGCTGTTAGCAGAAGCTAAAATAAAGCACATCAACAGTAAATGTAACCCACAGTGTTAAATATAAACCCAAGGTTGCAAAGCTTGCACTAAACTGCCCCTGAACATGCACATGTTGCACTAAGGATGTGGTTGAAAGCAAATGGCATAATGTGATCAAGCACCTGCATGGCAAGTTCCTCTCTCTGTGAATGCGAATCAGCACTGCCAGATTACTGATGTGCTCCTCCTGTGTGGCCTTGAATGGGTGAAGGGTGAGCTTGTTCATAGCACTCTTCAAGAGGTCCATGTCCCCACTCTCCTGTATCTCTGTCCACATGGCAATGGTGTCTGCCAAGGGTGCCCTGGTATCAAAGGAATTACATTTTCACATTATACAGGGACAGACTCTGTGTATTCAGATACTGAACTGGACAAAAATCTTGTGTATCTTTATATTCTTATATACCACGCATAAACTTCTGTAGTCCTAATCTTTGATTAAATGTATTACTTATATCCAAGCCTTACCTGTAGGATGTGACACAGTTCAGCCCAACAAGCTCCTTCAGATCACTGAGGGTGATGCCTGTGTCTTGCAGATTGATACAGAACTGTCTCTTCAGGGCTTTGGCATCCTGCAGCAGGTAGCAAAGGACATAGACATCCGGCGGAGTCAATTGTGCACCGCAGAGGCTCAAGTTGTCAGGGAGGTTCTTCACCAGCTGCTTTGCAAGCTTCTTGCTCCCTGTTTCGTACACACAGTGGCAAAGCTCCAGGAGTCTGCCTGGAGCCATCTCCCCAGATTTCAGGGACTCCAAGTGGGCCTCCACAGCCTTTCTCTTGGCACTGCTGCCAGAGCCGGGAGTGACGTTGGAGGAATGAGGTATGCCAATCTCGTCTAGCTTGTAGTTCTGAAAGAGAAGCCCCATGGTGAACTGTTGCACCATGCCTACCCACTCACTCTGGGGCCTTCTTCTCCTGCCGGTGCCCATGACCAGGTTGACCAGTGCCTTGTCATTAACACTGTCTGACAAGATAAGGTGAGCAGAGGCCAAAAGGTTTTGGATGAAGGCATGTGAGAAAGTGTATCTGGTAGTCTCACTGGCTCTAGCTGCATTTCTCACAGTGTGAGGAGTAAGCATTTCGCTGACAAGACCGTAGTCCCTGAGTTCTGTGGATCTCATTTGTTCATCCGCCATGAGTGAGCTGTGTGTGCTAAGAGACTCCCATGCCAGTGAACACAGCTGGGTAATGTCTGGGGTCTCCTTGCCCTGCGTTTGAGAGGTCTGTTTACTGCACAGGGAGAGCATTTTCACCAGCAGGCCTGTGAGGGTTGAGGGCAAGGCAAAGCGCTTGTTGTTGTCGAAGTGGACGAGGAGGAAACACGTGTACCGGCACAACAGGGGGTTGGAGCACAGGCTGTAAATGTACTTTTGCTGTTTCATTTTGGTCAGGGCACTGGCACTGCGATGCACGTCGTCTGTGAAATACAATGACGTGTACAGATCGATCTCCACGGGAGAGAAGCCGCAGAGCTCCAAAATGCTGTCCACCTTGCGTAAAACAGGCGTTAGGCCGCTGCTTGGTCTCGCGGCGATCAGAAGTGTGCAGCCTTTCAGCATCCGTTTCAGGAAGAGTCCTGAAAACAGCTGCTTGATGCTGTAGCCCTCTGCCTGGGTGCAAGTGGCAGGGGAGTGGAGAAGGCCCTCATGGTCTTTGAAGTCCTCAAAGCTGTCAAAAATAATGAGAACCTCTTTGGGAGTGGAGACTATGTGTTTGAACACAGCATCCGGGTCCTCACAGTGCAGAGAAGTGGGAAGATCAAAGAGCAGCCTCTTTAGACTGTAGTCAGGCTGTGTCAGGTTCAAGGTCTTGCAGTCGAATGAAAAGATGTAGCGAAAACGTGGCAGGCCTTCCTTGGCCCAGTCGAGGCACAGACGTTTAATGAACGTACTCTTACCTGTCCCGGGCTTCCCGAGCAGCGCAATCGCCTGCTTCTGCCTCATCGGCCCGTTGCCAAACACCTGTTTCCTGGTTAGCGTGGCCTTCTTCCGCTCCGTGTCGCTAAGGATAACCATCTCTTTTTCCAGGCACTTGTTGGCATTCTTCCCAGACTTGACCAGTACTGTTCTCTGGAGCAGATGAACATCAATGTAGTGACACTCCATGCTCCTGTCCCTCTCCAGTTCACTGCAAGATTCTCTCATGCAGGACTTCACATGCTCCGAGTACCTCACGACATACCCTAAAACACAGGGCATAATTACCACAATATATACATTATACATAATTACACAATATATACTGTATATACATTTACATTTATGCATTTAGCAGATGCTTTTATCCAAAGCAATGTCAACTATTACATCATGGCCAGCTTTCCCTAGAGCAACTTAGGGTTAAGTGCCTGGGATTCAAACCCACAAAGAGGTTCCTTAACCACTTTGCCAGTACCACCCGTATATAATTCATCATTACACAAAGGGCCTGAATTTAAATGGAAGGGAAATTGTAAAGCAAGGCAAAAAACACAGTACTCTTATAGCATGTATAGCTTCTTTTGCATTTGGCAGTATTCAGTATTGATTCATCAGCACTTGTGCTGAGTGTCTCACCCATACCTTACAAATTACCCATAGACTTTGCCCTTTTAAATTCAAGCCTTTAGTACATATATATTTTCTTACATTTCTGCATTTAGCAGACACTTTTATCCAAAGCGACTTACATTTGTCGGCTATCAACTACACCAGGCCAGTCTCCCCTAGAGCAACTTAGGGCTAAGTGCCTTGCTCAAGGCCACAACGGTGGCAGCAAGGATTCAAACTCACAATTTTCCAGGCTACTTGCATGCTAGCTAGGTTCCTTAACCACTACGCCCAGGAATCCTTTACAGTAAACTTTACATTCCCTTAGTAAACATGACTATCAATGTCATTTGAAATCACGTGGAAAAAAAGTACAGACTTACAGGGGTCCTCTGCCACACCCTCAGGTTCGGGAGTCAAGGGAACATCAACTGTATCGGGAGTGTTAATTTCAGTAAGAATAACAATAACATGGAGCCAGTGCTGAATTCAAACCAAGTTTCCTTTGGTGCTAATATTATTTGCACAAGTTTATTTTGAGATAAAAGTATACCAGACACAGCATATATTGTTAACTTTGCAGTAGAACTAGGATGTTGGATTCACCTGCAGTAGGAGATGAAACAATAACAGGTTCTCCAGGTGTAGTTCTTTCTGGTAGTGAGCTTCCAGGACTGACCACCGGTTGCTCAGAGGACGTCAACTCACCAGTAGCTAAAAGGGGACAGACCATTTAAAATAATCTGCAATCCATAATTTCTCTCATGCCATGCTTGCACACCACAAGACAGACAGGCAGTTCCTGAGATTCCTACGTTTTTTACTTGACATAAAAAACAAAACTATGAATTGTAGGCTAAAGAGGATCAAGTCAATTACATGGTGTGGACTATTTGGATGTATCCACATTTATACTGAAAATGCTGAATCTCCCCAAAAAAGCAACTTAACAATGCCCATGTTGTCAACATTTCACCTACATGCAGTAAGAACTGCCACAGAAACTAATGTGTACCTGTAGTGGGAGATGGGAGAGTGTTGGACTCTGGGGATGTACTTCTGTTCACGCTCTCTGATAACGAACCTCCCGGACTGACCACCAGCAGCTCCGGGGCAACCGTACCACTTACTGTAAGGACATACACACACACACACACACACACACACACACACACACACACAGGTCAAGCAGAAGTACACACAAACATTCCACACTCTAGGTTTCATAATTACAAAGCTTAATCATAGTGTCTCCCCTACTATATTCTAAGCCATGAGGCCTAAAAGATGTAACAGATATTCGTCAGCTAATCATGAAGTCAATTCATGCCAGTTAAGTCCTTGAGGGCTTAGGGCTTTAGAACACTGGAATTCAGACCCAATTGTACAGTTGATATTCAGCTGTTAATTAAAAAAAAAAAAAACTTACTGGGCGAGAGTGGCACAATCTGAGGGATTTGCTTTTGGGGTGTCGTGGGTACTGTGGAAGGCAGAAAATGGCTGGATTAACACTGTGCATGGTGATTGGTTATTTTGTACCAGAAAATCTCTATTCTCACACTCACCCAAAATGTATGTAGGGTTGGAAGGGCTAAGTGGATGGGTCTGGATGATTTGAAATGTTGGAGAACCTGGAGAGTACACAATAAGGGATTTATGATTTATTAGTCATTGCAGAAAAGATACTAACCATTTCTTTATCATTTTTTGGTCAACACTAGTCTATATTTTCTGTTGTTCTCTCAATTTCTATTTAAAGCCTGTGAGAAATTACTCCCTGTGGACATTCTTAAGAGACTGTTAGTGTGGGTGACATCTATGGAGGACATTGTCATAAAATACAATCAGTGGCAATTGTACTTACCACCAGCAGGGGGAAGCAGAGCTGCAGGGTTAAAGTTGGCAATACTGGTGATAGGCACTATGGCAGCTGGACCAATGGGGACAAATCCTTGAGGGCTGACTACCACATGTCTGACTACACTCTCAGGATTACCTTCATTGAAAAGAGGAACATATGTTATATACACTTTACATCTTTAACATCAGATCAAACTGATCACATTGTGATTCAGTGATTTCTGTGGCTGAATTTATTTGAAAATTGTAGGCTATTTTCAAGTCATAAACAGTAAATCTCATGTCAGAATTCTGGCTTGGAACCATAAGACTTGTGCATTAGTAAAGGAATGATCATCAGTCAGTATAAATCTCACCTCCCAGTAAGTTTTCTGGTGGTGTTTCCTTGGGCTGTGTATCCTTGATTATTTTTGTTTTTTTTGGTGGGGAGGGACCATCTGAAATGTCAGACCAGGGCCATCAATACCACAGCTTGATATAGCAGTGTTATACTTTACACAGAGAGCTGCAAACACCATCATTTGAATATCATAAGACAAATTGTCACCTCGAAATGACTGAAACTGACATGAGGAGCATTTCCTCAAAAAAAAGGGCTAGACTGTAAGAGATTATTTTATTTTCCTTCCTTATTAATTTAGATAACTATGAGGTGAAATCAATATTGACACTGACATATTGACAAGCCAGTGTGGAGAATATATTGCACTACTACAGTGTAACTGTTCCAAGTCCAAGAGGGATGAGCTACAAGTATCCTATGAGGAGAGTAAAGCAACAGTTCCTAGACACATACTTCTGATACAGAGGTTCCATCACTGTGCCCGTGCAGTTGCATCATGGCTATGAGTGTGTTTTAACACTGGGAACATCTCTGATGCTGCTATTACCTCTCGCACCGTCATTTCTATGCATCCTCCTAAATATGAAAACTAGCTGCCTTGCATCAGGAGTGTCAAGGCAGTGAATCAGCTCTATAGGAGCATCATGACAGGCTGATATCTCAGCTAATGGTATGGGGCTGCTGAATGCATCTATCTAATCACAGGCAAATGTGAGCACTGACCACTGGCACAAGCAAATTAGATTGTATAATAGCAGGGGATTCTAATTTGCATAAAGATCTTTACGCATTCCTGCATGATAGCAATTTGGAACATAAGACCGTTGAAAAAAAAAGTGGACTAAAAAAGTGACTAACTAACTGTAACTACATGTAGCCCAACACCTTTGGGATATGAGCTGAAAAATTCTCTCTTATAAACTTCTAAACACATTTGTGCTGTCTTGCTATCCTCCATGCTGAGGTGGTTTGACTCTGTCTCAAATATGAAGGACATACATATAAACAAAGTCTCTAAAAAATAAATTGCTGAAAGGTGTTGTGATTTTTGTTGCACTGTGTTTCAACTGACCAGTAGTTTTAATATCTAATGGGTTAGTTATAATGTTGCATAAAAATCAATATCACAGTATTCAACCAAGTAATTGCAACAATAAGGTGTAGAATTTTGGAACTGATACTTTACTGTAGTAACGCTTATTGCACAATGAAGTAATGTAATAAAAACTGACCATTTTCACGTTACCTGTTTCTTTAGGCAGGGGTCTTGGTCTGTGAGGTGATCTGTTACCTTCAAAGGTAAAAAAAAACACATAGACACAGTTTTTGCATTATTGCATTATTTGTGTAAAAACCACCACTAGGCCTACTTTCTTTATGATCTTCACAATGACTCATCCCATTCTACTTCACTATTTTCAGAACCCCAAACCTTTAATTATAGCAACAGCATAGCAACAGATGTGAAAACAACAGGAGGACTAGAGCATGTGAGCGGAGCTGAGCGGGAATGGAGTGTGGAAAGGAGCGGGTGGAATTTAGTGGAGCGTGGAAGGTTTCGTTTTTTTATCAAAAGACCGGAGCGGTCGCTCTGTCTCGCTCCAGTTTCGCTCACTACACGAGTTTGGGCATGCACTAACTAATTCACGGAGAATTCATCGGTGCCTTCTAAAGTTATCAAGGGAGTTACGCTTAAAATAATCGGACGGTGTGCTCATTGATGGGGATGGCTGGAGTTCGCAAACTATTCAACAAAGGAAATTGATAGCTAATTCATACAAGTGTGGGCCTACTATTCCTATTTAAATCTAAAAAGTTGCCTCGTAAACATAAGTGTACTACGTGAAGCGGAGCGGCCTCGTCTGGATTCAAGTGAATGGTCGAGCGGAGGAAGCAGCGCTCTGCGCGGATCTCTCACTGCTTAGCTCTCACAAGCATTTCACAGGCAATATGTGGGACAAAATCTTACATTAGCCAATCCCAACTACAATACATTACATTATTATTTACGATGTATGTGTTCACATTTTGTTTATGTAAAACATATGAATTGTATAGCAAGGCTTTCGTGGTGCTGGTTGCAGGTGCAGGAACTGCTATGTGAACAGACATTTTGTAAGTGTTGGTGCACAGTTGTTATTCAGAATTCAAGATGATAATGTAACAAGTATAGAACAGGCAAATGATGCCTGCACCAAAAAAAATATTGACCAACAAACTATGAAGATGAAAAGGCCATTGAAAGTGTTGTGATTGTACAGGTCACAAAAAGTGAGGTTTGGAGAAATGTGACTGAAGTGTACTACCACTGGTGCCATCTGTCCTTTTTTCTGGACAAGGTTTATCTCTTTGTGTGCAAGACCCACTCCAACCAGTAGACACCTCCCTGGCATAAACCCTGTAAAAAATATTCTGACCCAAAATCAACCAAGGGTGCATTGCTGGATGATAAGTTCAAACTTTTGTTTGAGAGCAAAATTATGTTTAGTATATGTTGTATATGACCATAGCACAGTGGATCCCAACCTGTGGGCAGTCAAGGTATTACAGGTGGGCTATGAGACACTAGCATGAACACACCCACTCAACAAAAGCATTTCAAAATTCATTCACGATGTAAAAGTGTAGGCAAATTTGTAATTTTTTTCACAAAATGTGAACCATAACCATTTAGTGCTCACATTCTATATCTCCACATCTCACACAGCTATCTGTGACACCCAAATGCTTCCACCCTGTCAGATCACATACAGTGTAAAACATCAGTATCAGGTATAAGAATCTGTGATTGAAAACCAAGCAGACCGATTACTGAAAATGCAACAAAAGCCTCACAATCACAGACAAAGCTTACATTGATGAAAGGTTTGTCAACAATATTGAGAAACTGACTTGAAAAAACTGAACTTGAAAAAGTGTTTAAGGATGACCAGCATTATCTGAAAACGAATGTTTCAGAAAGTGGTAAACTGTTACATGCTGTTTCTTTAAAATTTGTTTACACAACAGACACATTCACACTGTTTTCAGGTCAACACACGAGCAACATATACAAAAATAGAAAACTTCCTCCATGAAACAGGAAGGCGCAGCTCAGCCTGCACTCTCACTCTCCTGATAGAAAGACAGACTACCAGTCTACTACAGACCAGCAGCACTAAGATGACCCTTTTGGGCGAGGGTGTATGAAACACCTGAAACACCCTGTGACATCAGGTAACATCACTCAAGATGCAACCTAGAATAGCATCATGCATATGATGTACTGTATCTAAAAGACTATCAGCCACACAACAACAGCACTGAGGGTCCCCTAAGGAGCTACAGTTTTGTTACAACTAATTCAGTCACTTGTCTCAGCAACTTGATTATTTTTTAATCGAGTATCCTTTGCTTAACCAGTCAGGTACCAACTGTGACAGATCACATCAACTTAAAAACCCAAGCACAGACATGCCTAAACAAGTACTGCATGCTGTGCCCTCATCAATACCTGCTTGCTCTGTCATACATAGAACTCCATCTCAAAAAGAAAGACATGAGTTGTGTTTTAGGATGCCTTGATTTTGGAGCAGACAAAGCCTTGCTAAAAACGACAGTGGCAAACTGAAAGCAAAACTTATGGAGACGTCTGGGGAAGGGAGGGAACTTTCCAATCTTTTGGCTAAGAAAGGAGAATTACATGCTGTTTTCTTATAAAGAAAACATGTTGAGTATTAGTTTAAAGAGAGCTATTTCACCTTAAAATAAACTTAGACTGTTTGGTAAAGCTTTCCAAGTCACAAGAAAATTCCAGCAAAAATCCCCTGTGCTCCTTCTTTCTCTCCACACCTTTTCCTTAGGTTTCCTTGTGGCCTTTGCCAAGATAAATACGTGACAGCCATGACACTACTTTCAGTAAGCTTGCTAAGAATAAATCACTAACCAACTTGGACTCAAACTTGGACCTCAAAAATATTCCATTCAAAAACGTACTCCTTAACCAAATTGTCCATCTGGACAATTGCTGCTGCACCAGCCTAATTTGTGAATGGATATGCAAGTGTTATATTTCTCCGGTCTTACCAAAGCATTCATGAATCACATACCCTGCATCTCCTTCATTCCTATTGAGTTCATCAAGTTAGCAAAATAATCCACAGAAAGAAAAGGATTAGAAATAAACAGCTACTACTATGCAGAGCGGCATACTATTAACCATAAGAAAAACAGTAGGAGAGTCGAGCATTAAAAATGCACCATAGAACCAAGACGCACCAAGATGCCCCCTGATCCTTCACCTTCAGAAAGCCTCACTCCCCTCACTGTCATCCACAAAGCCCTGTTCATTGTCTCCATAACCAACATCACCAGCTTTGATGGCCTCCTGTACCTCCACACCACCACTCCACCCCCTCACCCGGGCCCCAATAACCTCCACAATACAGGGCCACGCTGCCCACCACCACACACAAACACATGACTTGACCCCCCCACCCCTCCCAACCCACACTGCCACACAGCCCTTGACCATCTTCTCATTACCACTCTCAACACCTGCACTTTATCCCAGTCTCTGCCACTTTACCCCGCACTTTAAGATCAATAATTTGCTAAAAAGGCAGTAAGTCTCGATAGGACAGTTGAGTCATGCTTTTATCAGTAGTATTCTTTGTTCCCTACACATTGTGCCTATCTGAAATGCAGGTTGAGTGCCTATTCTAAAACACTGTCTGATGTATGTGTGCCTATCTAAAATGCAGGTTGAGAAGATAAATCAGGAGTAAAAATATTCTATTTTTCATTGTAAACCACTTGTCTTTTTTCCATGTCAAGTCTTTAGAGGTAAAGGTTTAGTTCATTCTGGTCTGTTCCTTACTTATTCTCTCACTTTTATGTTTTTTTTATGTAGTATGTTTTTCTTTTCATTCTTATAGCTCATTCCTTCGTTCTTAACAGAAATATAAATGGAAACAGATAACAGAAAGTGTCACCACAGCAACCTCAAAATGTCTGTGTATGGCTGAGATAAGGCATTTTTGAGTGTTGCAAGTTTCTGTACATTATAAATGTGGCTAACTATGTGGCTATTTTAATGGTTAATTTTTTAAACAATGCTTATTGTAATTCTATGTGCATAGCTTTGGACCAAAGAGTCTGCTATGATTCACAACCATAAACAACAATCCCGAAAAAAGAAAACGTCAGATATTGCAATACCACAGACAAAAACACTACAAAAATAAATAAATGTTATGTTTCCTCTTACCTTTTTCTGTTGCACTTTCAGAACATTGAAGGAGACCGACTGGCCCCATTAAAGGTGGCTCCACCTCTCCTGAAGAAGAAATATTATATATTATTAATATTATTATATGTGAAATTAGCCTGTCTATGTTGTTTCTCACACATAGAAGGGAGAAGCCCAAATGACTGATTGACAGCCATCACTCTACCCACTTCCATTTGTAGGAGATTTAACCCTTCTTGCCACCTCACTAGTGCTGCACTCTGGCACATGATCTCCACTGTTAGCATCCCAAGACCACGGCTAGCTACCAAGCCAAACATGCTAATCTTAAACGCCCAATATCAAGACATTTGATGGCTGAACTAGCGAAATATAATGACAGTACAAATTTGTGCATATTGTAGTATTCAATAGTCAAATAACAACATTGGGGATAGCCTTCACCAACTCCACCATCTATCATATAATCTTGTTCAGTATCTTACGAGGAGCTGTTAAAGTAGCAGAAAAACTAAAGACTCTTAACATAGAAGCTCTTAACATATCTGGATCGGTTTGAAATCTAAATCCATGATTTCAGAAATGTGGCCAGAGCTGTGGGCATTATCGAGTTTCATTTTGCAGATGGGGTTAAAAAAGGGAAGTTAATAGATAAAACATCTGATCTTTGGGGTTAGGCATTTTCTGATTCCCAGGATTCCAACATCGACAGCATACATAAATATTTCTCTCAGTGAGGCTGAATAACAATGGCATGATAATGCCCTCAAGTTAAAAAGCATAATATCATCTTCATTACATTAACCTAGTACAAGGTCTGTATTCATCCCATCTTCCTGTTCCAGTGGGCCATGGGCAAACCAGTGACCCAGTTATTTTCCCCTGATGTGGAAAATGTGTTTACCTGTGTCACTGTGGACGCCATGGTCTTGATCGCTGCTAATTGTCTCCAATAGGCAACCGTAATTGCTGAAGAGAGCAGCTAGGGCACTTTCCTCATCTCAAAACAAGAAAACACAAACTAAGCATTAAGCCACAGATGAGATAGCATGGAAGGTGAGAAAGTGAGTCGTGTGGATAAGGAAAGTCAGCAGGGTTTGATCACGAGATGCGCTTTCATTTTTAATTAAATAATAAATAAATCATCTTACCAAAACTATCAACATCCTCATCACTAAGAATGTCATTATGCTGTATGACGTCGAAGTTCCAGGAGTCCCAAAAATTACCTACAACATAAAGAACTTTATTCAGTAATTTTCGATATAACGAAGAAAATGAACAATGTATCATCCTAACCATCACCGGATCCGAACCATGATGGTGGTCGTGGGCCGTATAACAGTCAACAAACATTGTAGAAAATAAGGGACAATGCAATCGGAATCCGAGTCATTTCTGTCTCCAACGTGAGTTTCACTTAAACATGACCACACAATGACTGACCATGCAAATCTTAACAATGAGACAATACAAGTAATTTAAAAGAGTAGCCTAGTTATTCAGTAATTTTCGACATAACGAAGATCACATTGAAAAGTGATTATGGTGGATGAATCATTAACAAACCTTTATGCTTAAAAAAATTAAGGGTAAAAATACAAGAGGGTGCTGCGCACTTTTGGTTCGAGAGCTGGTATTCCCCTGTAGCCATTGTCACTTTCCCACCACCATCATAACACGCACTCCAGACGTTATTACAATTTTATAACTAGGTTTAATACTTTTCTGTTATAGAATTGTTTGTTGTTGTTGTTGTTGTTGTTATTGTTGTTGTTAGAAGTCTCAATTTTTATTATTTGGCTAAAAATGCAACATTTTTTTAGTCTCAAACTCTTATCCGATGCCCATCGGAACAACTAAAAAATTACCTGTGTCGACGCTGTGTACCTCCATGTCATAATAGTTTTTCTCGCGCAGTTTGCATTTGTCAAAAGCTACGCACTACGCGTATTAAACCCCAAAATTGACAGAACAAAGGTTTGCTGCTTGCTGTTTCTCGCGCTGCTTGCTGTGAGACGCACCACTGGGTAGCATAAGTCCTCAAATGACCCGACATCCGTGTTGGTTTCACTTTTAATTTGACAGCGTAGTTTTGTTTTAAAGAAAATGATGCTGTGTACGTTAAACGTACACAGCATCAAAAAAGGCTACAAATGAAAGTATACATCATATTAACTGGTCGTTATTGATGACATCTTTTTGCTGCATGTGGTTTAAAATATTTGCATGCGCAATAAAGCGCGCAATTTCACCAGGAACAAAAATGTCAATCTGTCCGTTTCTGACCTCGCGTTTTCATGGGTAGCCTACATATCACCCGCATTCAAATAGCGAAATAGTAGTCTAAGCCCTTTTTAAAGTATTTGTTAATGAATTACAATTCTTCTCTAATTCTCTCTAGAGAGTAAGTCAGAATGACAAGAAAAAGCCCAGTGTCTTCTATGACATCTTCTATGCTGTCAGTAGGAAAAGTGCCTTGGCTCCTACTTGTCTAGGGTGTATGTGTTAAATGTCTGTTGTAGCCAATCCAGTACATTAATTCACCACTTGTTCGGCAAAGGTTCAAACATCACCACCATAACACTAGGGAGTGTTTTTATCCCTATGCCACACCCTGTCCGCTTAGATTTGGCACGCATGACCTACACCCTGAGCTGCCGTTTGCCTTCCATAATACTATTTATATAATAACACCGAAACTAGGAACGCCTAAATCAGTGCACGGTGCAACACCAAAGTTATATTATTATGTATATTATATACTATTTATATTATATAGTAATATTATTTGTACTATTTGTTTGTTGTTGCTGCTGTCTAGCTGATTGGATAGGATTCATCAGCAACACATACTACCTGAAGATAGCTTGACAAGCAAGACTTTAATATCAAAATGTATAGTCTGGACATGACTGATAGATCGGGCTCAATCAGAAGGGCGGAATCAGCGGTCGTCTTTCAAGATGCCTCTGTACGCAAAAGGAGAGCGCTACGACCAATCAGAGCGACGTCGGCAAAACAGCAAATGTGGTTCTCTGAATGCCACATTCTCTGATTCTCTGCTTTTTCAACTCAACTTTCAAAGAAAAGCATAACAGAAAAGTCTAACACTTCCAAAGTCAATGCCAAAACCATTGTCTTGCATCATCACAGCCCTGTTGTCATTGTGCTAAGCCCACCCAACAACGCTACAGAGATAGAGCGTTGTAACTGGTCCTACGAAGCCGTGGTAAAAGACCTACTGAGGCCCTATGGTCCGTGGCTAGACATACATGCTGAGCAAAACTATTTGCTACCGCTAGGGTACATCTAGATTTCTATGCTAACCTAAAGCTGCAATATTCTGAACATTTGAGTATAGGCCTACTTGAGTGATGCAATGTGAAGCCGATTCTCAGAGACTGGTTAATACACCATGTGAAGCTACTCAGGGTTCAGTAATTTCTCAACAACCCTAAGATGTCCTTGAGAATATGCATCATGAGACTTTAAGAAGGTGTATACCACTGTCAAGAGAGCAAAGAGGGAGCTGTGGACAGCATTCTGGAACTGGAACAGTCGGTACAACACAAACTCCAACATCAATGACTATTTTTTCACAGGTCCACCATGTTTTCACCCTTGTCTTGTAGTTGCTAGGTCAGTGATTTTGCAATAGGCAAGGGACAAATGCATTGAGTGGTGATGTTTGACAGGATGCCGAAATGATTAGAGATGTTGTCATAGTCTGAACTCAAAGTCAAAGTTTAACAAAGTGACCAATAAATGTATGTGCAAGATAAAATTTGATTTTGTATATTCAAACTGTGTGTACCTGACCATGGCAATTTAGTGTTACCCTAGTGTATTGCGTTTTATCATAAGTAGTTAGACTGTTTGCTACCAGTGTAATCAGTAGAAAAAAAAAATTCTTTTTTAATGTGTGTCATGGTTATTGTAAATCTATAGGCCTACAGACATGTTTCCCCCACATGCTTACTGTACATCACGACTGCAAACACTCAGCTGATTTGTAAGTCACTGTATAAAGCCTCTGGGCCCTATCATGCCGCGGCGCACTGTGCATTCGCGACATGCGCATGGTGTCATTACTATTCTGTGCCAGCGCAACGTTCAATTTTTCAGGCAAAAATTCACGTTGTCTAGATAGCAGATGACACTGCGCCTTCACGGTTGTGTCGGCGAAAAGAAGAGGTGTGGTCTGGCGCAAAGCGTGCCAGATGCCATTATAAGGACGCAAAAATTAAATCCCCCAGTGACCAACAAAACCCTGGTCTGTCGTCAGTTGCGCATTGCTGAAAAGCTATTTTAGGGGCGCACAGCGCTAGGGGTTATGAAAGCGTGCACAATGCGCGCACACCCTGCTTCTCTCATCAGCAGGAGCGCGCAGCAGGGTTTATACAAAAGTTTTTCATGTATAAAAAAAAATTATGGAGTCCCTGGAAATATGAAATATAAATGTACATCACATATATCACAATATTATTAATTTATAATGTTATTTAAGATTCACATTGCTGTAATCACGGATAAGTAATGGTGGTAAAACTAATTGGTTGTTTAACCAATAGTGGCCGACACATACATACTTAAATGCACCTGTGAAGATTGGGTGTCAAAAGCAAGATTGGGTGTAAAGAACAGGAAACGGTGATATTACGCTACACCTCCACAATATCATGTAAGTTCTCAAGTTGCGTTGGCTATATAATTCTATCTTCATTACGCGGTCATTCATTCCTGTCTTCCGGGTAAATTCGCCATCGTAATAGCAACACACCATGGAAAATGCGCCGCTAGCATTTAAAGGGAATGAGAGTATAAATCCTGATTGGTTAATTGTATGTTACGCCCAAAACACACCCATTACTAATGAAGTACTTTAAGACCAACCCTTTTGAACCACGCGCCTGGAGCAATGTTCGCTTTTCCCGCTATCAAAATACCAAATTGTGTCGGGAACGCCCCCAAACTTGCGCGACAGACTTTAGACAAAGCACATATGATCGTGAAAATTGAGCCCTCTGTGTGTTTAGATTCTGGAGGCACATTTAGAGACAGCAAGTGACGGCAATAATTTGGGTAGATTTCAGTGCATTGTGATTTCAATTATCTCAAAGATGCGGCAGTGTTTTTGACATAAGGCTGAGATTGCAAAAGAATGCAGCTGCATTATGAGCAACACCTATCAATTCATCTTAGCTAAAAAGAAAATTACAGGGCACATGTAGTACATATAATAAAAGAAACAATGAAATAATTTAGTATTAATGATACTTCAAAGAAAAATTCGGTGGACGGTGGTAGTGTCGCGGTTAAGGAACCAAGGCTAGCGTACAAGTAGCCTGAAAAAGTGTCGGTTCGAATCCCAGCTGCCACCGTTGTGCCCCTGAGTAAGGCACTTAACCCTAAGTGGCCCTGAAAAATTTATATTTGACAAAAAAAAATGCAAGTCGCTTTGGATAAAAGCGTCTGCTAAATGCATAAATGTAAATGTAAAAATTCCTGTATACCCATATGATTTTTGTAAACCAGCTAATCCAAATATTAAATTGTTTTGTCTGTGGCACTAAACTGTTTTAAGTGGATAGGGTTAAAGATCTGGAGAAATGTATCCAGTATTTCATGAAAGACAAATATTTCATTTTATTGTGAGGAGATAAAAGTTTAATATCCGCTCTAAAGAGATAGACAAAAGATGTCAAATGTGCTTTAAAATAGTGTTAGTTGTTGTTTCAGCCTGAATTTTGCTGATGGATAGATCGTTGGTGCATGTCTGTTAAGAGGCTACCAAGAGAAGTAAACAACAATGTAAACAAAACAAAAATCTGAGAACAGAAATGACCTACAGTAGACTGAGTAGGTTTCCCAGCCAAGCCAGATGCCCTTCAGTGCCATGCATACAACAAGAATCAAAAAAGTAGAATGAAAGAAGAAAAGGATAAATAAAAATACTTTACATGAAAAAAGTTCAAAATGAACAAATAAAGAATTCTCTTTATTTTTTTATTTTCTCTTTATTTAATTCAACTGATACCTCACCTGACTCACAGGAGGTGGAGGTGAATTCCAAACTGGAGTCCACTTCCTGTTTCAACACCAACTGCAAAATCCCCTGACAGGCATCCCATCTCTGCCACATGGGTAGTGCCATTCTTCGTGCCAGGTCCTCCAGGTCCGGCTCGCCAGCCCTGCCGCTGGTGCTGTCCGAAAGGCAGTGCAACTCTTTGCTCAGAGCCAGGTAGTGGTAACTGGGAAAGACCTGTGCCTCCAACATCTGCTGAAACAGAGAGCAAAGCTCCTCGGGCAACGCCACCTGCAGCACCCATCTAACCTGGTCCAAAACCTGGTCAAAGGTGACCTTCACTCCGTCCTCAAACATGTTCCGAAGTAAGCGGAAAGATCCCAGGCCCCAGAGTAAAAACAAATTCTCCGGAGTAGTAATATTACATTGTTACAACCAAAAAACTACTTTATAACGAAGAAAATAATTAAAGATATCAGGGGGGAAAAATTGTGATGAATAGAAACATATAAAAATGCTTTAGTAAAATCTTGTGCTGTAAAGAGCTGCCTGCGAGATCAAGAGAAGTCCACTGAGTGACAAAAAAGAGGTTGCAATCAACTTAAACTTTAAACATGGGGGCGGGGGGGGGGGTTAAGTTTCACATGTCCTTTTTCAAATAAAAAAAAGCCAAAGAAATACAGATACATGCAAGCGGAATTGTGATAACAAGTCTGAATCTACATCCACTTCACTTTTTCCCGCTGGAGATGGAACTAAAAGAGAAGTTGCAATACCCAATCAATTTGATGCAGTCTGGGGTTGACAATATGTGGCAATATTTTTAGAAACTATTTAACTCAACTATTTGATTAAATGAAGAATCAAATATACATATACATAAAATATACATATTCACAGTTCAAAGTTATAAAGCTGAATTCCTGACTCCTGATCTGACTGAGTTCCTGAACAGCAGTCAGGGTAATCAGTCTGAAACATAGTCATTGGTCTGAAACTGATTACTCTATTTACTGTATTTAAGAAGCAGTGGTTGCCATTATATAGATGAAGGTATTAGTGGCAACCATTGCTATTTTCTTAGGTTTATATGTATTGACACAAACCTTGAAAACCTTGAAGTTTGTTTTAAATATTACCACATAATACAAAACTTCACCAGCACGAACAGCTGACTGATAAAACTGGTAAAAACATTACCGACAGGCTAACAGTGTCTATCTTTGATTAATCGTGCTGTAAAATGTTTGATATCTGCCGTTTCACCTTGCCCACAAAACTACACAGTAGCACTATTGGGAACAACATTTGTATATACAGTGCGTCATCTAAATGAAACTAAAACTAATTTAAACTAAAGTGACTGATAAAGACATTCCTCAGAATGGGTCACTGCACAGTGTTGCTTTCAAGGCTTAAGCTCTCATGTTGACACTAGCAGCCACACAGCAGCTAAATGTTGTCCATATCTGGACTGGACAGACCCAGGTGTCAGCTTTCACTGTGGAGGAACAAAGCTATCTAGAGTGGGCATCTATCTAGACTCTATCCGTTTCCTCATAGTGTTAAGTGTACATTCAACATTTACATGTGATCATAACATAGCTGGATTTCACACAGAATGCTTTGCACTGTGTATTTCCATAACGTTGACTTAGTTCAGAGCATAAAGAGTGTCATTCAGCACAATAGCATGATCTACTTGACACCAAGGATCAATTTCATTACATGATGCTATCCACAGGGAGTTTCAAACACAGTGCATCTGATACATACTGTGTAAATGGATGTGATGTGATAATTACACTTAATTACACAAGACATATATATTAAATCACATTATTTATTGTTTAGTCATTTTAAAGAGAAAATTAAACATATACAAAATGCATATACAAAATAATTCATTACACAATCTGTAACTTGGTCATCTTCAGGGCAATAGCATGTGACTAGAGCAAAGGAGTTTGATTATAATTAAATCAGCCATGTTTACCTCGGTACCATGTGTTGGTAGCTGTCAAGCTGAAATCTTCATAGAGAAAGGGCATGCTTTCTGGGGATGTGTGATGTTTCAATGAAACATACCTGTATTCAAAGATGAGTCTGTCTATGTGGTTACAGGATATAGTCACATTATACATTTTGTCTGTTCTCAAAGAACAAAAGTCTCAAATATTTCACCTGGACAGGGCAGGGAAGTTATCGCTAACACTGCTTCAACTCAAATGTTCATGTTCATGTTCCTCTAACTAACAGTGCATCCTAGAAATTCTTTAGGGAGTACCTGAAGCCACGGCCTGAAGATTTACGTAAATACACATTTCATCTTTACAGGGCAGGAAAGTTATCATTAACAGTGCTCCAAATCAATGTCCATGTTCCTAACAGTGCATCCTAGAAATTCCTCTGGGAGTACCTGAAGCCACGGTCTGCAGATTTACATAAATATTATTTAAGTATGTAATCAGTCGGTAAGCATCTCCAAGTCGTCTCCTGATGTGACAAGTGAAGCACAATAGTCCTTGATCCCTGCGAGAAAACATATAGAAGAAATTAATTAGTGAGATCAGGCAGCTTTTTCCCATGATGACAGCTGACATAGCTCTTTTGGCATGCTACTTCAGTTCTAGGAAGCGCCATGTCTTCATTAGCGCCATGACTTCCAACACCACCGTCATCCCACCACTTCTGTTTTCATTGGAGTGAAAAAGAGGAATAGAGGCTTCCTCTGACTTCAGACACACACAAATAAAAATATATACTTTTAATATGTCACACACTTGTCAGATACTGTGACTGCAGGTATACTGGGCACAGATATGAATGAAACAGAGTCAGACGGTACAGACAGAATTTAAAAGTCTCATAATTTGGTTGTGCAAGTCTTGCCAAAAACATTTCATGACATGTTATTCCATTTAGAAAAACTGTATTGATCTTGTGTAACTAAACTATGTAGTGTAAAGGGTTACAGATTGTTCAATGTTATATCAACCTCCTGACAGGTTGTGGTACAGCGGTCAGCTTTTATTTGTCATTTGTTTATCTTTCCAGGATGTTTGTCATATTAATGTAGATTTAGCGTAAAAGTAACACAAAGTAAGAATTCCCCTTTCTATAATTTTTTAAAAATACTGAGTACCTGTTAATATTCAGAGGGCAAATAATTTTTTTCAACAAAAAACAAAGAGGGATCAAGGTCCTGCAACTGCAACAACAACAGAACTCGGGGCATATGTTGCTAGAAACGGTACTCTCCATAGCGCAGGTCAGTGTTCCATCACACTCAGTGTTTACAAACGAGGAAAAAAAAAGACTTGAAAAAGACTATAGGCCGAAACATCACACAACAAAGATAATAAAAATATGATATAGTAAACATAATGAAACATTAGATGTTGGCATTGAGATCTAATAACACTGTTTTTTTCACCTGACTTTAAGGATTAACCAGTGTGTTTTTTCCTTCATCATACTTAGTGCTATCATCTCAAGACCAAGGGGAAACCATACTTCCTCTATTTTGTCAGGCAACTACAATCATTTTAAATACAACATTTTGTTTAATTGTTTACCGATGTCGAAATGTCACTATGTGACACTTCGTCACTATGTGACATTTCAACACTATTTGGGGTCTCCTTTTTATCTGTTTGTCTTTTGTCTGATTTGTTATGGTATCATCTGCAAATTAATCATGAATCATCATAATTAATTACATTACCAAAACACTGAACTTTAAACTAGGCAGTTAGGGAAGTAAACAAAGGGGTAGGGGTCAACTATACATACATATTAGTCTTTGCCATAGATTTACAGGATGCACAGATATGCATTGTATGTGCAGGCAAAATAAACATTTGTGCACAAACAGTTTCAGAGACAGAGAAACATTAATTTATCTGTTAATCTAAGCCCACCCAGTTGCACTGGGTGCAGGGTCAGTTCAAAATAGTTGGAATTGTTTGTGCCTTGTTTGTACAAGTTTATGCAGATAAAATTAACATTTGTGCACTACAGTGTCTCACATTATTAAGCTTTTTTTTATTTGACGCATGATGTCATCAACACCCCCGCTGCAGAATCCCCACAGAAATTATAGTAATATATTATAGTAATTTATATACCTGAAACGTTTTGTGCACAAAAGTTTGTTTTGCCTGCACAAACAATGCACGTTTTTTTTTTCCAGAATTTCAACACATAGGGTGCCAACTTCACACAGGTCTACAGAGGAGCTCTCTGGAGACACTGACACACATGACTTGATGAAAACACAGAAGTACTCAAAAAAAATTGGGTTAGCTCTAATTTAGGAGTCTGCTTTGAACACAAATCTACAAGGGTTCTGAAATCTAATGGCATTAATGAGGTTTGGGTTATTGTCAATAATTTTGCAAACTGCATGGTAAGTCTGATCACCAGGGTGCCGCCACAAATGCTGGGCGCTGGGAAACCCACAAACAGCCTGCTAAAGATAAGCAGTCCAAGAAGAGGAAAAACCTGTTTGGCTCAGATAGTGTTCAGCGTATGTGGCAGCACCATCAAGACAACCATGTCATGCCTACAGTTGAGCATGGTGGTGGCAGCCTCGTGGTCTGGGACTGCATGAGTGCTGCCAGCATTGGAGTGGGGCAGATCAGGTCTACAGATGAGGAACACATCAATTCCAACATGTACTGTAAGACTTTGGAGCAAAGCATGATGCCCTCATCATGTTCATGTTCGCCATTAGGTGTACTCACTTGTGTTGCCAACTATTTAGACATTCATAAATCTATAAATAAATCTATATGTTTTATACTGAGAACTTTAAGTTATATCAAGTCTTATCATAAGTTTAATTTCTATAGCGTTGTCCCCTGAAAAGCTATAACAACACATTTGCAAAAATTTGAGGGGTGTAGTCCAGTCAAAATGAACAATAGGCTGCGTAAAACTGATGCCAGGGAGCCATTTAATAACACAGGCCTTCTATCAAAGAGTAACCAGTTGTGCCATCAGGCTTTACTAAATGGCACGCAAAAAAACTGCATGCCATTCACAAGACAGCACTACCTTTGGAATTTGTCATTAACATAATGCCACTGAAACTGAAGTACCGCCCTATTAGAAGACCTGTTTGTTGTGTTATTGCTTAACTTTCCCAGGACTTTCCTTGGCCTGACCCAACCATTTTGAATGTGGTATTGTATGTATCTATGGACCAGTCGGGGACTGCACTTACTCTCCACTATTCTCCCATAGGCGATGGCAGCGGGAGAGTCAGGCACCTCGCAGAGGAATGATTTCCCTTCGTCACAGCTTCTCCCTGCACAGGTACAAAGAAGCACAGGTACAAAGCTCATTCAGTGTGTGCTTTGGTTTGGTCAAAAGAAGAAGCGAACCCTGTAGGCTTTGTTTTAGAACAAGATGAAAAACTGGTTTCACTAAGGCCTGAGTGCAAATGAGGAAATAAAGTGTACCTATCAAACCAAAGAGAAGAACTAAACACAGAACTCTGAAAAGACCAAAGATAACGATGACAACAACAAAACAACAAAAACATTAAAAAGTGATGGGGAAAAAAACAAAACATAACAAAATAAAACAAAACAATGCCACTGATTTATCAGATAAACAGTGTCTATGTTACAAGCAATGATAAAGCATTTTTTTCCCCAAACAAAGAGGCTCCCACGATGGCCTTGAGGACCATTACTGCTGTCAAAGGCCATTAAGTCAGGCCACAGCACATCAATTACATTTTGGAGTTGGTTGCGGTGGCTTTTATAGAAGTAACTGTTGTACCCTACACTTGGATTGAGAGCTCATGTCCAGGAGGTACAACACAGTTATGGCTGATTAGGTCATAGGAATGAAGAGGAAAACATCTCTTTGTATGAATGTACCCTGTTCAAAGGCACCCCATTATGGATGCGGAAAAACATTTGTTTCACAACTTTTCATTGGCTGACCATATGGAAATGAAATCATCAACAATATCTACAAAATGACTGCATTCATTGTTATAATGGTTAAATCTAATCTAATCTAATCTTTTTTTAATGTAATACCTTCTAACTAACCAGTTTACCATCAACCCACTTGCCTCACATCAACACTAGTAACAGCAGCTAGATGAGAGAAGTTATCCATCATGCTCAGAGCTCAAAGTATTTTTTTTCCGTTTCAGTATACATCAGGAGATGTTTTGCAAAGAAGTCTGTAAAATGACCAAACCAGGCAGTCAGGTTTAATTCACAGTCACAACAAAAGTTTCACTGTGTGTCATGTTCATGGGAATTGATACATTTCATTATGGATACTGACTATAACAGTATACTACAGTACATGTTTCTGCACCTTAACGTTTTCAGTTGCAAGCTTGTTTTGAACAACACACAGACAGAAAAAGGTTGCGATTTGAGTCTCTAACCTCAGTTATTTTCAAGCTCTGTGTTAAATCTCTTATCTGAGAATGAGGAGCACTAACAGACTGCTCAAATGGCGGTTGTCAAATCAATCTTGGGGGGCTTTCCACTGTCACTTCTTATGACCTATATCCTATGCACTAAATTTCAATGCCACAAGAAAAAGGTTGAAAAGCTAGGTACTTTTTTGCCCCCTAAAACAACATGAAACTGTAGAAGGACAAAGGGTACTTTAATGGAATTACAGAACATTGTACACTGAAGAATTGCACATATTCTGACAGATGAAAGATCGTGGTAAAATGCAGTTACAACTAACTTGTGTATATAAAAGATGCCTAATGCAATTCTTTTGGCAATAATGCCTGTTCCAAACAGGGGAATTGTTCAGTGAGTGTGTTTGACTGAGGAGCTGCATGCTTGACAACCAAAACACCTATGGCATACTATATTTAGACATTAATTACTCAATGTTGTTTTTTTAATAGTCTCTGAGCAACAAAAAAAGCCACTGTGGACTGACCAAACATGTTAAGCACAATTCTAGAGTACACCAGGTAACATATGAGTCATTAGGGCATGGTTGTGCCTGGCGAAGTATTTGCAAAAATTTGCATTAGGTCAAAGGGAAAGTAAAAGAAAACTTAAAATACATCTCTCAATATCACTGACCATCTCTTCATCATGCCATTTGAGTGGGATATAACAGGCATTCTTATTATTCTTCCTTCTTCCATTGAAGTCTATGGCAGCCTATAGAATCGCATGGTGGAAAGCTAGATAAGGGCCCACAGATAAGGGCCGGCCCCCTGATTAACCTGACCAAGTTTCATGTACGCAAGTAAAGCGCTCTAGAGCCACCAATGGGTCAAAGTTGGAGTTGCACCCCTGAGCGTAACTTTTCAACCGTACACCCGATTTTCAAAAACAAGGTACCGTTGGAATCATTTGGTCAAGCTGAGTTCAACGCATACCATGACATCAATTTCTGCCATATTGTATTTTCCGCCGTTTTGGATTTAGTCAAAGGCGAAATTAAAATTTAAGTGGTCGCAAATTTTGCCTGACTGTCACAAAAATTGGCACACGTGGTCTTCAGACCATTCCTCACAAAAGTTACATATATCCGTTTTGAAATTCCAAAGCGCTCGCCTGTCACAATCAAATTTAAATAGCGGCAAAGCCACCAAACAGAAAGTGAGGTCATATCTCAAGAATGCTTTGACGTACCAACTATAAGCTCAGTTTCTAAAGGGGGCTAGTAAGCTTTTGTAAAAATATAAAAGTCATCATTTTGTTGCTCTTAATTATTGTCCAAAAGACCTTACAACTGGACAGTAGTGTTCTGCCATCACCCTTTGTTAGAGCTGTACAGGGTTACAACTAGCAGTTCAGCAGAAACAAGCTCAGGGGTCCTACCTATTCGGGGGTCCAGTGGCACTTTCCCCAAGAGATGGAGATTCAGGTCTTCACACATCCTCTCCGCTCCGCCTGTTGTGGGAGGGAAGATCTGGGAAGTGTTCTAACAGAGGGAAGGAGAGATGGAACATTTCATGTTAAAGTCCATTACACAGAAGCAGAGAGCACTCCTCCACTTCCAACTCATTTCACCCTTAGTATGGTAACATTAACATTTCTTTACACTTATTGCTGTCCTACTGTTAGTAACAGGCTCACAAAATGCTGTGTAAATCTAAAGGGTAGGTCTTTGACTACATTCTAACTGTTTCAACTGCGTGGACAGGAAAGCCTGTCCAAGATTCCAGTGGAACAACATGGAATAATTTGAGGGTGTGTGTCCTGGTCCTCCAGGTGCAGAGTTCATGGATGGCATCTCAGAATTAATGCAAGAGGCAACAAGAATGCCAGCTTTGTCATGGAGGACCTCTCTCACTTCTTGCCTGTTCTGATGAGGAGAGCTCTTCAGGAGCTCATTCCCAACTTGCTGCCCATTTGGGAGTCTCCCTCCATCTTTGTTTCATTATGCCTTTATTTCCCCATTTCCACTAGACATGCATTGCGCATTTTTTTAAAAATTAAATATAGGAAGTGAAAGTTAAATATACTAACAGTATGCTGGGTCTGCTCGACACACCATTTCTATTTACTCCATTTCGATAAAAATGGATAAAAAATTAAATATAGGGAAGTGAAAGTTAAATATACGTGTCTATATGCTGGGTCTGCTCGGGAACTACACATTAAAGTATGGCACATATCATTAATCTATTGCTTATTTTTTCCTTCTTCTTTAAAAATAAAAAAAAGAGTTTAGCCAATCAACCTCCATCTTCTCTGGTAATACCCTTCATTCTAAGCTACTCCTTTCTTCCCACCACCCGAAGATATGAGGCAAAGTATGGCAGTACATTAATCTATTGCTTATTTTTTCCTTCTTCTTTATGAGGCAAATAAAAAAGAGTTTAGCAGGCAAACACTTCTCTGGTACACACACTCCTTTCTTCCCACCACCCGAAGATATGAGGCACAGGTCACATGAGGCACAGGCCAAACACACACACACACACACACACTCACACTATTCATACAAACCAAAACTGCCTTGCCTTGCCAAAAACAGTACGCCATTTGGAAGGGGGAGTTAATCTCATTTGCACTTCCTGGTTTTTGACAATCAAATCCAAACAAGGATGTCCTGACAATACATTAAAATTGCCATCTACTTTTTGTTTCATGACCACTAAAATTCAACAACAACAGGCACAGAGGTTATCATCAACGTAATCATTACATTGATATGAATTGCAGCTTGTTTAGCACCAGAGACAAGGTGCCTAAAAAGCCCATGAAAAGGGCATGAAAGACTGCACATGGTGATCTACTAGGGGTACTGCATAGGGTGTTGAGTGGGTGCCCAATTTGGACCAAAAAAAATTATTTGGACATAATATGAACATAGTTAAACAGTGAATGGCTGACCTGAGTGGTAGTGGGGTCGGTGGGATTTACCTTGCACTTGGGGCACACAAACCCGCTCATGTTCTCAACCACGCCAATGATGGGCAGCTTGACCTTCTGACAAAAGCCAATCTCCTTTCTCACATCCTGAAGAGACACTTCCTGTGAGGGTCCAGGATGGGGGGTGGGGTAAAGGAGAGCGGGAGATAGAGAAGAGAGAGAGAGAAAGTCTTTTGTTGAGACTGACAAAGCTCTACCTTGTTCATAAATTATTTAATTAAAATTAAATCAAATTGAAATTTACTTATATATTAAGGACATATTTCTTATTCTTCTATATTTTTTTAATACTGATGTTATTGTATTTTTGCTTACTTTGAACTTTTAACACAGTAGCCATGCATACATTTATACTGTTCATCCACATAAGCATTCTGGGTAATCCCCCTTTAAAGTGTGTGTTAAAAATAAAAGTGACTTGACAGCCTGAGTGAATACTGCCGTCAGCGATTGTGGGGAAGTGAAAGTGTCTGAGGCCCCCGCTTCTGTCTTGTATTCATCAACAACACTTCACGCATCACTGGTCAGTCTTGCAGTTTTGCATAGTTCTTAGTAAACACATTCGGTTGAGGCATGAGAAGCCAACTATTGGGAGGAGAGGAGAACAGGGAGGCCTACACATAGCACACGCCTTATCTGTGTTGGTGTTTGCCTGGACAGGTATGGACACAGGCTAAATCCCGAAATCCATCCTAAACCCTAAACCCTAACCACTAAGCCCTGGAACACTTAACAAATAGGAAGTGACTTCATGAATGACTGATTCATGACAGTTTGTTTTTGGCTTTAGGGTGGGTTAGGGTGATCTCTTGTGAAGGTGGGGGGAAAAATCGTTGTAATGGCATTCCCTTAGTGAATTATATAACAGAAACCTTGGGCATGCCGACATGACTTCAACGTGTATTTTTATGTAATAGCCAGATATGCCAGTGACACCTGTGAATTAACTGACATTCAATGACCATAATGAACATGGATTATTCCATAACAAACACACACACACACAAAGACATAAAATCATGATCATGAGCGTGCTTCCTCATCCAGGCCTTTGTGTATGCCTGAGTGTGTGTGTGTCTGTGGACAAGTATGTTTGCACAAGTACAAAAGTGTGTCTCTGTCTGTCTGTGTAATCATGACACAACTTGCACACTGACCAGTTTCACCATA